>OY987327.1:30375984-30765984 GCA_963920685.1 Polydrusus tereticollis
GACTACTACAGAAGAACAGACGTATCACAAAACGAACTGATTATATACTAGTACACACATACACGCACCACCAGTGGCGGCTCTACCATAAGGTCATTCGGGCAATGACCTCCCAAGCCACACCACCACCTAACACTAATCTTGTTAATATTTAACTTTAAAATCAAAATCCATTTAATCAACCAAACTTTAGTTCTGCTCGGGTACTATTACCTCTAAAATATCCCTCGTATTTAATGTAACGCACGCAATGAGCGAGGGAAACTAGCCGTAACGCTACTTTTTGTGCGTCCCCGCAAAATCTTCAGGTCAATATTGAGCTTGACCACGAAAATTGGCGTCACCCAACAAATCCTGTGAGGGTAAGAAGAGGAATAAATAGCATGCTATCACTCTCACGCTTGCATGAAACAGAGCTTTTCTAGGCTGTCAGCCTGTTTTTTTTCGATTGAGCTCCGACGCACGTTTTAATTTTTAAAATGTGGTTGAAAAAGACGGAAGACGGGCTGTTACTGCAGAGCACAATAATAGGGATGTTGATTTCATATCGAAAATGTCGCATCGTCGCCTAGTGACTGCGCTGCCGCTGCATGAGAATTGTTGGCGAACGAAATCATACCTACATCCATTATTAAAAATATATCCGTATTCGATAGTTACTTTTTTATATAGCATTTATATACATACTCTGATATATCGGAATAAAAAGTTCAGAAGTATACCTATATCGAAAAATATCATCCATGTGATATTATCGATAATATGTTTCCAACATTCCTAACTCCCACACCTAACCTAACCTTACTTTGGTTTGTTTACATTTAGTTAGGCGCGCAATCGAATATTTTTGTTAGTTTGTTTTTAAAATTAATTAGGTATTAAACACTAAAATTGTCCTGTTAGTAGTTCGCGAAACTGTATTTAAAAGAAAGCCATGGTTTATCTTTCGAAAAACGCCTGGAATTTGAACATTTAGGCGCTCAGGATAAAAATAAAAGTGGTAGGTATTTTAAAAAAACAATGTACAATTTGTGCGATTTTATATGTAGCAGCAAAGACAAAGAGATGGTTTTCTGCTTTCCGTGTTTTTCTTTTCCTGCATTCGATTTTTGCAGTAAAAGGGAGGTTAATGATTTAAAACATATGAAGGAAAAATTTAAAAACACAGAACTCAAGTGCACAGTCAGTTTAAACAAAATGTAAAACATAAAAAAAGTTATAGGATAGGGTAAGTTTTTTTCGTATGTTTTATGTTTTTTGTAATCAGTGAGTTTCGGATTCTTTGCTTATTTTTACTTTTTAAAAGCAAGAAATATGAACCAAAAAAAAGGTGGTGCATCCAAAATTTTTTTCTTTATTTTCTTAACTGCGTTTTGACCCCCTGCCGAATTGACCAGGAGCCGCCACTGCGCACCACACAACAGCCGATACATGTTCCCACGAGATTGGCGGCCTCTATAAACGATAACCAGCCCTCAAACTGCGCAGATCGTGAAGCTAAAGTGCCGCAGACAAAAATTTTTCGGGACCACGCCAAATTTCGTAGGATTTCACCTTTCTTATAATTCATTGAGAACGGGGGCTGGTCCCAAACAAAGTGAAAATCCGTTGTACGGTCTTTCATGGAAATAAATTTCTTCAAGACTTCTATTTTAAAATCATTTATTTCATGTACTAAATTTTTGTTTATGGACATCAAAGCTATAGAGCATTTAGTCAGTCATTTTTACAGAAATGCTTTTATACGTTTAAGGGAATAGTATTATGTCGATATGCAGATTGAACGGCCGCCGCGTCGCTGCGGTTGGTCATACGACGCAGCACTTTTTCACCACGACATTAAGCCGGCCACCCAGGATCCAACGCCGCAGTACGATTTCGTTGGATGTGGATGCGACAAAATCGAATGTAATTTGATCGTGTATTTTCGCCCGACGACCGAGTTGGAGCGATTTGACGGCAGACAGGCATGTCAGTCTGCCGCAGTACAATAGTGTTGGTTGAATCGTTTATTTGATCGTGTATTGTGGCTTGCGATTCGATCGTATGATTTCGGTTATTGCAAAATAAGAAACATCTAAACATCCTAACCTGAATTTCTTATGTGCAATTAAAAATGGCCAATAGTGAGGTATTTTTAAGAGATCTTTTTGAATTGTATACAAAACAAGAATGTCTTTGGAAAGTAAAATTACCACTATATCATGACAAAACGGTCAGAAAAAGAGCTATGGATATGTTAGTCGCTAAATTTCAAGAGGTGAACAAGGACGCAAACGAAGATTTTGTAAAAAAGAAAATTAATAATTTTCGTACCTCGTATATACAGGGTCGTTGGTTTGTATGGAAACGGTCGATTATTTCTTAAAGTAAAACAGTCAGCAAAAAATATTTTATATAAAAGTTTTAGGGTTTTTTAAGTTGTATTAGAATTCAAAAAAAAAAGTATACAGGTTGAGTCAGAAAACCGTAGAGAAACAAAGTTACTTTTTTTTTAAATGGAACACCCTATGTCTTCGAATATTTTTGGATTTTACATAAAATAACAATTATTTTTCAATACATGCATTATAAGTCTAAACTTAATAGTTTCCGAGATATCGACTTTAGAAAAATTACATTTTTGAAATTTAACAGTTTCTAGCTTTCTAACGATACGTTTTAGAGTAAAACGGCTTACATGTCTCTATCTTCCTTTTTTATTATCTTCCCAAAAACATCAACTTCCGGTTAAACCGGATGTAACTCAAAGGCCGGAAATACAGTACTTTCGGTTTAACCGGAAGTTGATGTTTTTGGGAAGATAATAAAAAAGTAAGATAGGGACATGTAAGCCGTTTTACTCTAAAACGTACCGTTAGAGAGCTAGAAGCTGTCAAAGTTCAAAAATGTCATTTTTTAAAAGTCGATATCTCGGAAACTATTAGGTTTGGACTTATAATGCACTTATTAAAAATTAATTGCTATTTCATGTTAAATCCAAAAATATTCGAAGATATAGGGTGTTCCATTTAAAAAAAATTTACAGTCCTTTACAAAGATGCAACCGGGGAGGACATTGAAAATGCCGAAGCATAGTGCAACGCTTGTGACTATTGTGAGATTTGTGATCTGCGAAAACTCATAGATTTGAATGTTATATTTAGGTAGCTGATATAAGGTTTATTGATTCATAATATAAAAAAATAGTAAAATAAAGGTTATAAATTCTAACGCGCCTCTAAGGTATGGTTTGGCTGGAGCAGTCAGCGGCCGCGGCTGGCGTTCGCGATTGGTAGCTCGGTACTGGTTTAATGCGATTTGTATGTACACGGTTTCACTGCCGCAGCTCAGCGACACAGCGTTCGCCGTCAATTGCAGTGGCTGCGTTCGGACTGCTAAAGAGACCAGTCCAGCCGTGATCGCTCAGCAGAATGCCACCGTTTTCGGCAATTGCTGACGAGTGTGTGATAGAGGAGGTTCAAAAGTACCCCCCTTTATACAACTATAAGAACGAAAATTACAAAAATGTTGTAATGAAAGAAAATGCATGAAAAAAAGTGGCAGCAAGTGTAGGGAAGAACGGTAACGTGTACAAAACTATTCTGTTTATTTTTCAGCATTACATTACAAAGCTTATAATTAGGGTAGACTGGGGCAACTGCGAAGCCCTTTTTAATAGTTCAAGTTTATTTCCTTCCTACTTCAAATATACAATATTTATAAAAGTGTCTTTGTAAAAAAGTAATAGTTTAATATGTTTACTTTTCATACTACATAGGGCACTCATGAATTATTTTTGAGATCTTGAGATTTGAATGATTTTTTTTGTACCGAAATTTTACACCTAGGTACCCCAAAAAGGGAAAGTGTAAAATCGGAATACAATTTCCATGCATGTTCGCAGAAGTGGTAATGGGAAAGTGTAAATGAAGTTTATATCTCCCATGCCAATTTTTCTTTTTACAGACTTAAAAAAAAATAAAAATCTGTGAAGTTATGAACTTTTTATTGTTGGGAAATAGTTAGCCAAGCAAATCATAAAAACGAAAAATTAAAAGGTACCTACCTCTGAAAAATAATAAGTAATCCAAAATAACCCTCAAAAAATTCCTAATAACAAGAATAATATTTTTATAAACGTATTTATCCGTTCAAAACCCAATGTTTGGCTTTAATCTCTAAAACAGTAGGAGTTTCCCAAGGAGAAACTAAAACAGAAAAGAAAATTCAAGTTTAAAAATTCGAATAATTTTATGGAACTTGTTAAATATTGTCTCCCGCAAATTTCACATTAAAATGAAAACCTCCTCGGCGTGTTACTACCGGTTCAGGTAAACGAGTCACTATATCGTCTAGCTATACTACATCGACATCATCGGTGAGTGGCCATAAACAAATTGTATTTTAGTTTTCTAGTAAACTTGATTTCAAAGCCGTTGTCAACAGTATTTACCTGGCCAATAAAATGTTTCTTTGCTTTTGGTAATGTATATTTAACCAGTACCCAGTCTTCAATGGAAATATTGTCTTTGTTTATTTCAGGAATCTGATCTTCGCAATCCGATTCTAAAGTGAAACTTTGATCCGATTCCATAAAAGGTACACTTTCATAATCTGATTCACTGGAGCTGGATTCAAATTGATACGGACTTGGCCGACTTTGTTTACTCTTTCGGTCAATTTTAATAGCTGGTTTAGATATAGTAGATGAACTTGTAGAGATTTTTGACTGACTACTTGCGATAGTACCTGCAATGGTTTGGCCACCTTGAATTAAGCGCTTTCGTTTCCTTGGATTAGAAGAAGGACTCTGTCGGAGCGAATCAAGTAGTAAATCATCAAAACTTGCCTTCTTTTCTTGCCGATTTTCGGTTGTAGCTGGTACTACAGGTTCAGTTATAGGCTGATGATTATTTAGTATATTTCTTCATTTTGGTCAGAGCTGACAATTACTTTGAGATTGGTGGCACTAGATGCTGAAGGAGCTGTAAGTAATTCTGCATTAGATGCTAGTTTCCTTTTAAATGAAGCGCCAGATGTAGAAGGCTTTACAGTTTTTAACATTGACTGTTCGGAAGTAGCGGTTTTTTCTGTTACATTCGGTGCTACAGAATCATGTTCATTCCTTTCAATATCAATGCGTTCTGGCCTCGGTTGTAAATCTGTTACAGATCTTTGATTTTTTAAGTGTTCCTGCCATCTTTTTAGGGCATCGATGTCATACTTTTCTTTAGGAATAACATGTCTATTAAATGGAACAATACCACCCTTTCTGAATCCTGTTTTTATGATTCCGGAATCTACTTCAGCCCAGGTTTTCACTAGCAATGTGGCGAAGTCCCTTTTTGGTAGTCATTGTCCCTGATGACGTCTTTGCCATGTTATTACTTCCCTCTCCCATATTGCCTTAAAGGATCTAAACATACTCAAATCGAGAGGTTGAAGTAAATGACTTGTATGGGCTGCAGTTTAGGTATATGAATATTTTCTTCTCTTGCGGCTTGAATTAATAAGCAATCCACATGCGAGACATGCCCATCATATATAACAATAATTGGTGCCTGATCACGAACCAAAGGAATAAAAGTCTTTAGAAAGTAATTTCTAAATATTTCGGAGGTCATCCATCCATTGGCGCTGGCTGCATTTACGGTGTCTTTGAAGAAGTCTTCATTTCTTTCTGAAATCCAGCAATATTATTGCCTTTAAATATTATCAATGTTATTGCATTTAAATATTATCAATGGTTGCAATTTTCAACCACTAGCACTTGCTCCTGCCAGGACGGTTATATTTTCTCTGCCCGATCCAGCAATAATGCTTGAAGAGGGGTTGCCTTTCGCGCCAGCAATTTTAAGACGATAAGGATCTGTACACAGTGAAGTCTCATCTAAATTGTAAATACATTCAGGACGATCCTGAAGACCCAACTCCAATATAGCCTTTTCCAATAAAACAAAATATTGGTCTATTATGAATGGGTCCGTAGATTTCTTTCTGCAGTACTCTAAGCTTTGTGGTTTCTTGATACTCAAAGAGTGACGCTGTTTAAACTTTATTAGCCAGTCTGTGCCTGGCATATTGTTCTTAAAAGGATTGGGAATATTATTTAAATTAGGATGGCGTAACTGCCGAAAGCGCTCTACGGATTTATTCAATAAACTTGCACTAAGTACAAAATTAAAGAAATTCTTTCTTAATATTATTTAAAGTTACAAAGTCCCGAACTTTTTCTTGAAGCTCTCTCGAAGTTAATCAATATCCCCACTTCTCCATTGTTTTTATATTTTCGGCCAGTTGACACTTATCTTGCCAAGAAAGTATTGGAGGTCGGCCCTGTGTCTTGCTTTTTTCGCCACGGCGCACACAGGCGAATTTTCCGAAAATTCTGGTCAAAATTAAGTGTTTGTTTATTTGATATGAAAAATGGTTAAAATTGATAATAGATGCACATAGTAGAGAAAAAAAATTTTTTTTGAACCGTTGTCAATCTTACAGCCCCTACAAACTCAGAAAGTTATAAACTGAAGAAACGGTAACTATTAAGAAAATATATTTATTTTATGATATTCCTACAAATACAAAACCTATATTTTAAACTAAAAAAAATTGTTTACTATTAACTAGATATTTAAATCACTATATTAAAACTTAAAATTACTATAATATTAGAATTAATCGGTATCGCTGTCACTTTCTTCTTCTTTCTCGGTTACAAATGGCTCTTCAAAAAATTTTTAAACTCCTAAAGGATATTTTTTTAATTTTTTTGAGTATGACTTTTTCATGCTCGAAATAAACGGATCTGATGATACAAGAAGATTGCAAAACATATCTTCCATATTTTCCATTCTAGAAAATTTTCTAGAATGAAATTCGCTGTACCTTAATATCTTTATTTCTAGACTCTTGAGCTTCTTCGCCAAGTTGTCCAATAAGCAACATAAAATATGAAATAATTTCTGAACTATGAAATAAAATCTTATGTACAGAAGTTGGCATGTTGTACCAAGGATACAAATTTATAAATCTTCTAGCTGTATTCAGGCAATAATTTTTAAACAGTTCGACTTTAATGGAATACCCACTAGATATGGCCAACAGAATTGTTCTAAATCGAGTTATCAGTTCTTTGTCAACCCCTGTAATTTTTGAAGATGTGGCTGCATCTTCAAAAACCTTCGGGCAGTGTTTCCATCATTAGTGCTGCCAAATCCAGGCTTTGGCTTATCGACCAAGAGCCCCATTTCTTTTTGAAATAACTCTTGGATTCGTTTTTTGTTATTTGCTACCATTTCTTTATTACGTGAAGCAGGCACTCAAAAAAACGAATCCAAGCTTTCTGTTCGGTCACTTGAACTAAGAAACAAAGCTGGTCTTCCACGGCTTTTGGAATCATCACTCATATCTTGTTCTTTTGAGTTAAAAGAACCAGAAAACTGTACTTCCGAATCCAACCAAGATAAATTTTTGTTACGGAACGCATGTACATTTCTCGAGGATGCCAACCACTTATTGTTGTACTGCACCAAAAAGTTTTTTATTTTTGTCTGAGATTCTTCGGACAAATTATCAATTTTCGTTTCAGATGTCACTTTATCCACTAAATAGTCACATTTTTCTTTAAAGTTTCTTATATTACAGTCTTTTACCCACTCGACAAGTTTATTTCTGGCCACAGAAACATACTTCGCTCCAGATCCTGTAACAAAACAAAAATCGTCCTTTATCGGGTGGTCGATATTTGTCATAATATCGGAGCACAAAAAAATATATTCAAAGCAAGGTCGCAAAATATCGCAATTTTTTTTCACAAAATCTAAAAAAGTACTTGTCAAGGTATAAAAGAAATGTAATATTAATGTTAAACTATGTTAAACAATTTACTTTTTGTCTACGCAAACTTTATAAAATGAAATTGATATGCTATGCTATGCAAGTGCATTAAAAAATTGAATTAAAAAAAAATATATTGCACAATATTTCAATATTTACCTTTAAAAGGCTTTTACTTACAACCAGCAATAGGCTTCATAACAGTTTTTTAAAATATTGACAAGAATAATCACAACACTGACAATTTTAAAAGCACTTCTCTCAGATTTAACACTACTTAATATAAATGTCTATTTTCAACTGAAATATCTTCGTACCCAACGATCCTATAATTAAATGGCAGGTATAGTTTATGAAGCGGTGGAGTTTATATGATCGATTGGTAATGTGTTTTTCCCAGAATTTTAAGTTTGAGTTGTTAGGGTTTTGACCACGTTTTTGGAAAAATTCGCCTGTGTGCGGCGGCCAGTTATTCTACAGTAGATTGTAATGTATGGAATTCTGAATTCGGTACTAGCCATCGACATGGTTAATTCACCTTGATTGACGGCATTTACTGCAGCATTTAATTGCTCCTCCCCATAGGCAGCTTTATCGGACTTTCTTTTATAATTTCGTACCATGACGTCCACTCTCTGTACAGAATAAAAGCTTTAAGTGTCAGTGCCAATGAACTTTAGCATTCCCAGGAAAATGGGGCAAGTGTAAACTAACCTTTACACTTTCCCCATTACAACTTTCACACATGCCCCACATTATGTTTTTTATGGGGGAAGTGCAAATATGTTCGTGAGTAAAAACCGCTTTAAGATTTGGTCGGTATATAGGATTTTAAAGCTACAACAATTGACTAAACATAAGAAAATGCAATAAAACTAAAAGTATATTATAAGTTTTTACCTTTGACCAATTTTTTATGGAGATATCACACACTATTCAACGGACCGATTCGGAGGTTATGTTACAAATGACTACTCAGAAAGAAAAAAACACCTGGTAACTCGCCGGGAGTAGATAATTCAACAGCGCTAACGTATAGTTAGTTGCCTCGAACCACACAGACAAGTAAACTTTCAATATTGCCTGATTGGCGCTCTGATTTTCCACTTACCCCATTTTTACACTTGCCCCAGTCTACCCTATACCATATTCAAATCCAAGCGGTAATATTAGAGCATAAATTAACAGATCATGACCCCATCTTGCTTAATGTACAATTAAATAATAATGTGGAAAAAACTAACAAAAAATATTCATATCAAGTTACTGACTTCAATAAGCTTACAACTCTAATGCAACAGGCAGGATGGGATGATGTGCTGAGTATAAATGATGCAAATATTTGTACAGATAATTTTATTGGTGTTCTTAGGGGCATTGTTTTGCAGTCTACAAAAACTAGGTATATTTCATGTAAAAAAAGGAGAATTAAACCATGGATTTCTGGTGGTCTGTTGGTGTCTATTAGGAATAGGGATAAGTTAAAAAAAGAGTGCACAATAAATCATAACAATTTGGCTTTATTAAATAGATATAGAGAATACAGAAAAATGTTAACGAAACTAATAAAAATCTCAAAATATACTTATTATAAATTACTTGCTCAGAGAACCACAAATGACTCTAGAAAACTGTGGAGTGTTATAAAGGAAGCAACGAACGACCAGGGATCCACTACTGAAATAAATAGTATACGAGGCACAAATAATGTAGAAATTAGTAACAAAAATTCGATAGCAGAGGAATTTAACAAATATTTTTCGGGGATAGGTAAAAAATTAGCTGACAAAATTAATAATAAAACCGTGACTGGTATGAATGTAGTGGAAAAAAGGGCAGAAGTCTCATTCTTTCTAAACCCCATTTCAGAATCAGATTTAAATAAAGAAATAAAAAGCTTAAAAAAGGGAGTGCGGGGTGGTGAGGATGAGATTAGCTCAGATATAATAAAAAGGTATATACCTTATATCATGAAACCATTGTTGCATATTGTCAATGTTGTGTTCAGTACTGGGGTTTTCCCTGAGATTTTGAAAACTGCTATAGTTATTCCATTGCATAAACAAGGGGACAGACAAGTGATGAGTAATTATAGACCGATCGCATTAACTAGTACAATTAGTAAAATAATAGAAAAATGTTACAGAAGACAATTAATGGCTTTTTTAGAAAAATACCACCTGTTGAGTAATAATCAATTTGCTTTCAGGGAGGGCACCAGTACTGAGAATGCACTGTGCAGGGTAACGGAGACTGTTCTAAAAAATTTAGATAAAGGTAAAAAAGTAATTGGTGTTTTCCTGGACATGCAGAAGGCTTTTGATACTGTGGCGCATCATATTCTCCTTAAGCGGCTGGGCGATATTGGGGTGAGGGGAATTCCTAACGACCTAATAAAATCATACTTAAAAAGAAAACAGAGAACGAAAATAGCGGGCGAGGAAAGTGGGAATTTAGAACTTGATTGTGGTGTGCCGCAGGGCACTGTGCTCTCGACGCTCCTCTTCAATATTTATATAGATGGCTTATTATCATTGCTGGGGGAGGAGGGAGTTGTTTTTTGTTTTGCAGACGACTCGGGAATAATCATTAGTGGGGAAGACTGGGAAGTAACAAAGCGGAAGGCTGAAATAGCACTTCAAAAGATAAAATTTTGGTTAGATAGAAGTCTGCTGTCACTTAATGTGGAAAAGACGAATTTTGTCACTTTCGCGCTCTCGCCTCGATCTTTGCCTGTTTTTCGGACTATGAGACTGCATGATCCTCAATGTAAAATGGAGCATGATTGCGGTTGCATTAGTCTGATAAATAGAAAAACTACTTTAAAGTATTTGGGAGTTTACATTGATGAATGTTTTACTTGGAAAGATCACATAAAATATGTTACTAATAAAATCCGGAAATTGATTTTTAAATTCTATGAATTACGAAATATATTAACTTTCTCAACTTTAAAATCGGTATATCAAGCCTTGGTAGAATCTATAATAAATTACGGGATAGTGGTTTGGGGTAACGCAGGACAGACTGTTTTGAGAAAACTTCAGGTTGCACAAAAGTGGGTAATAAAAATAATATTATTTAAAAAAAAAAAGATACCCTACTGAGCTTGTTTTCAAAGATAGCGACTTACTAACACTAAATCAGCTATACATTAAAGCTGTTGTTAGATTTATGTTGACATCAACCTATTACAGAGAGGGTATTAGTCATGGTATGTGCACTAGGGGTGCGACTCAGAATGATGTTGTCCTTCAAAATCCCAAGCATTCCCTTTGTCAGAGTAGTGTCTATGTTGTGGGACCAAAGATTTACAATAGCTTACCACTTGCAATTAGATCTAAGCCTTATAAAAAATGTAAAAGTGAATTAAAAGCGTGGTTGCAAACCAGTAATTATAGTGTAACTTTTATTGTTTAGAAATAGCATATGATAGTGAATATAGTATTTACATTAGATTAAGAGTTTGTATAAAAGAAAAGAACTGTTATTTAACTTAATTTATTACTTACTATCATAGAACCTCAATGGACATCTTAGATATAAAAAAAAGGTGCACACACAGCATCATTGATGCAATTGTGCATGCAGAGGCAGTGGGATGTATAGAATATATTATACAAAATTATTGTATTATTAAAATTGTTAACCTTTGTATTACTGATTACTGCTAAAAATAAATATTAAATATTAAGATTATGCATACGAAGGAAATATTGATCAGTACTTAATGACAACCGTAACTCTATTTCGATTGGTCAAGCGGCAATAAAACTAAAAGGCCCTGGGCGACAGGGTTGAATTTAGTTTACCCGTGATTTTCGCATTATTGCATTGTATCGTTTGGTGTTATTGTTTGTTATCAATATGTTGATATAAATATTTGTGTTTTTGACCGTTGTATTTGATTGTATACAGGGTGTTTCAGAAGTGCTAACCTGAACTAACCTGAATATGTGTCCGGAGTTGCCCCGTTTTGATGTACAGAGTGTTAAAGTTTTTTTAAAAAAACGTTTTTTTTTTTATTTCTGTAAATATCCTTTTCCCGATTTTATTGCAATTTGGTACCGTCATTCATAATGATAAGAGGCTGAATTAGCCCTAACTAGATTAAATTTATAAAGTCCAGTGGCGTCCCGGGAAACACTTCAACGAATATTATTGACAAAAAAATGCACGCCACTGACTTTTTTCTAATTTTGATATTTTGATATACCAACTAATGATACAATTTTAAAATGTTTTTATTCTTTGACGTCTTAATCAAATTGATTTGTTTACTTGGTATGCTGCAGCTTTGATTTAAATATGGTATAGTATAAATTCAAGTGTTAATATGACGCTTGTCGAAATTGAGGAATTTGTGCTAACATCTCTTCGTCTTCTTCCTCCAACAACAGCATGCAACTAATGTTATCGGCGTTCATTATAAATCATAGATAAGCGCTTCCACTACGAAATACGAATATGAACTGAAACGCGCTGCTCCAGCCGCGCCAGCCAAACCACCTTGTGGCGACGGCCGATTGCTACGCTCGATCGCGAACGCCAGCCGCACCCGCTGACTGCTCCAGCGAAACCATACGTTTACTCTCGACTTGTTCTGATCCCGATCATTTTAATTCGGTGTGACGTCAGGGACAAATGCAGCACAAAAATTTTGTTGAATTCCGTACCCATACTAACGTGCCCGTGCGATAATATAAACATTTTCAATGTTAAAATGCACGCCACTGACTTTTTTCTAATTTTGATATTTTTTTCGGATATACCAACTAATGATACAATTTTAAAATGCTTTGATACTTTGACGTCTTAATCAAATTGATTTGTTTACTTGGTATGCTGCAGCTTTGATTTAAATATGGTACCTATAGTATAAATTCAAGTGTTAATATGACGTTTGTCGAAATGGAGGAATTTGGGCTAACATCTCCTTTTCGTCTTCTTCCTCCAACAACAGCATGCAACTAATGTTATCGGCGTTCATTATAAGTCATACATAAGCGCTTTCACTACGAAATACAAATATGATCTGAAGCGCGCTCCAGCCGCGCCAGCCTGCACCCGCTGACTGCTCCAGCGAAACCATACGATTACTCTCGACTTGGTCTAATCCCGATCATTTAACTCGGTGTGACGTCAGGGACAAATGCAACACAAGAATTTCGAATTCCGTACCCATACTACGTGCCCGTGCGATAATATAAACATTTTCAATGTTAAAAGTAACTTTGCTTCTCTACGGTTTTCTGACTAAACCTGTATACTTATTTTTTTTTAAATTCTAATACACCTTAAAAAACCCTAAAACTTTTATCTAAAATATTTTTTGCTAACTGTTATACTTTAAGAAATAATCGACCGTTTCCATACATACCAACGACCCTGTATAAGGGAATTCAAATTAGTAATAAACTCACGAAAATCTGATATCGGATCTGAGGAGATTTATAAACGAAAGTTGTGGTACTTTGAGTATTTATTATTATTGGGCGATCAAGATTTACAAAGAGAGCTGTCTCTAATAATATGTCCGATGAGAAAGAGGTAAGTAAATAGAAAGAAAATATGTTTAGACATTTATTTTGCAATGTAACAGCGCCTTCATTATTAAAATAATGCAAAGAATTTTCTCTTGTAACTTTTCCAGCCTGTGACAAGCTTCTATTACTAACACTTTTTTGTAGATCAGTTAAATCATCTGAGGTAACTCGAGGACCTCGCGTAAATGTTCCAGATTCTTGATCTTCATGATCCAAATGCTTATTAGGAGAATATACTTGTGAACATTTTTTTTGTAAAAGGTTGTGCAAAACGCAACATGGCATCACTATTATCTCAATTGCAGCGAGATTACCATTAATTTCTGTATGGAATATTCTGAATGACATGGTTATGCACCTTTCAATTTGACAGCAAAACTTATACTGCAAGATCGCAACGTGTGTGTCCTCATCCGATTTTCAACACTAATTTCCCAGTAAAATAAATATATATTTGTAACAGTATTCTTTTTTAGTAGGCTCATGGGAAACTTAATTTATAGTTTACGTATTCTAAACAAATAGGATGTAGTACAATTTTCTAAAATGTTGCATAGCATATAAATGTCACAAGACACGGGGTGTTATAAAAAATAACTTTCTGTTATGTTTATACGCAGGGGGCGCTGTTCAATGGGGCGGTCGCCCTCCTCCCTCCCCCCTGGCTACGCAGTGGCCCGAGTGTCCACTTTTACTTTATACACTTCATTTTTAAACCAGCCCAATAAATAATAATCTAGTGCTGTGAGGTCTGGAAATCTTGGAGACCAATTAATAGGACTACCGCGACCAATCCCATATTGCTTGACCTGACGAGCGAAATATGCAAGAGCTTCATTGCGCTGATAGTACATTTGCATTCTGATGGTTACAGGAACATCCTCTAGTAGTCCTTGTAACTCATTTTGTAAAATATTGAAGTAGTGAGGCGATTCTCCAAAATGAAAGGGCCAATTAAATAACTACCGAGCATAGTAACAGTTATGTTGAAAATTACTTTCGACTGTTGCGTGGGGATTTTCGATTGATCATAAATGAGAGTTACAAGTATTATTAATGCCGTCGCGTAAAAAGTATACGCGATACAACACGATGATTATTATTTATCCATCGACAAAAATCCATACGTTTAGCATAATCTTCCGGTTGCAGGTGCTGTACTCTCTGTACATGGTATGGTATATTACTCTTTTTTATGGAATGCCCAATTAAGTACCAATTCTTCGTGAGCTGGTCGTTGCATCTTCTACTACTAAATCCAGAATATTTTCTACTTCTTCTAAACCTCGTTCTAAACCTTGTCGAGTAGCTCGTTCAGATGTTATGCTAGCACTCGGAAGCTTACCCATCTCGCACAATTTGTTGAAAACTCTGATAAATACGTTTCTATTAGGATGTCTCTGATGTGGAAACTGTTGACAATATTCTTTAACAGCAGCTGTAGCACTTCGATTACAGAAACCATAAACAAACACCATATTTGCATATTCTAAATTTGAATGGCATTTTGTATAGTACGACACACGGCTTGGCATTTTGTAACACTTCAATCATTCAACCTTAAAAATAAACGCTCAATTACTGTCACAGTACACATTGTCAAAACAACAAAGTTATCAAATATTTTTGAGTCTCGAAACATAACATACTTTGATTATGCGAAAATATGGATATAAGTAGAACTCTTATAGATAACAAATTTTAATTACGCTATAACTTGAAAACAAATTAAAATCGGATAAGGACGCATGTGGGTTTTTCACATTGTTTTCACGTGTATAACACACTCCTGGTCGTTCCTCCCGACTCACCCTGTATACATAAAACAACAATATAATAGCTATTTATACAACAAGTTACGAAATAAAGGTCTTTTAAGCACGCGACGTGAAAATTGTCCTACGAGGCGAAGCCGAGTTGGACAACACTTCAGAGTGACTAAAAGACATTGTTTCGTAACGAATGGTATACAATATTTTTTCTACGGGCGTTTTATAATAAAAATAGTATATTATTAACCAAGGTTTAGACAGCCATCATTATTGCCCGAGCGGCAAGTTTAAATCACGAGGAGCGGAGAGACGAGGGATTTAAGACGCGAGGGCTATAAGCTGTCTAAACCGTGGTGAATATAATATTTTTTCCACTACTACAAATTTTTATAAGATATTTATCTTTATAGTATTAATAATTATAAAAAATTATAGGTAGGTATAAGTATATTTTTTAATCAAGTTACCTGCGCTTTGGAATTGGCAAAATATTTTGTTGTTTTGTCAGGTGGCTTTGTTAATGTCAATTTTTGTTCATTTATGTCATCAGATTTCACGAGTTTTCCGTTTTTTTAAAAAATGAGCGAAGAAAATGTTAGTGATATTATTATGTGTACACCTCCAGAATTGAGGATGGAAGCAGAAAAAATGTTGATTGTATCGATATTTTACAATAGCATCTGTAATAATCTAATATATATTGATAATTATTATCTGGTTGCCTAACCACAAGAAATCACCTTTATGAATTCATGTTGTAGAATAAAAAAATCAAGTTACCTGCGTTCAAATAGATTCTTGAAGATCGGTCAATAATGGATTTCAATGTCTTATTATTGACCATGGTCAATAATAACTTATAAGGTAGAGAAAAACGATTTCTAACGTTAATAATCGGTTAATAATGGCGATGTTATAGGTTAGTAGTGGAAAAACTTAATTTATTTTACCAAACATTTTATTTCCTGTGTTTCATTTCCACCTTTCATGTCAAAAAAAAATTCGAAAGAATTTTTTTGTCAAAAACTGCGGCAAATATTAAGTAAAAAATGAGTGATTTAGAAGACTCAGACATTGAAAATGCCGCAAATGGGGCAATGGTGAACCTTGTTCCATAATACCTAATACTAGTGGCATGGATTTAATTGATATTGCTGCTGCAGATTCATTTTCTAATTCTAGTCCAAATTCCTCATCTATTTTACAAAGAGAAATACGTCAAGGTACTGTTTTAGGTTACCCAAGCATTAAGCTGGATTTATAAACTCGAAAAGTTGGCGAGGTTGAGGTTCAGTTGGTGTTGGAAATAGGAGTTCAATTTAAACTAAAGGAAACACTCAGTTCCATTCATACACAATTGTTCATATTGTTCATGTAAAGCTCGCGAGGTTCGAAAAGTTCCCGGGTAGTTCGAGATAACCAATTTTTATGTTCGGAGTTCGGAATATCTAACCTCACAAACTTGATCATAACTTCAACTTCACCAACTTTTCGAGTTTATAAATCCAGCTTTAATTTTAATAATATAAGTAACTGTATTTTTAATATTTATAATAAATAGGTAAAATTATAGTATTTGTTTAGTTTTTAATTGTAAATAATTACTTTTAGGCACAACGTGCTTAAAAAACTTTTAATCACGCTGTGCCTAAAAGGAGGTTATTTAAAAATCAAAACGACAATCAAAAAGGGGTTATTATAAAACGCCAGTAGTGTTGTTAGGTGAATATTACCGCACTGGTAATATACTACTTATATACCTCAATTAAAAATACGTGACGTAAAGTATTCATTTGATGACGCCTCGTTTTAAACATTTATTTTGCAATACTTTTGCCATTCGCTTAAAGAAAAAAACACGGTCAATTACCGCGCTTGTGGCCATATATTTTGATCTACAACACACAAAGCAGATTTCAGTCTGTGATAAACGATATATGCTTCGTCACTAATTCTACTGTGATACCACCATAAATCATTGCTGCAAGAAGTTTATAGACCGTTTTTATTTGACTGATACCGGTTATTACCTAAAGATATCAACGTTTAAAGGATTTGGTAAAATTACAACGGATAATAAAATTTTTTTATTGATGTAACCGAGCAACATATTAACTAATATAAATTTTACGACCAAATTAAACACATCTTCCGAGCATATTTTTTGATACAGACCACTTAATTAAGGGTTTTTATTATAAAAGTGTTAGATTTATGAGGTCGTTTTTAGACGATCAATTGTGAGAGTGGGAGAAAACCACAGGGGCCTCATAAAAAAAAAAGTAAAATTCCGATTTACTTTTACTAGCTAACTTCAACCCATCATTATATACTGCAGAGCAGAGCTTATACTATACTCTGTTTCTTAATGCTATAGAGTAATAAAATGTAAATTTGCAATGACATGGCCCATTAAGTAGATTGGCAACGAGCATGTTATTAGCTTTCCACATTCTTTCTTCTATTTCAATCACATGTTCGACGCACTTACTCCATTTTTCACAATCTACTGTCTTTATTCCCTCTTGCAAAAGGTTTCCAACGTCTCTGATTTTAAAAGTGGTGTAATACCCTGCTACAAACCCTTTTACTTGCGCCCACACCAATTCTATGGGGTTTAATTCACAGTGATATATGGCGGAAGGCGAAGTACCGTTATATTTCGTTTTAAAGCGATTTCGTCGACAATAAATTTCGTACAAAGAGGTTTATTCAACTTTACAATCTACAGTAGCTCCTTTTTCAGCATATCTTTATGAAATGGCATCTTATTTACAGAAAGCCAATGAATTATGTCTTTTTTTCCAAGAAGACGTTGATATTTTTTCGGATTTTCTTGAGTGGAAGCTGGCATTATTCATGACTATAACAGACCTAGGAAGATTAAGATCTAGAATTTGCTGGAAGTATTCTTCAAAGACATCATGCAGCGTCCATGTCTTCATGATAGTCTCCAGTCCGTTTTGATTTAAATGCTAGTAAGCCGTCATCGACAAATCCATTTTTGCTACCAATGTGAGTAATTATTAATCTTTTACCTTTTTCCGCGGGTGCTTTTATTCCAGTGGATCATCCTTCCATGAAAGCACGCGCTTTTTATATGTTTATCCTGCCATATTTTACCAACGGTATATCCTTCATTTAACCAAGTTTCGTCCATATAATAGATATTTCTGTTTTCCCTTCGAAACTGTATAACTGCCCTCAAATATCGTGGTCGCCAGCAGATGATTGCGACTTTCCTTGTTAAAAGTGATTTTCTGTTTTGTGAATTTTTTCATAACCAAAATTCATTTCCTTCAAAGTTTTCCATATGGGTATGGAATCAAATCATCCTTTTTAATTTCAGATATTATTTTGTCCAAGGTAGATATTTATTTTTTTAAGTAAAACGAGTGTATGACTCTTGTCACTCTTGTAGCAACATATAATGCACGGTCACTCCTATCAGAAGAACGTCTAATAATTGAGATAAAGTCTGAGCTTACAAATATAAAGTGGGACATAGTCGGCCTCAGCGAAGTTAGAAGGCGTGGCGAACATCTAGTAAACCTCAAATCTGGCCATACCTTCTACTATGTCGGAGAAGACGATAGGTCCATAGGAGGAACAGGATTCCAAATTCACAAGCGTCATGGTCCAAGCATCGTATCCCCCAAGAAAATATCAAACATAGTAATATACCTAATTATTAAATTAAATTGCAGGTACGAGATAAAAATCATTCAGATTTACGCGCCAACAACACAGCATACAGATGAAGAGGTAGAAATATTCTACGAAACGATCGATATTGCTCTAAGTGAGCACCAAACACACTTTACGATTCTGTGTGGTGACTTCAATGCCAAAATAGGAACGAAAACATGTGGCACAGAGACCGCACTAGGAAAGTACGGGTCGGAAGGAAGAAACGAACGAGGAGAGACACTACTGGGATACGTACTGGAAAACAACCTATATGAAATGAATAGCTTCTTCCAGAAGAAGCCTAGTAGAAGATGGGCGTGGGAGAGCCCGGATGGTCGTACAATGAACGAAATTCACTATATAATTACTGACAAAAGGCATGTAGTCAAAAATGTAACAGTCCTAAATAGGTTGTCCACAGGGAGTGACCACAAAATGGTACAAGATAAAATAGTAATAAACATCAGGAAAGAACGACATAAAATGATAAGAAAAACAGGTAACAACGAAATGTGGAGAAACCCAACAAATATAAAGAGTTTCCAACAATGTATAACAGAATCACTAAGCAGATGCGGACCAGTCGAAACCATAACTAGTTTAAATGACAAAATAACTGACGCCATGATAGAGAGCCAGAGAAAATACTGTCCCAGGTCACAAAAAGAAGAAAAGCTGACACAAGCCACCAAACTAATGAAAAAAGGAGGGCTATGAGAAGCAATGAGATTACCACCTCTGAACAGCTAAAAGAAACAAACAGACTAATATCAAAAGCCATTAAAAGAGACATCAGATCATTTAATCAGAGACACATCGAACAAACGATAGAAAACAACAAGAGTATGAAAGTACTGCGCAGAAATCTTCAGAATGGGAAAAGCCACCTAATAAAGGTAAAGGATCAACAGGGACGAGTTACAACAAACAGAGAAGAGATTCTGAGAATAGTTGAGGACTTCTATCAGGTGGTATTCAAGAGCCAAAAGGAAGCAAACACTGGCTCAAATATAGAACCATAAATAGTGACATCTAAGAAAGGAATAGTAAGTCAGGGATCAGAGGTATAACCGGAAATCACCACCGATGAAGGAAAGCTAGCACTAAAAAAAGCAAAAAACAACAAAACTCCTGGTGAGGATTGTGTCGTGGCTGATGCAATTAAGATTGGGGGTTTATCTCTACTCCGGAAGATCAAAACGCTTTTTAATATGTGCCTCTTTGACCACACCATACCAGGAAGATGGTATACCGCCACTGTAATTCTGCCTCATAAAAAAAGGAGACGCGGCTGAACTGGAGAATTATAGACCAATAAGCTTGTTAAGCCACCTTTACAAACTATTTACAAGAATAATAACTACAAGACTCGAAAATAAACTGGATTTCTTCCAACCGATAGAACAGGCTGGATTTCGTTCTGGTTTTGGGACCAACGACCACCTACAGAGCATCAAAACTCTAATAGAAAAATCTATCGAATACAATAGACCACTTGCTCTTGCCTTCGTGGACTTCCAGAAAGCCTTTGACACGGTCGAATTGCATGCAGTCGTATAAATTTATTACAAAAGTGCCGTGTAGACTACCGATACACTAGACTAATATTTGACATGCGAGTATATAAAAACGCCACTATGAAGGTAAAATTGCACGAGAACACCAACGCCATCCCAATAGGAAGAGGTGTAAGGCAGGGTGACACAATATCACCCAAACTGTTCAATACCGTTCTGGAGTCTGCCTTCAAAGAACTAAACTGGGAAGAGAAGGGTATAAACATAGATAGTCGAAACCTAACAAACCTACGTTTTGCAGACGGCATAATCCTAATATCAGAAATCTGAAAGATATTAAACAGATGTTACAGGAACTTCAGGTCGGTCTGAACATTAACTTCTCTAAAACGAAATATATGACAAACCTGGTTCCCAGTGAAGGTTGGGTTGTAGATGGTCACGTGGTGGAACTCGTGGATAGTTTCGTATACTTAGGCCATGAAATAAGAATAACAAGAGACAACCAAATTTGTGAACCAAAAAAAAGAATAACACTTTCCTGGGCTGCCTACGGAAGACTGAAAGATGTATTTTCAACCAAGATACCATGATACCAATATCACTAAAATGAAAAGTTTTCAATCAGTGCGTTCTGCCGGTTATGACATACGGTGCGGAAACTCTAACCATGACTACCGCATCTGCCAAGAAGTTAAAAACAACCCAAAGAAAAATGAAGAGATCTATGCTTGGGGTGTCGTTGAGGGATCATATCCGAAACGAAGATCTGCGAAGGAGAACTGGTGTCACTGATGTCATATCACGGATCGCTGGGCTTAAGTGGAACTGGGCTGGGCATGTTGCCCGAATAGAGGACGGAAGATGGACGAGGAGATTGATCGAATGGAGACTGAGAACCGATAGGACAAGTAGAGGAAGACCGCCTACACGATGGACCGACGACATCAAGAGGATCACATGCAATTCGATACGTAACGCTCAGGACAGGAGACAGTGGAAAAGAATGAGAGAGGCCTATATCCAACAGTGGATGCAGAGGGCTGATTGATGATGATGATGACTCTCCTGATGGCAGCCTTTTCATCCTCATTTATTACTACCCTGATGGGGCTGCGTTTATCCTCGTGCACAAGTCGGTATATTTTTGACTGTCTGACTTCAGTCATATTCGAACATATTTCAACTATTTTTGCAACTCCGACTGTTGAAGTTTGGTGGCGAAGAGGGTTGGACATATTGAGAATAATAATTTTCTCATTTTTAGAAAGCGCAATTTTACTACTCCGTTTCTCAGCAACAAGTTCAGAAACACTGGCCATTTTCAAGAACGAAGTTTTCCAACAACTGCCGGAGAATAACTAAACATTTCAAATTTGTGAAACATTGAGGCACGGGTAGGTAAACTACCTGTGCCTCTACCTACCCGATCTCGGGACTCCTGACAATAAACATAATGAAATAATAATAATTAGATAGAATCGTCTTTATTTTTTACTTATTGGACTACACCTATGAGTATGGGGTTTATAGTTCAATAATGATTTATTACCCTCTCGCATTAAGCAACAGACTATATGGTAAAGTACGAATATGTAAAAACTTTGCTTCGCGATATATTTGCTACAAAGTAATTTTTAGAAAAACTAAAACTACAGAAAGGTTAAGTAACCATTTAACTGGATACGGGATACTTGGGGGCCTCTTAAGCATAAATAATTGTTTATAAGAAAACCAAATAAAATAAACGCAAAATAATAATCAGAAAAAAATGTTACATCGATGCTATTACTTGACTTTACGATTGTATTGCACCGTTGTATACTCAGTAAAGATTGTACTTTTAAAGTAATTAACTATTCCCAAAATTGCGTACAATAAAAATTACCGCGTCTTGGCAGACCTAAATTTTCTAAAAGCTAAATCGTCCTGGTATGATTTATTTAACAAAAGGCATTAAAAAGAAAAGCACAAACTTTTAGCACTAGTTTCACCTAGGTATAGCTGTAATCTAATTTTTAACCTTCATATTTGATTTACTAGTTTGTGTGGTAGCAATATGTATAACAAATAAAAACTGTTGCAGTTTGCTCTGATTCTTACAAGTCCATTATTATTATCTGCGATAGAATGTATTCCCAGTACATTATAGCATAATATGAAACAGAACTGTTAGCTAAATGCTATAATGTTACAATAAATCAATGTTTCAGTTTCTTAATTGCTGTAACGGGATGTCAATTTAGTACCGACTGTCTAGGTACAATTTTATTTATTTCTTTTTGTAACCCAGATCAACTTTCAAATATTTTTAATAGGTACCATTATATACATTCGGTGAGACAATAACACCAACCCAGAGATATAGTCTATACCAGGTAAAGAAAGAAGAAATACTTCTGGGGCTCAGCCCTTCCTGGCCTGGCGCTTGGCCCTCCTAAAATGGACTGACATTGCTCTAAATATAATTGAGTGAACTACCTATGAGATTTTTACAATTCTGGGTTTGAAAAAGAAAAACTTACTACACCTAGATATGTTTTCAGATATTTGCAAATCAAAAAATGTATATACAAATAATATTAGTGAAATTGGAAGTTCATTCAAATCACTTCTAAATGTAATAGATCTGTTACCAGAATACGCTAAATTTTTACGAACTGTATTAACTATACCAGTTTCATCATGGGCCACTGAAAGATCTTTTATTATGTAACGTAGGTTGAAGACATATTTACGATATTTTGCACAAGCTTCACAGAAGAGTTTTTCTCCACTAAACTCTAACTCTGGGAGAATTTTTAATCCACGAAGGCGTTTTCGCCACTTAAGACATTTTGAACACAAATTTGAAATCACTAGTTTCACGTTGAAAATACTGAAATATTTCGACAAACTAAAACAGAAGTACGTATTACAACCCGATATAAATACAGTTATAATAATATATAATAAGGCATTATTAAATGAAAATAAATAACCCCTAACAATATACCTGCAAACCCCGAAAACCCCCAATAAAAACCTTGTGTATAACCAAAATGTAAATATTAATTATTATATATTATATAATTATCTTCCGATTGGAAAATCCCTTAAACAAGTGCCGGACTGGACATTAAACCTATGAGTCTACGAGTTTTCATATAACGCCGAAAAAAAAATATGCCATAAAATAATAATTTGGGAAAAATATGCATTTTATTATAAAATTGACAAAATATGCAAAAAATGCACTTTGCATATATTCCGCCTTTTAGTTATGAGCTTCAATTAAATTGATAATTTTTATTCTTTCTTGTGCGAGAAACAGTAAAGAGGGAAAAAAGAAACACTGCATAAAATTTTACACAAGTTGACTATATTAAAAAATAATATTTTGAAACAGTCGCGTACCACAAAGGCTTAATAAGTCAAATAATACTTTTAAAAAAATGAAACTTTATGTTTTGGACATTATTAATTTTTGTTGTAAGTTGATGAAAATTTCATGAATTAAAAACAAAAAGACTGTTTTCAGAAATCGAATCTAATGGGGCACCTTTTTGTCAAAAAACTTAAGAAATACATTTTTTTACAAAATATTATTTGTCAAGTTTGGTTAGGACCATTTTAGTGAACTAGGATGATCAAATATAACCCTAAAATAGTTGTAACATCTAGGAACTGTGAAAGTTGAATGCTTCTAGAAAAAAACATTTTTAAATGTTTTTTTTAACTTCTTCAATATTTTAAAGCTGTCACTGCTTTAATCAAACTATTTTCTATACAATAATTTTCTCGCAAAAGTAACCATAACCGAGATAACTTCAAAAAACCAGAAAAATGTACATGGGGGGTTCTCCACTTTAAGTATATGTAGGACAGCAAAAATTAAACATCCCCGAAAAAAACAGCTTTATGTGATCTTGTTCCATAGCCATAGGCTATAGTAACCGGATACATAAGGTAAACTACTATTATTAGGGTATTCAAAATATAATAAACCTAAACCAGTTCTGTGAAATGATATGGGCGTAATAAATTTTAAGTACCGTATTCAGGTAAATAAAAATGCGGATAAACCAGGGTCCTTTTTGATTTTAGTCTGTCAACGTACACTGTTGCGTTTAATTTGTTTTTTGAAAATGTTTCGTCCTTGGTATTCTAGTGAGATTTGTGAAGCAATGAAACTGAAGTAAATAACAGAGTGCATTTATCAACAGATGCCAAACAGATTATAAAAAATGCGTTTTTGACATTAATGTCGGGCGGAAATTTGTGCCCTAAAGAAGTTGTAAACGAAACGGCTTTACTTACAAAAAAATCCTTTTCCACAGTTTGGAAAACTACACAAGAGCCAATTTTGGAACGCAGAAAAAGAAGTGATATTGGAAAATCAAGAACGTTGGACCAAGGAGACGAGGAACTTATACGACGAAAAATGTATAAAATGTATGAAGAGCAAAGTGTACCAACGTTGGACAATTTAATGGAAAGGCCGACAACAGATGAAACAGAAATCAAATGCTCAAGAACGACATTGTGGAAGCGCCTTCAACACATGGGCTTTAAATTCAAAAGGATTAATATAAAGCAGGTTTTGATGGAGTACAAGCGTCTTCAAGAATGGCGGTGGGAATATCTGACAAAAGTAAATGAATACAGAACTCAAGGTAGGCCGATCATTTATTTAGATGAAACGTGGCTTGACACTAGGGTGGAGCGAAAAATCAAAGTTTGGAAAATCGTTTTGGAATAGTGCGCAAAAGTTGCCAGTTGGTATTACAAAACTAATGTTCA
This sequence comes from Polydrusus tereticollis, assembly GCA_963920685.1. NCBI lineage: Eukaryota > Metazoa > Arthropoda > Insecta > Coleoptera > Curculionidae > Polydrusus > Polydrusus tereticollis. The sequence continues at coordinate 30,401,110 of OY987327.1, forward strand.
TTTTCGGTTTTTCAAATTTTTTTCATCTTCTGCCCTCTACCGGGATTTGAAAAAAATAAAAAAATAAAAAAATAAAAAAATAAAAATACATACTTACTTATGATTTTTATAGTTCAAATGTTAGGTAGTAAGTACCTTTAGTTATTATAAATACATTTTAATTAGCTACTGTTTGTAGTCTTTTTTTGACTCAAATTTTGGCATAAGTTTCCGCGAATCTATTTTTGCCTTAATAAAAGTGTCTCTCTTTTGTAACCCAACAACTGATAAAGATGCTTCGGTGACAAGTTTCACACATCTTTCTACTGATTGGGTGTGACAGGGAAATGCAGCGATGTCGATGATTTTTTCGGTAGAACCGGAAATAATATTTTTCAAATCATCCACTTCCAAAGTTTGAAACAAGTTATTTTATTTTCTTGCCAATCAATCAGATCAACATAGTCATCTGCGTCGAAATTAATGTGTGGAATAATAAAAGGTCGGATATTGGTTGAAGTATTGCTTTTAGTTTTTGCATTTAGAATGCGACGAAGTGCAAGCTCTCTTATATAGGGGCGAGCGTCATGCAGCATACATATCAGAAGATTTTCCGGATGAACAAAATAGGCATTTCGTTGAATTACAGGGTCTATAACACTTTTCAAATCTTGCTCCAGGTACCGGCTACGTTTTATTGTTTGCAGAACATGTTTTGCACCATTTACGCACGATGTCAATACTGTCATAGGAAGTGGAAGGTAAGTCATGATCTATTTTGATACCAGTTTCTGGCTTCCGCTTTATTGATGAATGGATGTCGCTTTCATGTTGAACGGATTGTTGTAGTTCTTTCCTTTCCATATCTTTTTTCAATCTGCTAGCCTTATTTATCAGCTTAGAGGTTTCCTTTACATCAATATTTCCAATAATCATTTTTCTAGGCCCCCTCTGATCTAGTAAAAAACTCCATTCATTTTTAGGTATTTTTTTTTCTTTATCGCAAGAACATTGTTCAAAAATTTCGCATTTGCAAGCGCTGACATCAAACAGACCAGTGTTCTCGATTTGAAATTCCTGCACACGTATTTTATAACTATCGTTTTTCTTTACCTCCGGATACCTTAAAAGTTTTAAATATTTGTCGTGTAGGATTTTTATTAATTGTAAAACACGTTTTCTTGTTACGGTAGAAATTGACGCTTTTTGCCACAAACTTAAAATTTTATCAGACAGTACATTAGATATCTCAAATACCGTTGGTTCCTTCCCTGAGTTTGGAGGTTTTAAATTATACCTTGACCATAAATAACACTTTAAAACATCAGCTTTCGAAGGAAGTAAGTTACCTTTAAAATCTGCAGGAGCACCAATTAACGGACACTCAATATCTTGTCTAGTATAACGTATCTTTTTAGAACTCATATTTATTGCACGATCGCCAAAAACCACAAAACTGTTAAATTGTCACTTAAAAAACGACTTAACGCTATATAAAACACGACTAATTGCAAACTAATATAATATAACAGTGAGATGATGCGTCAAACGAAAGTACGCAGCGTGCCGAACACTGCCGAAATTCGGCGATTTCACGAGGCGCAGCATGTGCGCTGGTGAAATCAGGACCGTAATAGAGCTCTTTTTTTTCGGTAGAGGGCAGAATGTGTGATCTGATCAAAAAGTTGTAATAAAACATTTTTATCAACATTACCAAAGGTAAGTTTTGGTAGGTATTCCAAATCTATTTTTCCAAAAAAAAATTCACTTTTTTTTTTTCGTTTTTCAAAGACCGGTAGAGGGCAGAAGATATGATCTAATTAAAAAGTTGCAATAAAACATTTTTCTCAACATTACCAAAGATAACTTTTGGTGGGTATTCCAAATCTATTTAAAAAAAAAAAAAATTATATTTTTTTTTTCGTTTTTTAAAGGCCGGTAGAGGGCAGAAGATGTGATCTGATCAAAAAGTTGTAAAAATACTTTTTTATTAACATTACCAAAGGTAACTTTTGGTAGGTATTCCAAATCGATTTTCCAAAATTTTTAAAATTTTGCGATTATCGCTCCACCCTTCTTGACACCCACGACACCCCGTCAAGTGGTTGGGTCGATTCTAGTGGCAAATGTGTGACACGTGCCCCGTCAAACCGTGGAAAAAGTGGGTGCCGAATGGTCTAATCTCTCTCGACAAAAAAAAATTAGTGAATCATGTGTTAACTATCATAAAGACACAACAGCGGAGTTATTTGAAAACTGGTTTGAAACTAAATTATTGCAGAACATTCCACCAAATAGTGTCATTGTTATGGATAACGCTAGTTATCATAGTAGACGATTAAACACAGCTCCTTCTTCAAAAAGACACTAAAGCCAAAAAGAATACATGTTTGATAATGATATATATTTTCATGAAAACTATATCATTAATAATTTAAGGGGCAAAAAGAACATATTACGAAAAAATGTAGAGATAGATGATAGATCCTAATATTTTAAATGATTTTTACTGTACAATTGGGGAAAAATTAAATTCACACTTAAGAACTAAAAAAGAGCCTCTTGAGTATCTAAGAGGTGTTCATATTAGTAATGGATTCTTAATTGATATTACTGATGCAAATGAGGTAAAGCAAGTTTTTAAGGAATTAAAAGATAAGTGTTCTGCAGGATATGATGGAATTTCTGTAAAAATAATGGAGAGTTTGCCTGAGACGGCCTTGCATGCGTTTGCACACTCCATTAATGAATCATTCAGGAAGGCCGAGCTTCCATCATGTCTTAAACGAGCGGTTGTTATTCCATTGTTTAAGGGAGGTGATTCTACTGATCCTTCCAGTTTCCGACCGATTTCTCTCTTGTCAACACTCTCAAAAGTAATTGAAAGACTTATTAGAAGTGCTTAGAAGTATGTCTATTCAAAAAGAATATTACTGCAATGAACTTGCGAAAAGCATGGGGCACATCGTATTGCGGCTACCGCCTTACCACTGTATATTTAACCCTATTAAACAAATATTGCACCAATTTAAAGCTGGAATTCGTCGCAATAATATTTCACCCACACTTAATTCTAGTGTATTAACTCTAATTCATGATGAAACTAAAATAATCTCCAAGTTGAACTGGAAAAACTGCGACAACATGTAAAGAAAGTAGAAGAAAGTTACATTTGGATTAGGAATGCAACAGAAAGGTTTATTATTACTTTAGATGATGATAGCGATAGTGAAGTAGATTTAGTTGGGTAATTTATTAATTAATATAATAATTTAGCATTATAAGTGTAAGTGTAAGACCATAATTCTATTTTTATGTTTTGAATTTAATAAACTTAAATAAACATCAGTTTCATATTTATTTGCTGCTAAATTAAATATTTCAATACTATGTATTTTCTAAGACGGTCCTAGCACAGTCGGCATTGTGTCAATACCCCTATTTAGGTAGAAATAAATAAGAGTCATTTGGTCAGTTTCTTATATTTGTGAATACACTTTACCTTTTTTATAAGTTACCCACAGCTTTGTAATACCTTATATTGATTGGTTATTTGTACATCCGTTACAGTACATATTATAGGTATATAATATAAGTATAAGCAGAGAGAGACACATTGATAGAGATCTTATTGGATTATATCAAATTTCCGAATAACTATTAGTTGATTAAAATTATTGATTGCTTTTCAATTTATGTTTGGCTGAGCATCACTAATCACATATTCATTACAACCCGTTTAACGACATCAAGGCAACCTGTTGATTGTTTCGCATAGGTGGGTATTATAGGTACTCCATTTAAACATGTATAGTCGAAATACATAGTTAACTATGTAGTTTTCTTATTACGTTACTCAGCGGCTTCCGCCGTAACGTCCTTCGCGGTTTGATGGGTTTTAAACTTAATAATGCACAAATCTGGATTTCCAAGGTAAATACAACGATTTATTTTGCGGTGAAAACTACTTTTTTGTCTTACTATAGTCAAATGAGGTATAATAAGACAAAACACATCGATTAATCCATCAGAAAAACAAATACAGTACGCTTCTCAGTACCGACTCATTGTCAAACAGACAGACAAAATATTATATTATTTATCTACATCAATTAATGACTCGCAAACTGACAAATCGCCCTTGTAACCCAGGACGTCATAGTGGATTACTCGCAAACTACAATACCACCATCAAATAAATTGTTTTACTTTCGAAATCGCCTTGTATCCACCGGCTAGCCGAGCCTGCCGTAAAAATGGCAGCAAAGAACTTCCAGGCTTTAAGATAGGCATCCAAACACACATCACTAAGTACTTGAAGACGTCAAAGACGGCAAATTCGGGTTTACCGTTAGATTTAAAGTAGCTATAGCCTGTTGCTTAATGCGAGAGAGTAATAAATCATTATTATTGAACTATAAAACCCAGTGGGCTTCGCCGTATTCCAATTATTATTATTTAGTTATGTTTATTGTCAGGGGTCCCGAGATCGGGTAGGTAGAGGCACAGGTAGTTTACCTACCAACTCGTAGACTCATAGGTTTAATGCCCAGGCCGGCATTTGTTTCAGGGATTCTTCAATCTGAAGATAATTATATAATAATTAATATTTACGTTTTGGCTATACACAAGGTATTTATTGGGGGTTTCCGGGGTTTGCAGGTATATTGTTAGGGGTTATTTAATTTTATTGTCATTTAATATATTACCTGCTTAACAAACTGTATTTATATCGAGTTGTAATACGTAGTTTGTCAAAAGATTTCAGTATTTTCAGTGTGAAACTAGTGATTTCAAATTTGTGTTCAAAATGTCTAAAGTGGCGAAAGCGTCTTCGTGAATTAAAAATTTCCCAGAGTTAGAGTTTAGTGGAGAAAAAGTCTTCTGTAAAGCTTGTGCAAAAATTATTGTTTATGAAAAGTTCCAAATCGATGAACATTTAAAAACACCGCTGCATAAATCAAAGTTACAAAAAATGAAATCTGAGCCAGTTCAGCTGAGTGTAAAAAACGCATTTCAAAATGTTGGGAGAAAAATCGAAATCTGAAAAGGAAATTTTTCAAGAAGACTTTGATCGCATCTTGATGAAAGCACAGATGCTTGTGGCAGATATATCGCACATCTTATGATTGGAGCACTTCAAGAAAATAAAGCAACAAACCCATATTTAATAGCTTCTAAGCAGCTAGACAAAACTAATAATGTGATCGTAACCCGATTTATTCAGCAGTCCCTATCGAGCTTTTTTTTACCAAATCCAGTCCCAGATGAGAAGTTTTTAGTACTTTTGTCTGATGCAGCACCGTATATGGGAAAAGTAGGCCAAAACTTAAGAATATTTTACCCCAATATGGTACATGTGACTTGTCTCTTACATGAAGTCAACCGAGTCGCAGAAACCGTCAGAACTGAATATCCTTTAGTAAATAAATTATTTTCAAATGTAAAAAAAGTGTTTCTAAAAGCACCTCTAAGAGTGCAGATATATAAGGAGAGATTACCAGGAGTTAGTTTACCTCCAGAACCTACAATTACCCGGTGGGGAAGATTGATTAAGGCCACAATATTCTAGGCAGAACATTTCGAAGCCATTAAAGAACTAATTTTGGATTTAGAGATGACGATTCGCAGTGTGTTGTGCAAAGTAAAGAGTTGTTAAAAGGTGCAAGTGTACAACATATTTTTACTGATAGAAGACAATCCTTTTTAGTCGAAAATTTTGAAAAATGACTGTCAAATAAAGTTGTCATTTTGAAATGTGTGCTTTATTGTTATAAAAACTCGTACATCGAAAATATTAAAGGTGTATTTATGAGTACAAATTAATCTGAATAAAACTAAAATAAAGTATCCAATTACAAGGTTAATTATGACATTTTACATGTTTCAATATTTTACTAATTAATAGGTAGGTACTATTAAATTGTTAGAACTTTAGGATTTAAGAAGATGTTCAAATATTCCTCAAAATGACAACTTTATTTGACAGTCATCTTTTACCTTGACTGGTGCCCGCAAATACGGGGCCATAAAAAGGAGAAATAGTTAAAAAGAAATCGGCGATAACCCGTAAACGGGCTCATCAAAAATATCTGAAGTTATTCTTTTGAATGTGGGTTTTAGTGCTCTTTAATAAACCTAAATAGAATTTTTCTCTAAAATAATTAGGGAAGCCAATAATTGACCCCATTTAAAATTACATGGGATTTCCTATGTCCCGCTCGACGATGCAACACCCGGTATGTGATTTTAATTAAGTAAGTTTTATTTAACTGAAATAAATGAGAGTATTTCGTTTTATTTGCAAAATTATTTGACTGTTGGTGGATTTGTGTCAAATCATAGAACCCTTCAAACAAATATCTTACCAAAAAACCATTAAAATAACAAAATCTAAATAACTAATTATTTAATCGAAGTACATTTCAAGTTAAGAACTAAATACCTTTAACTTTAATTTAAATCATTCATTGCCGAACTTTTCAAACAATTTGGTCATCCAAACTAATAATTAAGTATTTAAATGAACTCCTGTCGCCTACTTTGGGCTTTGAGTAATTTGATTGGTTATACAAAAGTGGCCTGATAAATCATCATCGCGTTTTTGGTTATTGATGTTTGATTTTGTCTTGTAGAAATTTATGAGTGAGAGTGAAATCTTCTTTGTTAGTGGTTCCATCAAAAATTATACGAAGATATGGGGAATAAACGTAATATGAATAATTATTTAGAAGATTGGGGTATATCGAGTAGTGATCGTTCGATACGGACTTTTTTTGCCGATACCGATAATCGGCCGATACCGATATTTTAGTTGGTATCGGTATCGGCACCACATTTTAAAAAGATCTGATGAAGATGGATTAAGTAAAAATTGTCAATAGTGGCAACATTGTAAAGCATCTTTAAGTCAAATACTGGCATTAACGCGGACGTAACGTGGACAAATTTCGGTAATTCCCCGACCGCCCGATTCCCAATACCAGTGGTGAGTGGTGATTACCCGCTTTACGAAAAGTGTAGTGCTCCCGCGTTGCTGCCATCGTTGTTTAGTTCTTGGATCAAATTAGTACATTGTATATTGCTACTTCGGATATCGATCGTGTCGTGCAATATTTTCATTTTTTGCAATAGTAATTTTATGTCTTTTTAAGTTAACTACAACTTGTACTTGTTGTTTAGTTTGGTTAAAAAAGTGTTGTTTTTATTGACCAACATATGCCTTATTTAATTTAGTCATATGCCCAATATTATGTAAATAACCTAAAATTAATAAAAGATTAATGTTAGAAATAATTTAGTTGTTTTATAAAAAAAAAAAATGTTAAAAATGGGTTTTCACTTACAATTAATAAAATAGTTAATCTTAAATATGCCGATATTTATCGGCAAAATATTGCCGATACCGATTATCGGCAAAATTTGCCGATATGCCAATACGATACCGATGCACCGATATTTGTATCGGTATCGGCCGATCACTAATATCGAGGGCTATTATCCCATCTGTTAGATACTTTTCAAGGTAGGAAACTATATTTGAATATTTTAGTTACGCAAACAAAAGTAAAATAAATATATACATACTTGATAAAATATATATAAATATTAATCAAATAAACATTTTGTTAACTTAACTTTTAACCTATTTACCTTAAGTCATTGAAACGGCTTATTTAAGTTAGGTTAGTGTTAAGGAAATACATATTTGCTTGAATTTTGTATTTAGTGATTAATTCCAAATAAAAAGTAATTTGTATCAAATCAGATGATACTAATTGAGGCAAATAATCCCTTGGTATTTTTCAAATACATATTTGTTTGGCTAATAGGAAACAAATATTTATTTGAGTCAATGGAAAATTTTTTTAACTCAAATAATTAGTGTACCAGTATGCATATTTGGTCGAAAAATGCATATTATAACTGCATATTTTAAAGGCAAACAAGGCATATATATGCACATATTTTAGCTGAATTTAAGTGCATATATTCCGCCCTTCAGTGATTACTGTGTTGGTTTTGTTTAATGTAACAAGAAAACCTTACGTGTTACAACTTTTTTTTGGCCATTTTTGTATTCATTCTATAATATGCTATTCAGCTTTATATTACAACAAAAAAAAACCCGACTTGATGCTTTAGAAAAAAACAAGTTAACGTCGCTTGCTTTCAGTGGTATGCGGTAAACAAATACCCGTTAACAGTAGTAACCGACAATCTTGGGAGGCTGCGTTGATATTCACTATTAGGGCCTACATTGTCTACCTAAACAGTAAAAATGCTGACCAATAATTTGTATTATTACTTTTCTCGACCCACGGCTTGTTGGTTAAAGACACTCATGCATATCGAGTTCACTATAATAAGAATCCCAAACAAGCGGTGATGTATACCTATCTGTGTTATCGAAGCGTTAAACCAGGATGGGTTAAAAAAATTAAATTATGCGCATCCCGCTTTTTGATATTACTAGTATTAATGGGTTGATCTCGAGAAATCGTTCCAAACGGCGTTACTAGTGTCAAATACGAAAAATATTATAATTCGGAATAACGATCTATTCCTACAAATTTAATATCAAAAAATTTAACCAGTATTTTTAAATATACCGAAATATTATTTGCGTGGACGTCTATTACTAAAGGGCGGAATATATGCAAAGTGCATATACAGGGCTGCCCAGAAGTCCGGAATAAAATTAATATAGCCTTAACCTGTAACTTTTGGGGAAAATGCTCGGACACGTCAATTTAGTTTTATATATGCTCACATTTTAACGTTATTCGTTTGTTTTTTTATAGACATTTGTCAAAAATATGACGACATCGATCTTTTTTTTTTAATGGAAACATACAGCTTGTGATACATCATTTGAAAACTAATATCTCGTACAGTATGCTCATAAATTTTGGCGCGATTCTGTCAAGCTATTTCAAAATGGCGACTGTTAAAAGTTTTTAAAAAAATCCCTATTTAAATAAGCGGAAATGATAAATCATTGTTGTTTTTTTTACCTTTCAAGGTAAGATATCTTCATTGTTTCACGTTCTGACATTTTGTGACATTGTGAACTTGTAAAATTAATTTAGGTATTTCCGAAGTATCATTTTACAATTTTCTAAACAAAAATGGTTTTGTCGGAAAGGCAGCGTATTGATATTGTTAGGATGTGGAGATAAAATAAGAAGTTAAAGTGAAGTGTGCACTTTATTTAATGCTAAAAATCTGGAAAATCAAATTTCACAGGGCACTGTTAGTAAAATATTCCACAAATTTGATGAACATGGCACAGTAAAGGACTTGCCTAGGAATGGACGGCCACGTGTTTTATCTGCAGGATAATCCGCATGTTTCAACAGTTTTATTGGCTCAAAATCATGATACATCTAGAGGTACTATTGGAAGATTTTTGAAAGCAGAAAAATACCATCCTTATAAAGTATGTCTTGTCCAAGAGCTTTTAGAAGATGACTATGATAGGCGTTTGCAATTTTGCGAAGAAATGATGAGACGGTGTGACGAGAATAATAGGTTTTCATAGAACATATTATTTTCGGATGAAGCTACTTTTTATTTAAACGGGGTGTTAACAGACATAATTATCGTTTCTGGAGTCAAGAAAATCCACGATGGATATTTGAAGCGCATACTCAGCGGCCCCAGAAAGTAAATGCATGGGCAGGTATCATTAATAACCGAATTTTAGGACAATTCTTTTTGGAAGGAAACCTCACAGCTGAACGGTACCTGGATTTCTTAACCTTCGAGTTGAGGCCTGCTCTAGCTGTAATTTTTCCCAACGAAGTAGATCCAGATATACCTTATGAAACAATTTGGTTTCAGCAAGATGGTGCTCCCCCATGTTAGAAGATATTTAGATCAGATATTTCCAGGTCGCTGGATTGGACGACGTGGTACAATTGAATGGCCACCGAAGTCCCCAGACTTAACGCCTCTAGACTATTTTCTTTGGGGATATTTAAAAGAAAAAGTTTACCAAATAGGCCAAATAATATTAAATATTTAAAAAACAAAATTAGATTGGAGACACATAACACACCAGCTGAAGCCATTCGAAATTCTGATGCAGCACCGTATATGGTAAAAGTAGGCCAAAATTTAAGAATATTTTACCCCAATATGGTACAGTTGAGTTCAATGAAGTGTTGTACACCGATTCTAACATCTTGTAAATAAGGCTTGATGAAATAGGTTGGTATTTTTTTACCTGACATTCGCTATCAATCAAAGTCATAATAGAAGTCAATATGCCTCAATTAAATTTGGTTCAGAGAGCAAAAATTATTGCTTATATACAAGATGGGGTACCTATTAGAGACGTTGCTCATATAATGCATACAAGCAAAAATACAGTTATAAAAATAAAACATAGGTGGGAAAGGGATGGGACTTTAGAAAAGAAGAAGGCAGCGGGAAAAACAAGAATTTCTACGGAAGATCAGGATAATGCCCTAATTCAATATTTACAGGACAACCCATTCCAAATAGCACGGACTGCTATAGAGCAAACAAATTTTCCAGGGTCAAGAATTACGGCATGCCGCAGAATAAAAAATTCTATTTTAAAAAATTGTGTTGCAGCCAAAAAAATGAAGCTAACGGATGAACATAAACAGGCTAGAATTATTTTTTCCCTAAATAACATGATGCAAGAAAATTGGGATAGAGTGGTCTTCACAGACGAAAAAGTATTCCAATCAACTGTTAACGGGCATATCAGGGTGTATCGTCCACGTAACACTAGATTCGATGAAGAATATGTAGCTAACTACGATAGATCTGGACGCTTTTCAGTAAACGTGTGGGCATGGTTAAGAATTCACGGACTTGGAGTATGTTGGGCTCTTAATGAGCGTGACCGGTTTAATAGAGTTAACTATATAAATATACTAGAAAATGTAATGCTACCTAGCGTATCTCTACAGTTTCCTGGCAATAACTTTATTTTTCAACAAGACAATTGTCCTGTGCATAATGCAAGAATTGTCAGAGAATGGTTTGAAAATAATAATATAGAGACAATGTTATGGCCTGCCAAGAGCCCCGACCTTAATATTATTGAAAATATTTGGGGCCTAATGTCGAAAAAATTGTATAATATCAACTTTAAACCTGAGAATAGAGACAGCCTCGTAAATGCAATTGAATTGCTCTGGGATGAACTAAGCGATGATCCAGAATTAACAAGAAATCTTTATTTATCTATACCTCGTCGCCTTAATAAAGTGTTAGAGGGAGATGGGGCCATTACTAAATATTAAGGAATTTTTATATTAATTTGTAAATAAATATGTAAGTTCATTAACAAATTATTTTGCAACATAAACCTTTATATGTATTTGATTTGCTATTTTTCACTAATGTTATCTCATTTTACTTTACAACCATTGTTTACTACATTCTTGTACAACACTTTATCGAACTTTAGAAATGATAGGCAGGTTCACAAAGCACAACCGCTGTACAACACTTCATTGAACTCAACTGTACATGCGACTTTTCTTTTACATGGAATAAACCAAGTCGCAGAAGACGTCAGAACTGAATATCCTTTAGTAAATAAATTAATTTCAAATGTAAAGAGTGTTTCTAAAAGCACCTCAAAGAGTGCAGATGTATAAGGAGAGATTACCAGGAGTTAGTTTATCTCCAGAACCTATCCCGGTGGGGAACATGTATTAAGGCCGCAATATTCTACGCAGAACATTTCGAAGTCATTAAAGAACTAATTCTGGATTTAGATGACGATTCGCAGTGTATTGTACAAAGTAAAGTGTTGTTAAAAAGTGCAAGTTTAGTTAAAGATCTTGTTTTTATTAAGGTTAATTTCAGTTTTATACCGGACATAATATTCTCGTTAGAGAGTAGAAATTTAAGTTTAAGAGACTCGATTAGTATTGGTAGAACTTTTTCCGCTAAATGTAACAACATTCCCGGTAAAGTAGGAGGTCAAGTAAGGAACAAATTGGATGTAAGTGTAAAAAAGAATGAAGGATTTAAATACTTAACTGCAGTAAAAGGCATTTATGAAGGTAAAGCATCAAACGAAGTTGTATCTTGGCCTTCTACTTTACTACCTAAGTTGCAGGTATTGTCCGATTACATCAGTAGATGTTGAAAGAAGGTTCTCTTTATATAAACATATTTTGACTGATAGAAGACAATTCTTTTTAGATGAAAATTTTGAAAACTATTTAGTAATAAATGCCTTTTATACAATTTAAGGTTAAAAGGTTGGTTTTTTTTGCATTTTTTTTTAAATAAACATATTTTTTAGAACTCAGTGTGTTTTAGATATATTGCATCATACCAGTATGCATATTTGGTCAAAAAAATGCATATAACTGCATATTTTAAAGGCAAACAAGAAAGAATTTAAGTGCATATATTCCGCTCCTTAGTGATGAGTTAACATTTCTTCTAAACAGGTAGTCAGATGAACCGAGGGGGGGGGGTGCTGGTTGGCAGACGAAGTGCAATGGAGTGGCCGGCAAGATCTCCCGACTTGAATCCTCTTGATTTCTTTCTTTTGGGCCAACTTGACAACCCAACCCGCCTGAAATTATTGCAGACCTCAACAGTAGAATAGCACTGGAATGTAGGCACATTACCAGACAAACTTTCCTCAATTTCCAAGAGGAATTTACCAGACAAACTTTCCTCAATTTCCGAGAGGAATTTCAAAAGATTTTACTATTGTCTTTCCAATAACAGCGCAAATTTTGAACACTTAATAAAATAATTTGTTCAAACTACATAAATTAGTTGCATTACTGTTTAATTTTTCCACTTAACGCGCAAACCGATTACACGATTTTACTTTTCTTGGCACGGTTGAATAGGCAATTTAATACCCTTTGCAACGATATGTCACTCGATAGGTAGTGCCATTCTGAGATTGGCTGGAGGTCTGGAGGTTAATAGTATATGGATGGATGGATATTAAAATTAACGTGCTTTTGTCAAATCTTATTTCCCTTAAAATTAGGAGATATTTAAGTTGTTTCGTTTTGAAATTAAAGCTCCGTATAATAAATTGTTATGTCCGATATTCACATATTGTTCGGCAGTATGACATAACTTTTTTAAGAAATGTAATAACATGTATTATATTATTATTGATATGGATAAGATAATTGTTACTCTTTAGAAAAGCCTTGTGTATCGAACAAATCAATTTTATCCGCATAACTTTGGGAACGTTTTCCAAGATTAACCAAACGGAAAATGTATATTATATACCTGCCTACATAGCAGTTTCAATTTTTTTAAAGAATATAACAGCCAACTTAAATAAATTAGCTCTTGGTCGTCCTATGCATACTTAGTAGTTTTGTGGTTAATAACATTCTATCAAACTACCAGTGGGCATGGCATCCTAGATACATGGACAATAATAACAGAGAACGAGTACAAATTATGAAACTTATTTGCATGGTATTCAACTTTGTGTTTTATAATTAAACGGCATGACGCTTAAAAATTATTGATATCAAAGGATTAACCAGGCTTCAAGATATTTAACTGATTCTTGTGAATAAGAACATTCCGACCAATGTAATGAAATTGTGATATTTTTTTACGATTAACAACAATATGATACAATACCCAAATTAGAAGAAGGAGGATTGAGGAAGGACTTTTTCCCTTCATTCTTGTATGTAATTGGTTCTATTTAACACCAGAAGCGGCGTAGGGCATGGGCGACGTGGGCCACCGCATATACGGCCTCGCACCGCGCAGGTTTATGCATCGCAGCTTTCTTTAACTCATGACAAATATTTCGCTATTACATCAAAAGCCGTGACCGCAAGTAAAAGATTTTACTCATCATAACACGATAAATCCCACCGGCTAGCAAGCATCTGGCAATACTAACCTACCACATTAGTTTTTTAAAAATCAACCCGGGTCAAAAATTTGATCTCTTTTAAAATAAAAACAAATTTTTAATATTTTGGGACATAAAACCAATAAATTAATGTAATTTATTTTATACGTTTTCAACTATTTACTATTATTATTACTAATTATTTGGTAAACACGTTTTCTAATAATCAAAGTAATAAACTAGTGTTTTATCCCGCAGTATTCTAAATTAAATAATATTAAATTCACGTCTACGAAAACCGTTAATCGGTAGCTTTGCAATAGGTTTGCGGCTTCAAGAATATGTACATTCGGTTCTGTCATGAACCGACAGAGGGCAAAATTATGTAATACTTCAACAGGTTCTTCAATTTTCTTATTGGTAGTAAACAAGTATGGCCGCTAACCTCGGTGGACGCGACCTTCGCTTGCTGGTCCAGAGTGTCCACGTGACCACATGTGAGTGGTGGGCCTCCCAGATTAGAGCACTGTAGCGCCATAAATAAACCAGTGTCCTTAGCAATGTAAATACTGTAATATTGTAAGGGTGGTCAATAGTGGAAGAATAAAAAGACATAGCCAAATAAGTTGTGTTTAATTGATCCAGCAAAAATGAAACGAACCAATCTTATACTGTGGGTGATACAGAAAAAAAAGTATATCCTTTGAAGCTAATAAGTAAGGTTTCTGCTGAATTCGTCCACTTCGATATTATTTCTGGTGCATACGAACCGATATTGTAAGCGAAACAGCGGGAGCTGGCTAGCCAGCTCCGGACTTCTACTGTTTTGGGACATTATATTATTATCATGATTCTATTAAAACATTTCGGCAGATAATGCCATTTTATTGTCAAATAAAACATACAAAATATTAGTTTTATTTAGTGTTTGGAGTATTTAAATACATAGACAAGAGAAATACTTGGTTGCAAAAAAAAATACATCAGTAACCGAATTAATTCTACATGCCATAAAGGCTGGGCACAAAAACTTTAACTAAGGAATCAAATAACGTATCGTCCTTCAACCTTCTTTATTTAAAGCAAAATTATCGCCAACGCGTTTCGGTCAAAAGACCATCATCAGGGTCGACCTGCAGCAAACAATAACATCCATACAGTATATTGTAAAGTGACAATAAAAGAGAAACAAAATTATACAACTGAATATAAGAAAAACTTATTTTGAATTATACAAAGGAGAGAAAGAATTTAGATAATATTATATTACTTACATGCAGGAAAAATCTAATCCACATAGAACAATCAAGACACACAAATCATTATAAGTCAGCTTAAAATACAAATAAAACGTAAAAACATTTCAACTTAACAATCTAAACCACGTCTCGCGGAGCCGTGAGAAGCAACTGCCTAAAATATAAAATAAAATATGCTTCGCGGTAGGAGTAAAACGATATATTTTATGTATCATTATAAAAAATTCAAACCGATAAGATTCGTCATCAAGGAAAGGTTGACTGATGGGCTAAAAACTATTATTTAAAAAAACTAACCAACCTAGCATAGGTCCTGAAAACATTTGAGGAAGGTTCATTTAGATTGACAATTTTTGGGGTAGACTGGGAGACAGCAATTTCAATGTTTTCTAAAACATTAAGTTTTAGACTTTTATTATGTGTCTGAAGGACCTTGAAGTTAGTTAAAGGATCGAAAGAATGGTTTTCCAATTTTAAGTGGGTACCAAAACTAGATTTATTATCATGAACAAGCCTTTGTGATCTCAAATGTTCTTTAATTCGTTTATCAAAAGTTCTACCCGTTTGTCCGACATACTCCGCGGAACAAGAACCACATTGTAACCTGTAAACCCTAGCTATGGCCCTTCTGGAGAGTAGTTATGAATTTGTTATTCAAGACAAAAACTTTGTTAATACTATTAAATATAATACAGTAAAACCTTTGTTTGCGACCGCCTATAAAGTGACCACCTGCGTTAAACGTTTCCCATATTTAAAAATGGAAATCCCATTATCTTATACCTTATGCTTATACCAACCCATCTGTTAAACGACCGCGGGCACTCATCATCGGAATTCTTAGTAAACATTAATGCTAGAAACAACTTTCATTAGGGGCAGTAAAACCCGACCCGACAATTCTTAAGAAATATAGGTACATACTAATTACTTAAACGTCAGAAAAACTAACCTTATTTTTGCGTGTATGTCAGTTTGACGTGTAAACCGCGATTTTGGTTTTGTGTATTTTATTAAGTTATTGTATATGTATTTTTTTCTGTTATTTATATTTAACAACACCTAAAGTTGATGATGTTATTGGAGATGTTAACAATGGCAAATGTATATCTACACACAGCACAGGACTCGACTGTAAACTAAGCATTGAATCCGTGTATATTTGCCTTCAACGACTATACTGAATTGTTCGTTGAATGTTTTTGAGTTCTGTGGAACGAATTTAATATGGCCGTGGCAGGCAAATCGTAATTTGACACATTGTTGGATTGCCTAATATAAGTTATAAATATAGTCGATATACAGGGTTAAAAAACTTAATCATCTTTTCAAGAAATATTAAATGGCACTGTTCTACATGTAGTTTGTTTAATGTAACAACAAAACCGTACTTGTTACAAGTTCTTTTTTTGCCATTTTCGTATTCAGATAGGTTCATTCTACTTTAATATGCTATTCAGCTTTATGTTGGAACAAAAAAAAATTTTTGTAGCAAATTTCAGAAAATTTTACTCGTCCTTTAAGCGGGATCTTTGTTTCCCTATTCCAACTGGACATAATTCTCCAGCTTTATTCCCGAAGAGATTTACTATATTAAGGGTTTAGTGTTGGACTTTTCTAGAAGACGTGTTCTTTTATTAGGACCTTTGTTCATTTATATTAGACCTATTTTGGCATGTCTTCTACTTAAATGTTTGCAATATTAAGGGTTGCTAAGCCGTCTCTTGCTATTTCTTTTGTCTCACCTGTGTACTTTTTATTATAATGTGTGTTTATTAAAATCCTCTGATAAATCATATACTTAATTCACGAGTGTGAAGTGAACTATAGCGGGTTATCTTCTTCCTTAACCTATCCCTGAGCAGCATTGAAGAATATCGAACCTCACGCGACGACCTCTGACCTTTCTCGGTATACACGACTTAGTCGCATCGTACAATTTGCTTGCTATTCTGCAACTAAGTAAAGCAGAATAAAATATGCTCTTCAATATTGCGGTTTGTATGGTGTCACTGCGGTTAACCAATAATAATGATAAAAATGTTATCTAAAATATTGCCATTGCCAATTAGTCTAATGAGTTCGGCATTTTTGACGGTTGCTGTATGGCTTTAAACAAAACCCTAAAAAAGTATATTCTCGCTAATATGGCATCAAAAAAAAATCAACAGCACGATAAAATCATGGGAACATCTTTGTAAACGACCAATATTCCCAGCTATAATAAATTCAGGACATATCACTACAGTCATATTATAATTCCGTCTTAATTACAAACATCACAAAAACAGGTTGTTGCAGAAAGTAATTTTTACACCAAGCAGACCGGTAAAGTCATTATAGATATTAAGTTGTAAAAAATCGTAGTCTTGCGAGGAGGAAAGCCTTCTTAAGTTATCTATTTTACGGTCTTGTTGTACAAAATATCTACGTGGATGAAGCCATAGGATCGCGTGATATCTTCCTTTGCTTTTAAAAAGCGACAGTTTTAATTCGCCGGGTGGAAGTCTTTAGTTTTATATTGTCGCCTCTCCGATAAACTTCGTTATTTAAGGTCTTTAGTGGTCGAGGTGGTGCTGCTTTCTTGTCGAGTTTCTGGTCCAATTAGGATTACAAGTTTTATCGACAAATATATCTGACCTTGCATGGATACAACTCATTTCTCTTATTTAAACAGATCCTGTTCAGTAAACGGCCCGTTTAAAAAAAAACCTATGAGGCTGTTTCTCTAATAATCATGTTATTTAGGGGGTCTCATATCTCATATACACTTGATTATAATAGACACAGTTAAGACAGTTTAGAAAATAGTCTGTTATCATCAGGTTTTTTAAACATGCAGGAGTTATTTTAAACCCGCTGTTCTAAAAACAGTTTGTTACTGTTACTATGTCTATATGATTATAGAGAAAGATACCGTTTAGAAAACAGGTTATTTAAAGCAGACCGTGTTTAATTTTTCAATTTTCAATTTCAAAAATACTTTATTGTTAAGAAAAACAAAGTTTTATGTGACAAAGCATTGTTAATAAATAAGACTTAAATATTAAAAAAATATACATTTGAATTAAAAACATATAAATAACATTAAAATCTAAAGTAGGTAAAAGAAACTAAACAACAAAGCAAAGTAAATAAACAATAAAAAACATAAAAGGGAACAGAGAAACTTAATGACAAAACATAGAAAACTATTAGAAATCAAATTTCAAGTCAAAAATGTGTGTAATGTGCATAATCATTAAGCGTACCTAATCATAAGCGAGAGGTAAGGATGCAACACATAAAGGTAGCCGAAAAACCATACTCCAAACACCCGGAGGCGCACTGTCTAGTCGTCACTCGAAAAATTCGTCCAAAGAATAATATGCTCTCTCCAGCAGCAGTGCTGAAAGAGACCTTCGAAAAAGCCGCACCGAGGGAACAGTCCTAATATTCAAAGGTAAGTTGTTAAATATTTTTCTTCCTTGGTAAATTAGAGATCTCTGGGTGAAAGCCCTTGATGGAATGGGCAGTGGAAGAGGAAGGTCAAGAGCCCGGCGAGTCTCATAGTGGGGGGTGATGCCCAGAAATGCTCTACGATTCTTATAGATAAGGGTGGCTGTCTCAAGTATAAACAAAGAGGTAAGGGTCAGTATCCATTGAGAGAGGAAACATATTAGAAAACATATTGTTGTTTAAATTAGACTATATTATAAGAGGGGGTATTTTATAATCAAGTGTTCCTCTAACGTGCTACCTAATGTTTAGACTGTTTCTTTTAACATAACAGAGCTATTTTAGAAAAAGATTTTGCTCGATCCGTGTATTAGATATTTATCAACTTGATCAATGAAATTCAACAGATGAAGTCAAAATGAAGTATTTATGTAGGATTCTGATTTCAACGAGACACATGAATTTTCATATTGTTATTTCATTTCTCAACAAGTAATGATATGTTTATATTTTTCTTAATACAACTACACTAACATGTTTTCGATCATCGATATATCCAAAATAGGTTATTTCAGATCAGTTCATGTCACATTACCGAACTCTAGTTGTGGAGTATGTTATGTTGTGTCAAAATTAGGAATTGTCACGTTGTCACTCTTTATTTATATGAAATCTTTATTAACAAGTTTTATTCTACAAAACGGAAAATAATAATTTAAAAAAATCTTGTACCTAATTACTAATTCTATGCATCTTTTGCAATTTGGTAGAAATTTTTTTGTCAATTTTGCGATAATTCGCACAAATATACACAAAAAACAAATGTTTGGGCGGGAATTGTAGGACATTACATTATTAAACCATTTTTTATGGAAGGCAACCTTACAGCAATAACCTATTTGGACTTACTACAAAATCGAATTGAACCTGCACTAGAAGAAGTTGTACGCGAAAATCAGGAGATCTAATATCAAATTGAACTTTTTAAATTTTACATTTTAACCTGTTTGTGTTTTGTCAATTATTTTAATTCTATTAACTTTGACTTTTTTTTTTTTTTACAAGTCGTATTGACTTGTGTAAACACTTTGTTATACTGACATCAATAAATTATTATTATTATTATCTGCTATCAACGAGTGTAAAAATGAAATAGAGAGTTTTCTGATTTCTATAGCTACGAGGAAATCCCTCACTCATGAGTTTTAATTTATTTTATAATGTACAGTAAGTTAAATTGTTAAACGTTGTTTAGTTACCTCAATCTTGTGTTATACATTTTTTAAATTTTCTGCTTCAACTAAGTTTCGAACTGTATTATCTAATCAATGTTAATTGTAGTTAATCTTCTTAACTTTGTCTTTATATGTATTTTTTTTGACTACATGATTAGGCACAACTACTAATACTATAATTTTATTTTATCTTATTAAGTGACATCTGATACTTTTTTAACTTTATCATTATACTGACCTGTGGAAATACTTTTTGTATGATAACACCAATAAACTATTTTGTATTTTGTATATGGATGCCCATAACTCTCCCATGGTTAGGAAATATTTGCAAAATATTTTTAACGGAAATATTATTAGCCCACGGCATCTAATCCTTTGGCCAGCCAGGTCTCCTGACTTTTCGCCTAACGACTTTTCTCTGTGGGGTCACTTAAAATTTTTTATTTATAATGATTTAAAATTTAAAAATCTAGACCAGCCAAAAAAACTGTATTTCGTTAGAATGTGACAGAATTTCTCAATACCACATAATCATAGTTACTTTTTCCTTAATGGAATAGCTCATATTTAGCTATAATTAAAGCGCCTTCAATGTATTCGCAAAAAGCGATCTTGGTTATTCGTTGTCACCCTTGCTCGTCCTTGTCCAGGTCTTCTTTGATTAGCACCAGTCTCCCGAAATCATGCCAATGCTCTGGAGATAGCAGATTGTGTCACTCTATATCGTTGGGCCACTTGAAATTGTGGCAAGCCTTCTTCCACAAGTGCTGTGACTCCAGCACATTCCTCAGGCGAAAGATTTCTTCTTACACGTGCGTTTTGGGCCATTTTGTTTTTAATTACACTTAATAAAATTAGAAATTGTCAATAGAAGTATGCAAAGCAAACTAAAAAGTGATAAAGTGAAGAATCAAACCTGATACCGCTTTTGTTACATTTCACTTTATGACGTTTCTGTGTAATCTTTCATTTTCATAGCCTGCTACTTTTCCGATAAATGCATTTTAGGTCAACAAAAATACGTTGAACTAAAAATTGTGTATTTCATGAAACAACAGAGATAAGCAAATAAACCAAAAAAGAAAATGTAAAGGAAACATGAGACCTTCATTTGGCTATAATTGCGATAACTTGCATTGGCTAGTAAATCCCACTAGGTGTTTTGAATTTCCATAAAAAAACACAACATTTTTATAACACCCGGTATAATACCAAAGTTTTTTTTAAGCAAAACAATAAGGGCAGTGATATTCTTAAGAAAATAACCTACAATTAGAAAAAGAAATCATTAAAAACGAACCACAACTTTGGAAAATACATAACATCAAAATTAAGGCAAATATTTCGTTATGCGTTAAATAAGTCGCGCAGTGTATAATGCACTTTAGCAATGTACAGTAATAACTGTCTCCTATCTAACATTCGTCCAAAACCTGAGGAGGTTTTAGATGCACTGGTTACTTTAGATGAAAATAAGGGTGGTGGACCCGATGGTATTCCTTCTTATTTTATTACAAAATGTGCTGCTTCACTACCTATTAATTCCTCTCACCATATCCTTTAACCAGTGCGAGTTTCCTGAAAAATGGAAACTAGCAAGTGTTATTCCAATTTTTAAAAGTGGTATGAGAGATAGTGTAACAACCTATAGGCCTATTAGCAAGCTTAACATTTTAGGTAAAGTTGGAGAACCACTTGTTCACAATATTTTGATCAATACCGTAAAACATCAGATTGTTGTAGAACAACACGGCTTTTTTCCTAAACGATCTATTAAATCGAACCTAGTAAGCTACTGTGAACATATTCCGTCTTCAATGGACAATCAAATTTAGGTGGACTCCATCTATACTGAATTTAGCAAGGCATTCTATAAAATTGACCAGAACCTTCCAATAAAAAAGCTATAGGTGACATCGGTGTATACGGGACCCCATTAGATGGTTAACTTATATTTTCAATAGATTACAGTTAGTAGCAGTGAACGGCCAGCATTCTACTGTCTACAACGTCACTTCTGGAGTTCCACAAGGTTCCCATCTGGGCCCTTTACTACTATTATCTACTTAAATGACATAAAACGGTGCTTTAAGTCTTCTGTTCTTCAAAAATAAAGTTCATTTGGCAGCGCAATTATAGGGCAAGCGCAGAAGTCGGAATGCCCCTGATGTTCTTTCTCCGTTGCGGCTTCAATTTGTCCCAAGGTAATAGCCATAATATAGTATTTATACGTTAGGTATACTTATATGAGTTTAATACTCCTTTGTGAATCTGGTTATATAAATTTATATGACTCGATACCGTACAGGAAGCACTCTCTCAAGCTGCATTCCGTGAAAGTGATATCAACGACTCTACACGCGTCGATATAAAAATAATTTTATGTTTGGCTCATGCTCTGTTTCTAATACGCCACTGAACTGGACTTAAATTTAAAAATGTGTGCTGTTCGTCTGAATGATTTGTGGGTAGGTCGGAGCTGGAGCTGCATTCTTCATTCGTTGCCTTTCTGCGCTATTCGGTTTGATGGCAGAGATCCGGTCTTTAGAACACATGCATGCATACACATACGCCAGACCGTTTATTAAAAACTCTTTAAAATTCAGTATTTTTTCTTCATTTTCTGGTAAAATAACGCGTCCAGCTACCTATTCAGTTACAACAATGTTCTGTAACGGAAACAGTTAAAACTCAGTTTCAGTTTGGAAATGCCCATTTCGTCTTGGTTTTATTATGGCGAAAACAACCATAATGGTTTTGTCGTGGAACAACAAGCTTTAACTTGACTAAAAAGAAGACATACAGCTTTAAGTAGGTAACAAATTAGAAAAGAGAAAGGGTATAGTCTATACGAAGTCAATCCGAACAGCTAAAAAAACAGTCATGTACCGGGTCTGCCAAGTTTACCAATAAATTTTAAATAAAAATTACCTTAATTGTATTTAAACCCGACCGCGTATGATTTTTTTCTCGCTCACGCGTTCCCCCGCCGGCCGCTTCTAGTTGATGAAATAATTTTGGTGGAGAAAAAAATAAAATAATGCCTAAAAAATGTCTGTTCCACTGCGTTTTTTTTTACCTGTTGCCCCTGACAGTGGTGTAGTATATTTTTAATTATCAAAATAGGGGGGTAGTAAATTTAATTTATTCTTTTATTCGTTATTGGAAATTTTAGAAAGTATCTTAAGAGTGTGCCCGAGTGTAGTGTTTTCTAAGTTATTTTATTGTTGTTGCCGTTGCTGCTGTTACTGTTGTTATTAAGTGTCGTGTTTTTCTAAATTGTTTTGTTGTTGTTACCGTTCTTGCTGTTATTGTTGTTATTTAAATATTTAATCAAGATGGCGTTGTGACGACCTTTTAATGTTTCTGATAATGAAACGAACAATGTGGAAGCCGATTCCATGGCGAAGCCGTCGGAATTTTGTAATAAAGATTTACATGTTCAAACCCAGAGACTTATTTTAAATATCTACACCTGCTTAAAAAGTAAAAGTCCTGGAGCCTCCCAAAACAAAATATTAAAAAGGATTTGTGAGCTCACTAAACTTACTCGAACTACAATTGGGTGAGTAAGGTGAGGCTAGTTCCGGTTAACTTGGGTTCTACCTTGGAAAAATACGAAATTAAATTTTATTAATATATTATACATCTATCGAATGTTTTGTCCAATCCGTTATCCAATCAATTTCAATTACCTGGACTGGATTATTTTAACATCTGTTAAATTTTACTGATATGCCAAACGTTGATTAACAATTGAGTAGTTTTTTATACGGCGCTACGTTAATTTTACGGTAATAAAGATAAAATTGTAAATTTTATTGCAAAATTCGATTAAGTTTATTAACATACAAATATTCCAAATTATATACCTGATGGCATTCATTTTTACGGTCAGAGGATATAGTATCATAATACTTATTAGGAAATATATATTATGTATTAATTTTAACGACCGTTGGGAGTGTTGTGTTTTTCAACAGGTGTCAATTAAAGAAAACAAAATAAGGAGGTGTGTCCTAATTTAAAAATTTGTTACACATGTTTTGGTTACAGGGTAATTTTCAGAAAATGATTGTCTTTTCAATTTCAGAGTTAATGGATTTGCTGAATATACAGGGTGTCCGGTAAGTATATGGCATACTCTCGAGAGCGTATAAGAGAGGTCAAAATAACCCTAATTTGTCATAGAAAAAAATCCTAGTAAAGTCTGTTCAGAAATATAAGAAAGTGACTAACTGATCCCTATTAGGAAAGACCCGGGCCAGCTTGAAAATTAAAATATAGCCGAACAGGTCCGTATTTTCCTTTTTAATCATGGTTTGTAATAAAAATAATAAGTAAGACATTAAATAATATTTTATTTATGTTTAAATGTGAAATTACAAGTTATTTTATTATTAAAAATTATATTTATGATTACAAAAGATAAAAATTATTCGGTACCTATAATGATTATTCACTTAATATATTTATATCACTATCGCTATCACCATCTGTTCTAATTATTATTTGTGCTATATTGTTTATATGGATATAGGATTTTTCCACTTTTTCAACATGTGTAACAGAATTTGCCCAACTTTGTGAAGGGATGTTAAAAACTTTAGTTTCTATAAGCTCAAGTACACTGGAGTTATTAGTAGGGCAAATATTGTTACGACGAATGGCAGATTTCAGTTGGTGCCAAACATGTTCGATGGGATTAAATATACAATGGTATGGTGGAAGCCTTAAAACTGTATGCCCTAGATGTTTTGCAGAATTAACACAGAAGTATTCCTTTTGTAGTTTTAAACTTTGTAAAACCTCAATTAATTACCTTTTGGTGTAATCTTCCTGAAAATAAATGTCATTATCATACATGTAGTTTTGGATTGTTGCTTTTGTGTCATTTGAGGAGGGAGTCTTGGTCAACTGCCTACTATGGTAGCTTGAATTATTCATTACAATTACGCTATTAGGAGGTAAATTTGGAATTAGCTTGTTTTTAAACCAATCTTCAAATAAATCAGCAGTGGTGTCCTTGTGGTAATCCAGAGAAGAATATTTAATGTTTTTGCAGACAGAGAAAGTTCATTTGGAATCCATCCGTCTTTAGATCCAGCATGCATCGTTTACCTCTTTTTGATGGCGCGCTTATTTTATACTTGCCGCTTAAGTCAACCCAACCCTTTTCCGGGGTATCATATGTGTCGAACCAGGTTTCATCCAAGTAAATCATCGGCCTTTGCTGATCTCTGTAAATCCTAATTTTTTGTAGATATTCGGATCGCCATTCCCGAATTCTACTAGATTCCATTAAAACTTGTCTTTTGTTAATTTTTTTAAATCTAATACCGATGTGTTGGGTACACTTCCATAACGTTGTTCTGCCACATTTAATGCCGGTTTCATCTTTTTCAAGCCACTTAATTAAATTATGTAATGTAGGCACGCTTCGGGAAAATACCAGTATCGGTTCTCTTTTTCCTCGCTAAAATGGGATTATTCACAATTTTCCATACAGTTGATGTTGCAATTTTTGTTTATGTGGCCGTTTCTTCTAACGCTGCTTGCTTGCTGACCGCACGTTCAATGAGAGTTTCTACAGCAAAGTGTCTTCTGCTTTTCGACGGGTTATCTTCTGAGATAAATTGGGCTTGCACCTATTTTCCATGACTCACACACGATTAAACAAACGCTATATTACACACGAAGTAAAAATAATTACTAAGCTCAAAACTAACTAGAGTGGCTATACAGGGTGTTACAATGTTACAAATTCGACATACGAGCATTGGAATCTCGGCAACCATAGTAGTTAGAGAAACGGTTAAATGGGGGCAAAGTTGTGCAATTCGGTGCTGATTAAAATGCCGCTTTAAAAGTTTTAAAATTCCGAATACTTCCGATATTATTAAAAAAAAACCGAAATTTTGCAAAATCGTTTTTATTTTTTCCTGAGCTCATTTGAATAGCTATTTAAAAATAAATGACACTTGGTCGTTGCAACTTTCTCTCCTCTACAAAATGACGTTATTAAACTAAAGATCCGACGTTTCGTCTCCGAGCGGCCAACATCAACTTTATTTTTTTTAAATACTGACCTGGAATTTTATTTACCGATTTTTAAACCCCCTACCCTCAAAATGTAATAGCGGTATTACTTTCTAATAATGAATTGTTTTTGCTTATTTCCTTTTAAATTCGTATTTTACATTTGTCAGTCCGGTCCTGGCAACGAATCACAATTATAATTAAAAATGTTATTTTTATAAAAATCTTTACAAATGGGTTTCATGAAAACTTGAGTTTATTAGGAAAGCTCTAATTTCCAAAATGTTCAAGAATATTTCCTTTAACCCATAGGTACCTACCTATGCACAGATCGATGTTTCTTATGATTCTTGCTATACTACCCCCTTTCAATTGACAATTATAGCCTACGAACTGTATGTTGTATTATTCTTCCAATTCTTCAAAGTTTGTTTAAAGTTGATCTTACTGATAGGTGGATCGGAAGTGGTGGGGCAATAGAGTCGCCAGCGAGGTCGCCAGATATTTCGCCTCTGGATTTCTTTTATGGGGGGCATTAAAAAATTTTATTTATAAAAATGACTTAGATACCATGGAGGAACTGAAAGAACGCATACAGGTTGCAGTTGGTAGGATAAGGAGAAGATCGGTTGAAGGGCTGTCGCCAAAATTGGAAGAAGAATCGATCGTTGCATTGAGCAAAACGGCAATATTTTTGAACATTTAGAAAATTAGGTTTTATAATTAAGAAATTTATAATTATTAGAAAATTCTTATAAAATAAATTATGTTACTTATGTATGAATGTTTTAAATAAAATATAGTGTTTAAATTAATATTGTGATTCGTTGCCAGGACCGGACTGACAAATGTAAAATACGAATTTAAAAGATAATAAGCAAAAACAATTCATTATTAGAAAGTAATACCGCCATTACATTTTGAGGGTAGGGGGGGTTTAAAAATCGGTAAAAAAAATTCCAGGTCAGTATTTAAAAAAAGGTGATGTTGGCCGCTCGGAGACGAAACGTCGGATCTTTAGTTTAATAACGTCATTTTGTAGAGGAAAAAAAGGTGCAACCACAAAGTGTCATTTATTTTTAAATAGCTATTCAAATGAGCTCAGGAAAAAATAAAAACGATTTTGCAAAATTTCGTTTTTTTTCGAATATCGGAAGTATTCGGAATTTTAAAACTTTTAAAGCGGGAGTTTAAACAGCACCGAATTGCACAACTTTGCCCCCATTTCACCGTTTCTCTAACTCCTATGGTTTCCGAGATTCCAATGCTCGTGTGTCGAAATTGTAACACCCTGTATATACAGTCTTTAGAACATAATTTGTTTTATGGGATTAACCCTCTCATTTTGAATCAGGTAAAAATCGGTTTAAAATCACCAAACTATTACTTTAATAATGAAATTACGTCTTCCGGATTTGCAGCTTACTTTAAGACAGAAGTACGGACCATAATTTACCTGCATTTATTCATTCATTCATTGTTTGTTTATGGCCACCCTTGGATAATCTCATTCAAAGGCAAAGTGTAACTTTCTTATATCTCTGGACAGGCTTTACCTAGCGACTTTTTGGTTCCAACTTTTGAACCAACATGTATAATTTAATGAAATTTTAATATTTTATGTAGGCCATAAAGACTCATAAAACCATACTACAGTAGATGTTTTACATTATCAGGGAAGTCACGAACGGAATTGCCACAGGTGTCATTTTACAGAGCTGAAAACTAAATTTTTAAATACTCATTCCTCTTTAAAAAAAGGTTCTCTATACATTTGTTTTGTTTTCGAAAAAATTAAATTTCTGGTATAACACCTTATTAAAACAATAAATTAGAAGTTAAAAATTCAGCCAATTTGGCTGACGATTTTTCTAAAATACATATCCCTGATTCTTCTCTCTTGGTCTCTTTTGATATAGTAAACCTATTTCCTAGTATCCCTTCCAACGAATGTATCAATTTAGTTAGAACCCTTCTAAATGATAAAACTACTCTAGAACAAGAACATATTGAGAACCTTTGCTCCTTGGTGAACTTGGTCCTTTCTCAAAATTTTTTTCAATTTGACAATAAGTTTTACAAACAAAATTCAGGACTAGCCATGGGCTCAGCGTTGTCTCCTCTTTTAGCAGAAATTTTCATGTCGGATATTGAATCCAGAATCAAATCACACCCTCTTTTCACAAATATACTTTTCATAAGACGTTATGTAGATGATATTTTTGCAATATTTACTGGAAACCATACAGACCTTCTTCTCTTTACACAATTCCTAAATTCGTTACACCCCTCAATTAAATTCACTTCTGAAATAGAAATCGATGGTTCCATCCCCTTCTTGGACCTAAAAATAACCAAGTCAAATAATAGACTCAAATTTGCTATTTATCATAAACCAACTAGTACTGATTGCACTATTTCATATCAATCTAACCACCCCTATAGCCAGAAATTCTCCTCTTTTCATTCCTATTTTACTAGACTTTTTAAAATCCCCCTTGAAAGTAACGAGTTCAAGTCTGAATTGAGCTTGATCAGACAAATAGCTACTAACAACGGTTTTCCTCTTAATATCATAAACAAAATATACTATAAACATTTGATAAAACATCTGAACAGAAACCTTTTATCTACTGATACAAACAAATTTTACTCCTTACCATACTGGGGCCCAATTTCCTATAAACTCAAAAACATTTTTAAATCTTTTAATATTGAAATAGTCTTTAAAACTCAGCATACGTTAAAAAAATTTCTAACCAATTCCAAAGACACAATCCCAATCTCCAACAAATCTGGTGTCTACAGCATAACTTGTTCAACAGAGGGTTGCAGTGCTTGTTACATAGGTCAAACAGGGCGTAAATTTTCAGTTAGAATAAAGGAACACTGTAAAGAAATAGAGAAAGCTACAAATCACAATCTTTCCCCCTCAAGAATCAAGTCTAGTTTTTCTAGACACGTTCATATTAACAAACACCATTTTAATCCTGATTCTAATGTAGAATATCTACACATCTGTGATAAGGGGAACAAGCTTGACCTACTCGAGATTCTTGAAATTAACAAAGCGTTACATAACAAAAATTTAGTTTGTCTTAATGATCAGGTTCAGCATACTTCTACCCATTTTTTTAATGCTCTTAATTTTAAAAATTAAACAAACAATTTTACCTCTTTTTCGATATTTCTATGTTCTAATTTCAATTATTTTGATATTATCAGTAAATCTTTAATAGTCTGAAATCTCTAAAAAAAAAATATAATTGAGAGGTTATGTACAACCACCTGTGACAGTCTTCTCTGGTCAACCATCATTCTGTTCTGTTCTGTTCGAAATTTTCGATGACCTCTTGCCTTTCGGCATCCAACCAAGTCATCAATCGTTTAACAACATAAAATATTTTCGACAAAAAAAATTCTTTTACTTTTAGTATTTTAAATCAAATTATTTCCACACTTTATTCTTACACCTCGATGATGGTCCCATAGATGACAACACTGATCTTTAAAGCACCTATTCCCGAGGAAGGGAAGTTTGAGACGACTGATTTTGGTTTTTGGGTTGCTTGTTTGACATTTATTTTCTGTACTAAACCTTTAAAACTTTAAATTTCTACCTGATTGGTCGTACTCCTGGATTCTGTATCTTGACAATGATTGTTTTTCTCCCAACTTAATGTCGATATTTCTTTTAACGATCACTGGAGACCGCCAAAGAATATAAAAGGGAAGTCTTTTAAGACCATTCCCCCAACCTTGTAAAAAAAAAAAAATTTTTTATTATAATATCTTTTATTTATATTTTATGTTATATTCAAGTTTTATGTATGTTTATTTAACTAACTAGTAACTATAAGAACGATGATTGAGCTTTTCATACCTTTGTCATTAATGCAATTATACTAACATTGTCAACCATTTTGTTCTCAAGCTGTCAACGGTCGACTATAAAATGACTGAACACGTTGTCACGTTTTCATTTTAACTGTGTTCGTCTCCCTATTTTAATCTTTAAGGGTATATAAAATATAAGATCTGTTTTTTTGTTTTTAATTTTTTAATAATTTTATTTTAAATAAAACTCTATTGTTTTCCCTACATAATGGGACGAACATAACGCAAGGTGACGGGACCTTAGGTCTCCAATAACTAATTTTACAAATGAAATTTCAACATTATGTAAGTACAGACATTATTAATAATTTTATTTCATTACTAATAACAAATTTCTTTCTTATTACAGAATTTCTCATAAAACAAATCACAAACAAAAATCTTTCTCTAACAAGATCTAGAATGTCCAAAAGATCCTTTTTATATATCCTGACGTATGATTTTCAAATAACGAATATCTTCCCTTTTTAAATTCGACCACAGATTGACAGTGTCTTTTCATAAACTTTAATTTAAATATAACATTCCACTTTCAATTCCAATTTTAGCATGCTGATTACATTCAATTATTAATATCTTGTCAAAATATTTTTAAATAAAAAAAAGCTCCATCAACGTCATTTTCCACCAACAGTTTTCTCTCTACTGCTAATAATAACCGCAGCACTACTTTGGTCTCCTGAAGATGAAGGTTACTACCTTTGAAACATGTAGAGACAATTTAATTTTAAAATTGAGCCTTTAATAGCTCACTATTAAATTAGTGGAGAAAGACTTTTTGACTTTTTTTCCCCTTTCCCTATATTTCAACTCCACTTCGAGAATGGACTATTTCTTTAAATTTAAAATAAATTAGAATACTACAATAAAACCCCAGTAGTTTTTATTTCGTTAACAATGCGTTATTGACAAGACTTATCTAAATTATTCAATTAATTGAACACATAAGATTTAAGTAATGGAAGAATATTCCTATAATAGTGAAAATACTAATTTATGGACAAGCACTCGGCAATTGCATGGAGGCGAGAAGAATTTATTCCGATACATTTCCAAATCGACGTTTACCACAGCGAAGAACTTTTGAAAGGGTTGAAGCTTAAGAGAAACAGACAAAAAGTCAAGTGAAATAAAAAAAATTCTAAAAGTAGCTAATCTTTTGCTTATCCATTTTAGGAAGTTCTTTGCCGCATCGTGGTGGAAAAGGGCCTCTAAGAAGAGTAAGGAACCCTCAGTTAGAGGAGGAAATTCTGGATGAGATTGCTGAAAAACCTTCTAATACTGTAAGAAAACTGTCGGTCTAAGTCTCGATACAAGTTCATGCGACAAGGTGGGTTGTTCATGAGACCCTTCGAGAACAACTGCTACATCCTTATCACGCCCAAAAGGTACATACCGTTATCATCCAAGAGTCACCTACGCAAATTGGTTTTTGCCACGATTTAGGCACAATCAAAATTTTTACCAGTATTGTTTTGCTTACGAAGCCGGTTTCACCCGAGACAGAGTAATAAATTGCCATAATTTGCATATCTGGCATGAAGAAAATCCCCATGCAACAGTACAGATAAAGCACTAACAAGGGTTCATGGTTAACACGTGGGCAGGTATTGGGAATCATCCCATTGGACTGTTCTTTATTGAAGGCAGATTAAATGGTGCCATGTATTTGCAACCAAACTTAAACGGTTTATTAGACAATGTACCCTTAGATATTAGAAATCAGATGTGGTATATGCACGACTCGTCAACACTTATTAAATACTTTTGGTAATCGATGCATATGTCGAGGTTAGACCCACACTTATGGCCACCGAGGTCACCCGACGTGACTCCATTGGATTTCCTTTTATTGGGAAATTTAAAGAGCATGTCTATTCGACGCCAGTTCACACCAGGGAGGATCAGACAGAAAGAATAGCACACCATTTTAACGACATTTGAGACAATCCTGTAATGTTGTTTCAAGTACAACGAGAAAACATCGGTCGGCTAAGGACATAATTTTTCGCGATCACTTAATACTCAATGGTACGATAGTCATAAGTGGTTATGTAGGAATTATTTTAAACAAGGTTTAATGACAAATGGTGGTTTATCGCCTCTTGCGCTCATTTTAATTGAAAAATAATTGTTACGCTCTCTTCAGGAATCTGAAGATTTTACGGAAATTACTATAAATAAATCTTCGTTATTAAAAGATAGGCGCATTAACTTAATTTATAGGAAATAAAATTTTTAATGTATTAGCATTGATTTAAATACACGCACTGTTAATATTTCTGTTGATGTCTTCGTAGTACAATGTTTTCATGTTTGATCTGGCGTTCTAAGAATGACATTTTTATACTGGATGTGTATTGTAAAGTGTTCTAGACAGGGGTTCGCCCTGGCCTCACATAGACACTGTATCACCCACAGTAAAAGGGTTTTTCGTTTTATTTTTGCTAGACCAATTAAATACAACTTATTTCGATATGTCTTTTTATTTTTCCACTTTTCATCACCCTTATAATAATCCAATATTTACAATGTTTAAACACGAATACCTCATCCTAACAACCCTAAAGCACTGCACCGAGATACCGTTAAGATTTCATTGGTTTTTACTGTAGACAATGAATTAGAATTTGAATTAATTACGGCCTCATTGCCGTCCGAGTATCACGAGGGTTATTTGAAAGACATGTTCTGTATAGAACGGAATATTTACGCGAACTGCAAAACACTGAGGTGCAACTTTGTGCACGTCCTAACCAAACACAAAGAATGTAGTCTATTTAACTGCGAAATTCACGGTACTTTTAAAAGAATAGTAACTTGTGTTACCGGGCACGCGTCCCCAAAATATCACTTACTTTAACATTAGAAAATGATTTTGCCCGACACATGTGAGATCAAAACACGTGCTATTATTGTTTTAGCCACGTAAAGCATCTTATTACGTAAATCTAACAGGACACTGATTTGTCTTGACCAATCAGCGGATGTCGCGTCCGCCCAGGTTGGCAGCCATACTTGTTTATTGCCAATGGGGAGACTGAAGCATGCGTTGTTGTCGGTCAAAACATCACAGAACCTAATTTACATAGTTTCGAAGCCGCTAACCTATTGCAAAGCTACCGATTTTTGTTTTCCTAAATACCCGTCATGGCCTACTAAAAAAAATTTTTAATTTGTTGAAAAATGTAAATTTTGAGCTTCACATTGAAAACAGCTATAAAGTATTATATATTTTTGAAAAGCTTGTGATAAACTGAATCATAATAGCTAAAAATATATAGGGTATCCCATTTAAAAAAATGCAAGTTTGCTCTTTTTGTTGAAAACAATTAAACATAGAAAAAAATCTGACCAAGCCACTGGATTCTACGTGAAAAAAACTAACAAGTTCATTTTTTACCATTTTGATAAGTTGCAGCGT
The DNA here is from genome assembly GCA_963920685.1 of Polydrusus tereticollis. Taxonomy (NCBI): domain Eukaryota; kingdom Metazoa; phylum Arthropoda; class Insecta; order Coleoptera; family Curculionidae; genus Polydrusus; species Polydrusus tereticollis. The sequence goes on from OY987327.1 coordinate 30,434,239, forward strand.
AACCGAGATACGAGGGGTGTCCCAAAATGCAAAATTTTCAAAATCACCCCGTATCTACAAAACTAAGGGGGCTATGAAAATTCTGTTGATGGCATCGTTTGTTTCTCAAAAAAGTAACACAGTGCCGCGAAAACCGCAACCTTCTATCTTTACTAATAACGCAGATAACCCGTAAAACATACGAAAACTGGACACCCCGCACAGGAGAGCCAATATTTAGCCACTTCAAAATTTACATGGGATTTCCTATGTTCAACTAAGCCATGCATCACCCGGTATAGGTATTAAATCTTTCTTCACTTGGATTTGTATATGTTTCAACTTTTAAGTTGGTTATTTCAGCTATATCTACTTCCAATGGAAAGGAAGAGGATGTCGTTTTTGTTTTCCACTTGACAAAAGAATACCTATTGCTTCCAGATTATGGAAAGTTCCTTCACCTGTTCAAGTACCTGTATTAAAGTCAGCGGTATTCAAAACGAACTAGACAGAATATTTCAATTTAAAAAATGTGAATCTTTGATAAGCAACACCAATGACATTATTTATATTCAATTTATTTTTTCAATGTTTTGCCTTTTTATGTTACAAAGCACGTCTTGATCAGGAAGACGCGAACGGAAAATCTATACGATCCTCTGGTTACCCCATTACTGTTCCTGCTTTCACATGCCGTTCACGAAGTGCATTCAGTGGTCCCCATTTCCGCCAATAGCTTTTGCACAACTTCAAAGCCTGTACGCGGGATCGCCTTTTTACGTCGAGACCTTTATTTCTTTACACATTTCGTTCCTCGTTAGTGGCATATTGACGTTGGTTTAGAGAAATTTCGTTTGGAATAATAAAATGTTTAGTTAAAGAATTCATCATTTGGAAAAACTAAAGATGACAATACAGAAGTCATTTAGGCTTTGGGATTGATATTGAATCACGATTTGCCTGAAAATGTATAGTCTGTTGCTTAATGGGAGAGTGTAATAAATCATTATTGAACTATAAAACCCAGTGGTCTTCGCCGTATTCCATAGGCGTAGTCCAATTATTATTTCAAATAACATTCGAAGTTGCAAAAATAGTTGAAATGGGTTCGAATATGACTGAAGTCGGACAGTCAACAATATACCGACTTGTGCACGAGGATAAACGCGGCCCCATCAGGTCACTAAAGAGGAAGAAAAGCAACTGTAATAAATGAGGATAAAAAGACTGCCATCAGAAGAATCATACACTCGTTTTACTTAAAAAAAAAGAAATACCTACCGTGCACAAAATAATGTCTGAATTGAAAAAGAATGATTTCATTCCACCCATGGGTAAGAAGAAATTATGGAAAACTTTGAAGGAAATGAATTTTTGTTATGAAAAAATTTAAAACAGAAAATCACTTTTAATAGAGAAAGACGAAATCATCTGCTGGCGACGACGATATTTGATATTTGAGGGCAGTTTCGAAGGAAAAACAGGAATATCTATTATATGGACGAAACTTGGTTAAATAAAGGGTATACCGTTGGTAAAATATGGCAGGATAAACATATAAAAAGCGCGAGGTAAGCTTTCATGGAAGGATGGTTCACTGAAATAAAACCACCCTCGGGAAAAGGTAAAAGATTAATAATTACTTACATTGGTATCAAAAATTGATTTGTCGATGGCGGCTTACTAGCATTTAAATCAAAACGCACTGGAAACTATCATGAAGATATGAACGCTAATGTCCTTGAAGAATACTTCCAGCAAATGCTAGATCTTATTCCTCCTAGGTCTGACAGCTATAACTCAACTGGATAATGACAGCTACCTCTCAAGAAAATATACCAACGTCTTTTTGGAAAAAAATGACATCATTCATTGGCTTACTGTAAATAAGAAGCCATTACATAAAGATATGCTGAAAAAGGAGCTAATGTAGATTGTAAAGTTAAATAAACCTTTTTGTACGAAATTTGTTGTCGACGAAATCGCTTCAAAACGAAATAAAACGATACTTCGTCTTCCGCCATATCACTGTGAAATAAACCCCATAGAATTGGTGTGGCCGCAAGTAAAAGGGTTTCTAGCAAGTCATAACACCTCCTGGGTCTGACAGCTATAACTCAACTGGATAATGACAGCTACCACTCAAGAAAATATACCAACGTCTTCTTGGAAAAAAATGACATCATTCATTGGCTTACTGTAAATAAGAAGCCATTACATAAAGATATGCTCAAAAATGAGCTACTGTAGATTGTAATAGTATATTAAAGTACATGTTTTATAAAGCATCATCTTATAGCACGCGTCCATGTTAAAAAACGAGCCGCTTGCGGCGAGTTTTTTAACGGGACAAGTGCTCTAACTGCTTTATAAAACACGTACTTTATACTATTTTTTCTATTTTGTATTTTTTCAATAAGAAAATACATATTTAAAAAGAAAATCAACCCTTCAAATTTTGTAAATTTGTGTGTCTAAATTCTATGTTGGTAATACTCTAAATTTCTTTTTATCATAGTAGCCTTGACAATAAATAATATTTTCTTTGTGTCATTGTCACGAAATTTGTGATTTAATATTTCATAGAGTTGTTCATAATTATAATTAAAAAAATATGGAGCATGATAATCTAAGTTTAACTCCCCCTGAGTTAAGGGATATTGCTAATAAAACGATAAATCAACTTTTACCAGAGAAATCCCGAAAACTTTCTTTTCTCATGGATAACAATAACAGGAAACGTCAGACGTCAACAGAATAAAACATTTAAATATAACCAATGCCAACTTTTAAAAAATAAAATTCGGAGTTCGAAATGGATATATTTCGAACTCGCTAGCGCGTTCGAAATATCTATTTTTCGAGACAAAATTAGAAAAAGTTAAATAAACCTTTTTGTACGAAATTTGTTGTCGACGAAATCGCTTCAAAACGAAATAAAACGATACTTCGTCTTCCGCCATATCACTGTGAAATAAACCCCATAGAATTGGTGTGGGCGCAAGTAAATGAGTTTGTAGCAAGGCATAACACCACTTTTAAAATGAGAGACGTTGGAAACCTCTTGCAAGAGGGAATAAAGATAGAATATTGTGAAAAATGGAGTAAGTGCGTCGAACATGTATTGAAATAGAAGAAAAAATATGGGAAGCTGATAACATGCTAGAAAACACTGTAGAGCCTCTTATTATTTCTCTGGACATCGGACTACTCGGAACATGATGACTAAAATTTAAAAATTAAGTTGTCCACCCTGCTTAATGGGTCCTGTCATTGCAAATTTACATTTTATTACTCTCTGGCATTCAGAAACAGAGTTTACATATTTGTATGCTCTTTAAGTTGACTAATAAAAAAGTGTATCAAGTTGTAAATTTATTTTAAAAATTGAATAGTGTCCTCTGGGTGTGAACTAGCGACCAGTACCAAAATGTTTTCTTATAAGTGTAAAATTATCTTTTATAAAAGAGTCTAAAAGAAGATTAAATTTCGATAGTAGGTAAAGGGGTGCATTTTAAAACAGAAAATTAACCTAAAATGGATTGTTTATAACATTAAACTTATTCTCTTATTCAGTCTTCTGTTGCGTTTCGAATTAAGTGGTTCTGTGTAGTTAGAACGTTTTTTCAACGACGAAAATGTCAAGTGAAACGCGACGCTGTTGCAAAATTTCTCCTGACAAGTTTTGTTATATTTGTGGAGAATTTCTGGTGAAGTCAGAAGCCAGACCATTTTCAGAAAATGTGGAAATAGTTATTTTCCTAACAAGTGTGCAAAGTGATACTTTTCCGCACGCAAGTATAGTTGGACGAAGGACGCGTAGCGGAGTTCGGATAAATTCTTGCGTGCGGAAAAGCACTTTGCGCACGTGTTAGGAACAACATTTTTTCTACAAGCTTTATATCAGATAACAACAAAAATAAAAATATGATAATTTTTTCAATAATTTTTAATTTAACTTTAAAAAAATAACTAGGTATAGTACAACTAAAAATTACATAACAAAAAAAATAATAATAGAAAATTCAAAAATTGCATAACAATAAAAAATAATAATAGGAAACTAAATTATTTGTTTATAACATTTATAACAAAAGAGCAATTGCTGACATTATGCAAATTGATAGCCGATGCAGTAAGTTCATTCAGTGGGTGGTTTATGGTATGGCTTGATGAGCACTGACTTGGCGTGGAAGTACAGTTGTTCAAATAGGTCGATGAAGGTGTTAACTCAGAAGGATTTATGTAGAAGGGCAGTTGTTCGTGGCCAATATTTTATTCGACATGTCCTTTTTTTGATTTGTCGAGTCTTCAATGTAGCTCTCGGCGACAGTCGTCGATTTCCAGCCTCCGAGTCGCTTGACATTAGTGATTCCTGCTCCAGAATCGGCCAATATGGAAGCCGATGAACGACGGAAACTATGTCCTGTATAATGCTTTGGATTTTTCAATTGTAGATATGCAGCTATTTCCGAAGGCATCTTACCGAATGAATTTATTCCAATACATTGAGTACCGCATGTTCCTTGTCGATACTGCACAAAAAAGCGCTTGTGCGGAGGGGATGGTTTTCGCAAATTTGCATATTTATGATAGAGTTGTAAATAATATCCCTTATTTGTTTCATTTGATACTACAAAGATTCTTAAAGTATTGTTTTTACTGTCAGGAATTTTCACGACTATCATTCTTTCCTTTATCCTCTATGTGATCAACCATTATCTTGCAAAGCTCGTCGCGCCTGCAAGCACGGCCAACCCAAAAATGGTGGCGACTTTTATTAGAAGGTAAATTTGATTAGGTGCTTCTTCCGTAAATCTGGAAACTTCAATTTTGTCAAAAATTTTGGCCTTTTTCGGACGATATCCCACATTTTGCTTTTTTAGAAACATGGTTAGCTTGAAATATTGGCTTAAATCCAAGTTTATTTTGATATTAAGGACACTTTTTAACATAGAGTACTTACTCCATAAAGTATTTGGCTGAACTGATTTTCGTAAATCTGCAAAATACGCTAAGAAGACCCCCTCCTTAAAAATATTTGTCCCTTTGTTGCGGCACCAGTATTCAAATTGTTTATATTGCTTCTCGTATTTTTCTTGGGATTTAGCGGGCAATAAATTTAAATTTGCAGAGTTTGCGGCCTCTAAAACGGAATCTGGTAGCTCCTCGTCAGAGCTGCTCATGTTAACAGCGTTTATACTTTTTGAGGATTTGATGGAAAGAAAAGTGTCGGTGTTTGTAGATTCTTGTTGACATAGAAACGGAGGAAAAATCTGACATCATGTGCCAAAATCAACATGTACATTTATTGTTGCTTGGCAATATTATAATCATTTATCACTATACGAGGTACTTAAAAAATAGAATTTTTTTTCGTTTTAGGCTGAAATACGAATTACGTGAATTACGATTAAAAGGTAAAAGAGAATACACGTGCAACGGCTTCGCACATTGCATAAAATTGTCTACAGCTACTAAAAGAAATATAAATATTCCCTGCCAAGGAGATTTTTAAATAGTGCTACTTTTCCGCACCCGGTGCAGATAAAAATCTTATCCGCACTAGTGCGGAAAAGTGTAACTTTGCGCACGCTCGTAGGAAAAAGCCTATTTCATGTATTTGGTATGTTAATCCGAGATGAAGACAAGAGTGTTATTGGTGCAGTGGATAAAAGGGTAGAAAAAAGTATGCCTTTTGCAGTTTCAATGGTATGGCGAGAACCCACCAATCATTTTGACGATTGCTATTTTTGTATGACAAATTCCAAAAAATAAAAGCGAAGAAATGTCTGTCTGCAACATTACAGAATAAACAGTACTTGGCTTCCCTTATTATCCGGTTAAAAGCGAACACCACTGGTTCTTACGCACCTGCTTTAGTCAACTGCTGTGGTTTCTTTTAAAAGTTAGGTCTAAGGAAAGACAGGTGGGACCCGAACTAAGATTTTAAAAACCGATATTCATAACATAACCAATTAAGAAAATTTTTGGTGAAGATATGATGGTATATAATAATATGTTTCTAATTTTGTATTGTAAAATATTAGCTAAAACATTTTCAGATAATAAAATATTAGGGTTACTACGCCCTTTGATTTTCCCCTAATTTAAGAATAAGCGTTTAAATTAAATAGCTAATTAACACGTAAAACATACTTCTTATCTATATCACAAGCATCGCAGCATATACACAGCTATCAACGTTATAAATAAAACCCAACAATCAATTGCTATTTTGAATGATAAATAAGAAACAGACAATGATCGCGCTGTGGTTTCATGTTAAGTTATATTTCCTTCTATACAATCTTAATGGAATATTTATACGGACATGTTAAGGAATTTTTAGAAAACTTTATTTAATGGTTACTATTAATTAGCCTTATCTTGACACAATAACGAATGTCCGTGTGTGGAGGAGGCTGAAGGCAGTCAACCGTAATTTGATTAATCAAGTCATTCAGAGCTGTTTTGTGTAATAAAAATTGGAATGGGAGTTTCGTGGTACTGCATTGTGGACTAGACACATCCAACTAAGCGATGAGCAATCATTAGGATTTAAAAAAAAATGTGTCAACAATAAAACTGATGCAGTACACATTACGAAACAGTCAAAAAAGCCAGTTAATTCCACACACATGTATCTGTTTCATAGACTTACAGATTTCATTCTAAAAATACAATACAAATATGAATTAACAACCAAACTAGAGAAATAGAGACAACCTCTGGAATACGGTAAACAACTCCGTCCGCTTCTGTTCAGTGTAGTAATGACAAAAAAATAAAAGCGAAAATGATTTGGGATTCTGAAACCGATAATGTAAGATCTTGTGCCTGCTGATTATGCAGTCTTAATTTTGGAATCAGATGAATGCTATATTCAAGGCGTAAAAATTAACATGAACATTTTTTGACAGCATGGACGCCTAATTTTCACGGCCACCTACTGCAACAAACCATATTAATCATATTATATGTCGGCGCCCCCGATGAAAAGTTCATCTACGTCTCAGTTTGGCCACACAAACAGACCCTTATGTGCCTGCAACATATTCTTTGGCCTTGACATGTTAAAGTAGAGACATTAGTATAGACTAAATTTATAGCTTTTAGAAATTAGCTAATCGGTTTTGGGAACACACTCCGGGAGACCTATGGTGGACGAAATAATGTCAGGCAGTCCGTATAGAGCGTTATCCACGCAATGTGTTAATTTTGGGGCGAGAACTGTTTTTCTCTTAATTGTTGGGCGGGTTGGTTGGCGGCGGATCGTCAGTTTCCCTTTTTTTATTATTATTATTGTACTTCGTTTTTGATAGTACCTAATGATTTACTTTAGTTGTGCAATCATGTTTACTAGAAAAAATTATTCTTTATTAAATTTACATTTTATTAAAAGTCAGTGTCGTACTGATCACGATACACATAAACACGGTATGCTCTTGCGCATAGTATAGCTATCTCTCTCCCACAATAATGACGTCAGCTGGGTGATAAAATTCAACACTTGCCATATAAAAGCAATGGAGATTTAAGATATGTCGCTACTTTTGGGACATTTTTACTTAATTTAGCTAATATTTCTATTAAGTTGTTACTATATAATGGAGATTTAATAACTAGATTATATATTTTTATTAAATATTTTATATTTTTAATACACATATTGGTTAAAAGAATTTTTTTTATGTAGGAATTGGTGACTGGTTGAATACCTATAATTTTTTTATATGTGTTTAAAGGGTTCTCACAAAATAATAAAAATATTATTGATTTTTTATAAATGTTTATTCTTAATAATAATAATAATATAGGTATTTCAGAATAGGTACAGGGTGTTCACTTTTCGTTCTTTAACTTCTTTGTTTCGCAATTAAGAAAAAATTGTTAAATACAAAAGTTGTAGGATTTAATGTAAACTTTTTGCAAAATGCATTTTCGTAGATACAGGGTGTTGCATCAAAGCGTGACAGATCAAAGTTATATTTTTTAAAATGGAATACCCTGTATATTGTTGCATTATTGGATTCTAGGGACAATTCTAAACCCAACTTTTGCTTCTTTGGCCTCTCTTCGGAGTTCATTGATTTGATCGTCTAAAAGCTTAACTTTGTTTCTAAGCTCGTTTAATTCTATTTCCATTTCCCTTAAAATAAATAAATAAGTTGAAATTTTTTTTTTCTTAATTAATTATATTTAAAGCTGGATTTATAAACACGAAAAGTTGGCGAGGTTGAGGTTCAGTCGGTGTTGGAAATTGGAGTTGAATTTAAACTAAAGGGAACACTCAATTCCATTTATACACTCGTTCATATTGTTCATGTAAAGCTCATGTAAGGTTCGAAAACTTCCCGGGTAGTTCGAGATAACCAATTTTTATGCTCGGAGTTCGGAATATCTAACCTCACAAACTTGATCATAACTTTAACCTCACCAACTTTTCGAGTTTATAAATCCAGCTTAAAGCAGTTCATGTATGTTCAAGTTAAGTAAAAGTAACAATACAAACTTACACATACGCCTTTGTCTTTGTAACAACAGAAGTTGCTTTAGTGCTGACAGACGGATCCATGTTAAATACGATGAGGTCTCCGGTTCAAGAGATGCTGTGTGTATAACAACACTTTCTGCCAAAATATTCTTAACTTCCTCTCGTCTCCTTTTTTGTGCAAATCATACCTTGCGTTCTTTACTTGGTCTTCTACGTTTTTTAAATAAATTTAATGTGGGAACTGCATCAGGTTTTAAATGTCGACTATTTATTTGTACATAGGTACCCCAAAAGTCGTTCTTTTAATGGTACTTCAAAACAAGTCTCTTCAAAATGTACAGAACATATGCGGGCTAAAACATAACAGTCTTGATAAGAAAATAAAGATAAGAGCGCGTTGAATAACTATAGTTACTTAATACATAAAAATATCTTTAAAAAAATCAAAATTAACTTACCATTCTTCGCATTAATTTTGTCCTCGCATGTACAGGCAATAATCCACTGTCTTGATAAATTAGCGATCTTTTGGAAATCGAAAGAACTTTATAGTCTTTCGGGTATGGTTATTACAATGTACCACAGCACAATTCGGCATTTTAGCCGTTAATCACAAATTTAGGCAACTTAAAAGCACTTTCACGTTTACGTAAATAATGATTATATCAATATATTATTATAAAATACGTTTCATTAAGCAAATAACAATAAAATTCCACAAATACTTCGAAACGACAGATATTTTACATATCAACAAATGCACAACCTGACAGAAATGTCACCCACATGACGTCATGCGCAGAAATTTCATATTTTCGTCTGTCTAAAGATCATACCGTGTAACTTATGTGTATCGTGGTACTGATCTTAATATGCCTAAGCGGACTATAAACGCCTCTGCGACTCTGACATATATTTTTTCGATTAGAAGTGTTGTAAATCACTTTTAAAAAAATACAATGCTTCCACCTTTAATAAACTAAAATTGCCATAGGGCTATAGATTGAACTACTACCCATCTGAGTTCTAGCATTTGGTGTAACTAAAGTTAGTAATTTTTTCTTATATAACGAAATATGGTGGATATACCTACATCTAATTATCTTTGAAATTGCGTCGTTCTACTTGTAAAAAATATATTTCTACCACCTTTAGTGACCTAAAATTGCCAAAGGGCGATAGATTGAGCTACTACTCATCTGAGTTTTAGCATTTGGTGTAATTAATTTAAAATATCAGGTATGATTTATAATTTTATTCCAAATTTTAGTGTGAAATTTTCTTACCGAAAAATATTGCTGGACATATTTTAAGTTCGTGTGATATTATAAGTAAAAATATCGATTGAGTAAACCTAATCCATGACAATTTCTAAAGCACCTTTGGAATGGACCATACTCGTAATCAGTGGTGGCACAACCACCAAACTATACCAAACACAATTAATTTTAAATCGTATTATAATTATAATTTCTCCTATATCGATACCTAAACTCTACTAATTCTACACCAAATGCCCAACCGACTATACTATTAGGCGCAATAAACGATAGGCACAATCAAGCCACCCGCCTAGTATTGACAGCGCATTTTCTTCTTGACATTGCCAACGGCGAAGTAAACCGAACGTCGGTCGGGTTTGTTGCAAAAGGCCGATTAGGTTGGATTCAGTGCTGCAAATTATTTTAGTTATTCGGTATTCGTATTGTCGGGCTAATGTTTACATTTTTGCTTGTCGTTTGTTGTACCTGTTGGCGAGTGAATTTAAATTAGGCGAGACTAAGTGTGTGGTTACATTGGATGCGTATACGTGCGATTTTCTAGTCTTACGACGTCGCATCTGGAAACAAATTCAGTATTTTAAGTGTGATCGGTTATAGTACCTGCGTTGTGGTCGTGCGATATCTCCTGACCATCGGAAAGAAACAAACTTGTTTGTTTTCCTATGCGACATCGTACGAACTTTAGACAAGGCCAGTAATTCTTTTGTATATTAAATAGTAACTTTTGAATAATTTAAACGATATTCTTCAACATTTTTTTGAAAAATGAACTTAGAAAGATAAATATTTAGTATATAATAATACATATGTTAAAGACAACCTGCTTTAGAAGCAGGGGTCTCCAAACTTTCTAGCCTTAGGCCATACTGATTACTCCAGTAAGTTCCAAGGGCCAACATTGTTTTAATTTTCCTGCCATTATCTATAATTTGTAGATTAGTCGCCGAGTACGCGCCCTAAGCGAGCATACGCTTGTTAAATGCGCTAGTTCAATCACTATTGTGTTGTACTATATTGTTACGACCGCGACACTTGACGACATCTAGTGGTTACACGCGGAAATAGGTGGTGTACCCTCTGTCCAGCGCTAACAAATAACGCTCAAATCGCGTCGAACCTTGTTGGTTCGAGAAAATTCTGGTGTATTCCACTCACTTCTAGATGGCAGTAATTGGAGTATAAAAAGGCTAGCGGCGCGACTGCAAGTCAGTCCACCTAGGGAACGCGAAGGAAGCGAATCTGTGTGTTGTGAAATAAAGTAGTGTCCTTAAAACGTGTTTGTGCGTATTTAAAAGGCGTAACAGTATTTTGATTTCACTTGTTTTTGTGTGATTTACTAGTATGGAAAAGAAGCGAATAATAGACAGTGAATGCAGAACATCAACGGAACGTTCAATATTTCGTAATTAAGTCCAGTAAGCAGGCGCTATGTTTGATTTGCAATGAAACAATAGCCGTTCTCAAAGAATATAACATTAAACGTCATTATGAAACGAAACATTGAGTTTACAGAAGAAATTGGAGAAAATGATTTTCCATATCATATACGCTGGCTTAGTTGCGGGAAAGTCCTTCCGCGCTTCTTTGAACTTTGAGCAGTTATCGGAATTTTTTTAAATGAAAGGCATCGTAATTCAACCGAATTACAAAATAAGCTAATGGCTGTGGAAGTTAGCATTCTACGTCGATTTGACAAAACATATGAACGAAATGAATTTGAAGTTTCAAGGAGAAAACTAGCTTCTCCCTAATCTATAAACTAATATCAAATCGTTCCGGCAGAAAATAATACTGTTTCAATCACAATTGCGTAAAAAATGTTTCACACATTTTAAAACATGTGAAATATTCAGCCACACTACTGAGACTGAGTTTCCCGTCGATTTTGCAATCGAAGCTTTGAGTGATTTGAATATAAATTTTGATACTCGTTTCTCAGACTTTGATGTCATTGCGACTGAAATTAAGATTTTTCAAAATCCTTTTGATACCGACATTGAAACTGAAACCCTAGCCCCAGAACTTCAAATGGAAATTATTGATCTACGGTGCAGTGATATAATTAAGAACAAATATCAAAACTTATCTTTGTTGGAATTTTATAAGTCTTCCACTGGCACAATTTGATAATTTGCATAAATTTGCTCGTGGGCTGTTTTCTGCAGGTTTTGGTACTACTTACTTGTGTGAGAAAACATTCTCCAAAATGAAGTACGTAAAGAATGTTTACAGATCTAAGTTAACCGATGAGCATCCTAAATCTCTTTTAATAATTGGTACAAGTAAAATTGGTCCACAACTACCAACTATTGTTAGGTAGTGAAAAATCACAATTACATAAATCCTATTAGAATTTTATATGTTATACTGTTTATATATGTTTATAATGTTAGTTGGATTAATTTCAATTATTTGTTAGTATTATGCTTAAGTTAAATCTTTTGCGTATTATACTTGTCATTAAGCTGTACCTAGCAAGCAAATAAAACCGAGTTATTATCATTCTGTGTTTCTTTTATCCAACTTATCACAACAACAATAACAGCAATAAACCATTAGCTGTCGCGGGCCGGAATGATGACACTGGCGAGCCGGATTTGAACCGCGGGCCGTAGTTTGGAGACCCTGTTCTAAAGTATTGAACAACCCTTTGAGGTTGTTTCATTAACTCGTTAAACGAGGATCACATCCTTCGTAATTATATCGTATTTGAAAAAAGGATTTTCAAAAAAATACCAGGCGTCTTTGTAGTGCTAAACTAAAAATATACAATTAATTTATGCAACGCATCCACTAATAGAGTTCACGTGCCGCCTCGTAATCAAAAATGCCACAATCAAACAAGTTTAATTACTTATTGCACAATAACAAAAATAAAAATACGAATCACCGTAAGTGTTAAATCAATGGGTCATAAAACATATGAAAGACCTGTGATGACATAATGACGCTGAAATTATAGTTGAGACACCCACATCTAAATGACACACTCTGGGACAGGCAGAGAAACGAGGACATCAAAAATGTTTACGAGTGGTGGAACCAGCATGTAACAGACCACCAAAACGATGGTAGTAATTGTTGGCATTCGATGGTCCAGGAACTAGGAACTAATATGCAACAACCCGAACCTAACAGGTTTAAAAAGTAAATAGTAGCTACTTTAAAATGGACAGTTACAGCAATCCATGAAGGCACATGAAGGGCGCTTCGGTCTAACCTAACACCTAAGTCAAATTTGTATTTATCCTTTTATAGATTATCAATATTTCATATTAAAACAAATTGCCTCTGATCAGTCATAATTTATTTCCAATTATCACCTCTCTAACGCATTGTGAACGCAATTTACATTGATTCACTGGACCACATTAAAAATTAGTTAAAATAAAATGCGGGCCATTAAAAACCGATAACAGGAAGCGTCAAAATCATAAATTTTATTCGACTCCGGATCACCGTATGTCTTCTACAACATTTACATATTTTGCTTATCGTTTTCCTTTTACACCTCATCGAACAAAATCGCGTGGTCTCATTAAATCATATACACCCGGATTACACAGCAACGTTATCGACGTGATTAAGTATTGCAAAATTAATCGCTCTAAACGGGCGGAATAGTGCGTGCAGAACCCCCGAAGAGATGCCCGTTGTTGGGACGTTTGGTACTCAAAACTCACCGGAGAACAGGTCTGGCAATTATGGCGGCCACTCGTCGAAAGAACACATACGCGATATAGGCACTTAAATCATTTTATGGATTGTTTTAATAGCCTTGGACTGTAAATTATTTTAGGTGTACAGAAGTTCTAAACTTAATGTTTTAAAATAGTTTTAACTATACGTAATTACGCCTCATTACATCGACATATGCCACTAAGAATTAAATATCCAAAAAATGTACACAATTCGTCTTTTTAAGCTTGTTTCGTCCGTCTCCATTTCTGATATTTCGACTCTTATTAATTAAACGCGTATATTTCAGGTTCACGCTCATTAGAAGAAATTAGATTCAGGCTGGCGCAGGCTTGGGATAGAACCAAAGATAGCAAAATATAAACAAAATTAACTTCGAATAGTTTTACAACATTTTAGAACAATAATTGTTGTCAATGTTACTATACACTATATACCAATTTTAGTTTTTAAAATAATTACACAATTTTCCTTCATCCAATCTATGTATGTATCTTTATCCTGTTTTCAAGCGGATTGTCACTATTATCCTTTTTTAATCTTAAGAAGAGCTACTACCGGAAAGTGATCAGTTATGTCAGTTTTAATGACATATTATGAGGTTAGCATTCCTAAAGTTTTTGCAAAAAATATGATCAACTAATCAAAACCTGATTCACTCAATAACACGGAAAAAACAGTATTGTAAATTTAGTTTAGTAAGAATTTTATAGTATATTTATCTATAAAACCTCTTTATAACTATAAATCTCTATATCAGTCTTTTCCTAAATAAAATTATAAACTAAATTTATAAAAAAATATGGTTAGCTTTTTTATATAACATAGTATAATTATGCCACTACTAAGATACATATTACATTTTACAAATGCGTTTTGGTTAAATTGAATAACCATTTTTTTTAGTTAAAAGTAAGAAGTATTGTGAATTTTACTAAATCCTTTTGTGGCTTTTATAATTTTTTATTATATTAAGAGACAAGCATAAAAAATGGTTATAAAGGAAACCTAGTAAAAATTACTATATTTCTTTACTAAAATATTTAATAGAATTTAGAAGGGTGTAATTATAGTAAGACTGTTTAACCATAAACTATTTGAATTTTTATAACACTATATTTGCAAAATATCGAAAAATATAGAAGCGCTTATAAAATTTTCGTAGGAAAATTCGTATTTTACTAAATGAATATAGTAGAAACTCCTAAATAATTTACAGGAATAGTCGAAGCCGCGCCGTCCCTCGCCGCCGTCGCATATACAGTTATGCCATCAAAGGGGTCGTACCTCTAACTCTTACTCTTATGTGTTTTAAGTTCAAACTGGTTAATTTTGTCTCTGATTTTATGTTTATGATATTATGGTGCTGTTATGTGGAGCTTGGAGGATTTATTAGCAGAATGGAATCTGGAAGACTTAGTTTCGACCACCAAGAAAGAAAGACCAAATATATTTCATTATACCATGTGTAAAAAAGCAAATAAAAAATGTTACAAAAATATTTAAATTAATCTACAAAAGGAGTTTTAAATATTTACTAAAATATTTAATTAGTATAACAAAAGTTGGTAGTAGAAATTCAACTAAAATTAATAGAATTTACGAAAAAATATTACAAATTTTACAATATTCATTAGTAAAATGTGCAAAGCTGCTTGGTAGTTTTTACAAATAATTATTACAACCGTAACAACAAAAGCTAGAAAAAACAACAACATATTTTTATATTATTTGAACTCCTGTTTAATAGTTTTTACTGTAACGAATTTTTTTATATCTATAATATTTTTGTAGTAACTATTAAAAATATTAACTCGTCTTTACTATAATTTTATAGTCTTCCTTAATATACCATATGGCTGTCCTATATAGAACTATAAAATATAGTTACTTCTATTATATTTTTGGATATTCTTATAAATTTTTTTTTTCCGTGAAGTTGAGGTAGTTATGAACGTAGTATTTGTTAAGATTTTAAATCTATATTTATATCCACTACATTGACATGAATACTAATTAAATTATCCCTAAAGTTTTCGAAATAATTTCTTAATTTGTTACAAATTCTATGGGACAAGTAGCGTGAGGCTTACAGCGGGCACTCACAAGGACTCTCTAGCCAGATATTTAGAATTTTTATGTTTGTAATGAAAAGGAGTCCCTGTAAGATTTCCTAGCAGACACTATGACCCCATAACTTTTATTTATAACGCCGCTGTTATGTATTAAAAAATATCCATCTATATTCGAAAATTTGGCTTCAGGCACTCTCCAAGTTTGTGTTAAAACAAAAATGTCAGCAAACGAATTACCTTGAAATAAATTCAACATATCATTAAAGTTTTTGTCATAGTATGTTGCTTAATGCGAGAGAGTAATAAATCATTATTAGACTATAAAACCCAGTGGTCTTCGCCGAATTCAATAGGTGTAGTACAATTATTATTATTGTACCTGTGAGGGGTCCCGAGATCGGGGAGGTAAGTGGCACTGGTAGTTTACCTACCTGTGCCTCACTGTTTTAAAAGATTTGAAATATTTAGTTACTTTCCGGCAGTTGTTAAAAAACTTCGTTCTTGAAAATGGCTGGTGTTTCTGAATTTGTTGCTGAGAAACGGATTAGTAAAACTGCGCTTTCTAAAAATGAGAAAATTATTATTCTCAATGTAACGCTCTTCGCCACCAAAATTCAACATTCGGAGTTGAAAAAATAGTTGAAATGTGTTCGAGTATGACTGGAGTCGGACAGTCAACAATATACCGACTTGTGCACGAGGATAAACGCGGCCCCATCAGTTCACCAAAGAGAAGTACAGGAAGAAAAAAAAACTAATAATGAGGATAAAAAGATTGCTATCAGAAGAGTCATACACTCGTTTTACTTAAAAAAATAAATACCTACCTTGGACAAAATAATGTCCGAAATGAAAAAGGATGATTTTATTCCACCCATGGGTAAGAACAAACTATGGAACACTTTAAAGGAAATGAATTTTTGTTATGAAAAAATTCAAAACAGAAAATCACTTTTAATAGAGAAAGACGAAATCATCTGCAGGCGACAACGATATTTGAAGGCAATTGAACCGTTTCGAAGGGAAAACAGGAATAACGATTACATGGACGAAAGGATGGTCCACTGGAATAAGAGCACCCTCGGAAAAGGTAAAAGATTAATAATTACCCACCTTGGTAGCAAAAATGGATTTGTCAATGGCGGCTTACTAACATTTAAATCAAAAAGGACTGGAGACTATTATGAAGACATGAACGCTGATGTCATTCGAGGAATACTTCCAGCAAATACTAGATCTTATCCCTCCTGGGTCTGTTATACTCATAGATAATGTCAGTTACCACTCAAAAAAATCCGAAAAAATATCAACGTCTTCTTGGAAAAAAAATTACATCATTCATTGCCTATAAGAAGTTAAAGTTGAATAAACCTCTTTGTACGAAATTTGTTGTCGACGAAATCGCTTCAAAACGAAATATAACGGTACTTCGTCTTCTACCATATCACTGTGAATTAAACCCCATAGAATTGGTGTGGGCGCAAGTAATGTAGCAAGCCATAACACCACTTTTAAAATGAGAAACGTTGGAAACCTCTTGCAAGAGGGAATAAAGCCAGTAGATTGTGAAACATGGAGTAAGTGCGTCGAACATGTGATTGAAATAGAAGAAAGAATGTGGGAAGCTGATAACATGCTAGAAAACACTGTAGAGCTCCGTATTATTTCTCTGGACCCCAACGACGATAGTTCATCGGACTACTCGGAACATGATGACTAAAATTTAAAAATTAAGTTGTTGTATTGTACATACAGGGTGATCGCGTATAATGTTACCCCCCTTTAACTTCTTTGTTTCGCAATTAAGAAAAAAACTGTTAAATACAAAAGTCGTAGGATTTAATGTAAACTTTTTGCAAAATATATTTTCGTGTATACAGGGTGTTGCATAAAAGCGTGAAAGATCAAAGTTATGTTTTTTTAAATGGAATACCCTGTGTATTGTTGCATGATTGGATTCTACGGACAATTCCAAACATAATTTATATATAACACTATATATCTAAATTGATCCGTTTTCGACTTATTGATGTTTGAAATTACTATATATAAGAAATAAGGTCATGCAAGTCAAGATGACAATGTATCGTTTCCATGGATAACAATATTAACAATGTTAACTTGGTAAATTTCGTAACATGAATTGTCAATTTTGATAAACAGTAAGAATTTCTATTCAAAAATGCCTTATTCTATTCAAGAAAAGCAGACTATTTTAATTGCTTATATTAAAAATAATAATAATGTGAAAATGGCACAGCAAGAGCTACGAAGAAATAATGCGCGTATGCACGTTCCTGTAAACAGACAATTAGAAAAATATTTATTAAATTTCAAGAGGATTCAAACTTAAATAGAAAGAAAAGACGTATTCCACAAGACGAGGATACTGATTGAACATTTTACTGGCTATTCAAAAAAATCCGAATAAATCAATTAGAACTATTTCAACCAACTTAACACAAATGCAGGATAACCTAGAAATACATCAAAAATTCAAAAAACACTTATTTCACACCAAAATTGACTGTCCGGCAAAGAGAAAAAAAGAGTAGAATTTTGCCGTGAAATGCTGGGAATAATAAATAACAATAATAACTTTTTACAAACAATTCTTTGGACAGACGAGTCAACCTTTTTCTACCAATGGCATGATAAACAGGAAAAAATACGAGAACAGAAAATCCCCACAGTTACCGAGAATTCCAGTATCAGGGTCGTCAATCTGTAAATATATGGTACGGCATACTTGATAATAAAATCATTGGGCCACATTTATTTGAAGGCATGTTAAATGGAAATATATATTTGCGATTTCTTCAAAATGAATTAGGAGACTTTCTGGATGATTTGCCACTAGCACGTTTAAACCAACTTACGTTTCAGCAAGACGGCGCCCCGCCGCACAACGTAATTGGAGTAACGAACTATCTCACTCAAATATTTGGAAACTGGATCGGACGGAATGGTCCGTTTAAATGGCCGCCTAACAGTCCGGACCTCACACCCTTAGATGCTTTCTTGTAGGGCACACTGAAAGATAGAATTAATGCGAATAATATAGAGAATCTTGAACACCTTAAACTACTCATAAGAAAGGAAATAAACCTAATAAATACTAATTATCCTGAGTCGATCAGAAACTCCTTGGAAAAATTACGAAGAACCTTAATAAAGTGCATTGAAGTTAATTGAGGTCCAGTCGAACAATTCTATATTTAGAATACCTCTATTTCTGCTTTATAGTCTGTAATAAAAGTTTTGCTTTGTTTTATTTAGTTTGTTTAATTACACATTTTCATCATTTTGTGCTTTTAAGCTAAGATCTAATACTATTTGGGATTATTTTTTTTAATAGCGGGCAAAATATTCAGTTCAGTATCGTCATCCTGCTATCCATGGAAACGATACATTTTGACTTGCATGACCTTATTTTTTATATAAACGGATCAATTTAGATATATAGTGATATACAGGATGTCCACGGATAGACATCCCCATAGGAATAATGGACCAAAAATTTCGTTTTTCGACAAAAAGTCATTCTTGATAAAAAGTTCTGCATCTCGAAGAAATGTAGCCTACGAGGAGATTTTTTGATTTTTTTATACAGGGTACCCAAAAAATAAAAAAACATGAAATACCATCAAGAATAAATTAACTTTACTTATCGTTTTAAAGTAAAATCGCAAATAAAAAAAGGTTTTAAATCATATTCAGTGCTTACATAATAAACGTATTAAACAAAAACATTGCACAACAAAAAGAACTGCATTGCAAAGCAAGAACTATTATTTATTCAAATACGCCTCCCCCGTTTTCGACGCATTGTTCAAATTGCCTTCTAATGTGATCATAACTTCTTCTTACCTCCTCGAGGGAAATCATTTGTACTGACTGTAAAATCCTCTGTTTCAAAATATCAACATTACATTCAATGGGTTGCTGAAAAGTTAATTGCTTTAAACGGCTCCAAAGGTACGCGTCTGAAATCGTGAGGTCAGGACTCCTTGCAGGCCACATAACTGGACCGTACCGGCCAATCCATCGATTTCCAAATTTCATGTTAAGCCACTCTGTAACTTCGCGTGCACAATGCGCTGGGCACCCATCTTGCTGAAAGTACATTTGTCCCCTGTACTGCAATGGCAGCTCATCTAACTTATCCGAAAAAAAGGTTTGTAGCATTTCCATGTATGAATTCCTATTGCACGTGTTCTCAAAAAAAAACGGACCTATTATTCCAAAATACGAAATTCCACACCATACATTAACTTTTTTAAAATATTGGCGATGGGCAGGAATTCTAAATTGGGGATTTTCTGTGCTCCAGTATCGTACGTGCTGGGAAGCCACTGTACCATTTGTTGAAAAAGTCGATTCATCAGTGAATAAAATAAGTTTGTGAAATTGGTTATTTTCATTTAAAATTTTGTCCCCTACCCATAAACAAAAATCCAGTCGTTTCGCATGGTCTCCATCTTCTAAAGCATGATTAAAATGCGGTTTGAATGGGTGAAACTTATTTTGTTTTAAAATTATTTGAATTTGACTTTTTTGGACAATAAGCAAATGTTGAGCTCGTTTCCTTAGTGAGACAAGTGGGTTCTCCTCAACAGATTGTAAGACCACAACGGTAGCTGCATCATCCTCATCAAACAGTTTCTTCTTCCTTTTTAAGTTTTCCACCGACCCCGTGTGTTTGAATTTCTTGATTAATTGTCTAATTGCATACGTCGAAACATAAACTCCAGGAAACTTTTCTAAAAACCTTTCTTGTACATAATTGTAAGAGTTTACACCGGTACCATAACACTGGACCAAAAATATTTTTTGTTCAACGGACAGCATATTTCTTTTAATATTTTAAAATGAAATTTTTGACAACTTCATAACATTACAATAATATCATGACGTTTTATCAGATTTTTATAGGATACCTGCATTAGGTGGGATAGGTAAAAAAGGTAAAACTAGAGATTGTTCAGTAAAAATAATACACGTATTAATATGATGCTGGAGTAGAGAAAATCCCCAACTCAGAATTGAATATGATTTAAAACCTTTTTTTATTTGCGATTTTACTTTAAAACGATAAGTAAAGGTAATTTATTCTTGATGGTATTTCATGTTTTTTTATTTTTTGGGTACCCTGTATAAAAAAATCAAAAAATCTCCTCGTAGGCTACATTTCTTCGAGATGCAGAACTTTTTATCAAGAATGACTTTTTGTCGAAAAACGAAATTTTTGGTCCATTAGTCCTATGGGGATGTCTATCCGTGGACATACTGTATATAAATTATGTTTAGAATTATCCGTAGAATCCAATAATGCAACAATATATAGCGTATTCCGTTTAAAAAAATATAACTTTGATCTGTCACGCTCTTATGCACTATGTATCTACGAAAATATATTTTGCAAAAAGTTTACATTACATCCTACGACTTTTTTTATTCAACAGTTTTTTCTTAATTGCGAAACAAAGAAGTTAAAGGGGGGTAACATTATACGCGATCACCCTGTACATAGTAGATTTTTTTTTTATAAATATTAATATTTATTCCAATTTACCTATTTTCATATTATTCTCATTTCTATCTTAGTTTTTATCTACTTAATATTAGAATAGTTAATATCTCAACGGCCTATCTCTATAATTATAATCAAGTATAATTATTATTATACTTATTATTCTAATAAACTACCTGTAGTAACTCCGTTGTCACATTACATTTATTCACCAAACTCGTCTTTCTATTGTATGCAAATTAGGGTGACCCTAATTTAGGTTAGTTCAGGTCATTTGGGGTGGGTAGGTCTTAAATATCTAAAATACGGAATTTTAAAAACTATCATTGCAATTTACCTGAAAATTACAATGCAACCTTTAAGTTATCCACCCTGCTTAATGGGTCCTGTCATTGCAAATTTAGATTTTATTACTCTCTCGCATTAAGCAACATAGTATAACACTTTTTATATTCAGTGTGATTTTTCCGAAATATTTATGGATTGCTAAATAATGAATTTATGCACACACTGTATAATAGGTATATATCAAAAGTGCTTTTGCCTTTGAGGTTTAAAAAATGTATATTATGTAAACTTGGTAACATCTATCCCTATTTCTATAAAATTGTTTTGTTATAATCCCGTCCGATTTTACAAATAGTTTATTTAAGAATCCTTTGATCAAAGTTATTTATAAATCCTAACCAGAAGTCATGAACCTTATTTCTTTCAGCAGTCTGAAACAATTTAAACCTGGAAATAGATTTTATTTGGCACCGAAGAAAACAAATTAGGTATCCCTATTAAATTCCTATTTTAAAGCTGAAAAATTCTGTAAAAAATTACAGAAAAATCGAAAACACTTAGAATATGTTTTTCGGTTTAGAATGGTCGAAAATAATTCAATAAACTTCGAATCCTACCGATAACTAAACCATATTACACTTAAAAAGACATAATATAGGTAGTCGCTATGATGTCACGTACCTATTTTTCATTAAGTGAAAAAGAACTCAAAAAGTACGTCAGTGGATTACATAACGACTATTATAACACATGATCATGTTGAAACGCAGACCTCAATCGATGGCTCATTGGCTCATTAGTAGGCAACAAAAAGCAGTATATCTTACCTATTTATTATTCAAGCTAAGAGCATTTTGTAAACAATCAAAACAATACACTTATTTGCATAAAATATAACCGAACCGTTACCACCGAAAATATAGCTATACCCGCATATATTTTCTGTGACTGTCTGTATACAGGGTGTTATTTAATAAGTGTCCGATATTTTACAGGACGATTCCTCAGTTATTTATAAGGTGAAAAGTTCATATAAGCATGGGTCCGCACCGCAAGCCCTTCATTTTTGAGATGCAGGGTGTTACAATTTTTAACAGGAACAAAAAATATGTACGCCACTGCCGTTTTCTCTTTTGATAAGACTGTTATGTGGGTACTTTATTGGCTAATGCAAAGTACATTTTCATAATTTTTTGATTTCGGCTTTGTTTAGGAGATAAATGCTATTTTATCAAACTCTGATATGGGTATAGCGATATGCAAATAAATGCCCTTTATTTCTTTATTATTCTTTTTCTCGAGAACGACTGTTCGTAGCGACTTCTACCAAGTATGCCTTTTTCATGTAAAAATGATGAGGCAATTCATTTTTTTGCTTAAAAATGTAATACAAGCACGTATAAAAAAGTTATGACTCCTCAAGAGTAAAAAGACACGTAGGTGGCGCCCTCTACAAGTGGGAGCCATACTAACATCAAATTCGAATTTCGCATTTCAAAAAACCCCTAGATACCAATTTTCGTCCAAATATAGACATTATTTCAGAAATTATTTACGAAAAACAAAAATAAAAATAAATCTTTAACCCCCTATATCTCAAAAATGAAGGGCTTGTGGACCCATGCTTATATGAACTTTTCATCTTATAAATAACTGAGGAATCGTCTTGTAAAATATCGGATACTTATTAAATAACACCCTGTATATTTCTAGAAATGAATAAATTATAAGAGACGTAAGTGACGAAAGAGTTGCATTTTGTCTTTGGACGATACAACTTTAAGCGGTCGCATGTCGACTTTTTAACTTGATATGATGTGTCGAGGCTTGATTTTCAATGCAAAGCGTTAAAGTCTACCTGAACACACGACTTTCAATTCAGGATCTGTTTCCTTGTATTTCCGTCTATATGAACAATTTATTGCATGTCAGTTTGTCATAAGCGCAAACAATAAAAAAGTATACAAATCTTTCAGGAACTTAAAACGGCAATCTTTATTTAGATTTTAGATTACTAGAAAGATGCTTATAATTCTTATAAAAATTAATATTGAAAACAATGTTTTCAGAGAAAATCTTATTCATTGTTTTCTTCGTTGGAAGTAGGGATGTTAATCCCGGGATCTCGGAGTCCCCGGATCCCGGAAGGAAAACCTGTCTCGAAAATACCGGGACTAGACCTGTTAATCCCGGGATAAATACAGATTTTTTATGCATATATTAACTTGCTTCATTTCGATATTTCAAAACCAAGCAAAAAAAAAATAATAGAATTTCTTGTGCATAAGACTGATAAGAGCTTTGAAGGTGTTGTAGCTCGTATGGCCGCAGTAGATGGTTTCCCGTTTTCTATTTTTATTAAATTATCTGATTTAAGACAGTTGGTGGAAGTACGAGGTTTCAATATCTGGAGATACCATAAAAACACATAAAATGAGATGCTTTGAAAAAATTCGGAACAACGTTGTGGAAGAAATTTACCAACTAAAACCGAACGGTGAAAAATTGAGTTTAACATTTGATGAGTGGACATCGATATCTAATAAACATTTTATGAGTATTAACGTTAACAAAAGGAAAACATTTTAGAACTTAGGGCTTGTAAGATTAAAGAAATCTTTGACAGCTACAGCGTATGTGGCACATTTGGAAAAATTACTCCTGGCTTTCCAATTAAACCTGTCTAAAGATATTGTGGCTGTTATAACCGACGGAGCCAGCACTATGGTTAAAGTTGACAAATTGATTGCACCTATGCAGCAGTTGTACTTTCCGCACGGCATTCAGCTAGCTGTCATCGACGTTCTCTATAATAAAGATGTGCCTGTGCCCTCTCCTCCTCCAACTTCTATAACATATGCCAAAGAGGATCTTGACATTCTTGACCTTAGCGACAGCGACGCCGATAGTGAGTCTGAGTGCGAAGAAACTGAAAACATAGACAGGATAGAAGTATATGAAAACAATGACTTTTTAGAAATCACGAATGATAGAGGTCACCTATATATTGATATCAAAAGTGTTCGCATGTTAAGAAAATCGCCAACGAAAAATGATTTACTACAAAAGCAAATTAGGAACGATCATGGGAAATAATTAAAACTTATATGAGACTGTAAAACCACATGGAGCAGCTTAGTTGACATACTTGACCACTTTCGCCTCTTAGAGAATTCCATAAAAAAGACCCTAATTGATGTAAACTTGCATGTTATCAATTTTGGACACAGAATGGCAAACTATCAAAGGCGTTGTAAAAGTGCTGCAGCCAATAAAATTAACAGTCGAAGCCTTATGCCGACGCGCCATATTATGTAGATTTATATAAAGCGGATGCTGCATTAAAATTCATGTTGAAGAAACTATCCAACTATTAAAACACCACTCAGAACGGACCTAAAAGATTAAGCAATGCAGATCCATTTATTCTGAAAGTCTTAGCTATCTCACAAATCCCGAATTTATAAACTCTGAACCAGATGATTGCTTTAAAACATCAAATATGTATCTAATTAAATCTGAATTAGAAAAACTTTTAATCAGGCTAGACAATGAAGATGCATCTGGAAGAGAAACCAGCGACGACAGCGACGAGGATCTGATTCCCATTGCGGAAATTCTGAGAGCAGAAATTGCGCCAAAAGCAAACTTAATTTAAAGACAAAGACAACAGTTTACAAGACCATAATTAGACCTGTACTGACATACGGTGTACCAACATGGTGCACGACGTGCCGACAGCTGTATTACACAGATACCTAAAAATGGACACAATTGCGGAACACAATACAAAATTAATAACTAAATACTTAGAAAGGACAGACTTATCGAGAAATCCAATGATACAAAACTCACACATACGATCGACAATACACAACAACTTTAAATATCCGAAAGATTGGCTCCCACCCTAAAAACACAAAAACAAAAACAATAGAGGAACAAAAAAGGAACAAAATAGCGAAAATAAGCAAGCAAATCAATGAAGAAAACAGAACAATGCATAGAAGATCATCGCAACAAAGAAATTCCAGTATAGTAGAAGAATCAGCAGCAACAAATTTAAAAAAAGTAAAAGCTCACGGGAGCTGACTTAAGAGAAATACCAATACCAGCTAGTAGTCAATACAAAAGCAGACAAAAAAAAGTAATAAGACGCGACTACCAGACATCATTACTCAAGAAACTGATTTATACGCAAATGGTGGTAGTCGGAGACGTAATCTTCAAAAATCCTTTAAATTTTTATTAACCATTTAACCGACAAGCATGGAATCTGATAGATGTTTCTCCTCTGCACTGTTTTTAAGTTTGAGGTTGTGAGCTGAAACTTTAGAGGCACTAAATTTTTGCGATATTTTTTTAAAAATCTATAAACCTTCAACCCACTTCTTTAAGTTCGTTTGGGAGTAGAATAAAAGTTTTTGAATGTTATCTGATTTTTTTCGGTACATCTCATCCCGGGATCCCGCGATTTGTCGTACATATCTCGAAAATCCCGGGATTAAAAAAACCTTTCGGGATTGACATCCCTAGTTGGAAACAAAACAGATTTAAGTATATTTTTAACGTGTACGATACGAGATACGACACAATTAATAAAATTTTTGGACGTGAAAACAGTTTCTTGGTCACCCCAAAAAAAACCTCTTGTTGCAATGTGATGATACCACTCTTGTTTTAAATGTGAAAAGGAATAGAAAATTAAAAATAAAAACGGTTAATAATAATGATAATGATGGTGATGAGGTTTAGATTCAAAGACAAGAGCCTCCCATTTTCGTAGATAAAAAAGTATGTCATTGAATTTAATAGTGACTTTATCTATTTCGCGATGGTGAGCTCATATTGAAAGTGTTTATGGCATTTAATTACGCTTATCAGTTTTTATGACCGTAAAATTCTATAAAAGTAAAAGGAAAACGTATTCACACTTGATATCTTTAAATTTTAATTAAAATTGAAATACAATAACGATTTCTAACCATAGCCAATGAAGAATTTCAATAATTAGGCTGATAGAAATTGGTTGACTTACTTTGAATGAATTGTAAAAATAACAATATCAAATAAACCTGTCCTTTCTTGGTTTTACATTGTAAAAAATTTTAAGTTTTTTAACGGGCTGGATTCTGCAAATCTCTAATTAATAATTTTATATGCATAGCATATTTGATGGTCCCGGGATAACTTAAAACTCGACTAATTTCGTTAATACAATTATAATAGGCACACAGAAAAAATAGTATCGAAAATTTAGTTTAGTAAGAATTTTTTAGGATCGTTTTCTATAAAACCTTTTAATAACGAAAAATCTGTTTGGCAACACAATAGTACGACGGAAATACCCCTGAAAAGAACTGTTTTTTAGAATTAAATAAAGTTTCAAGGCACAAAAATGTATAAACACGAATTGAAGTTGATAAATCAAAACACCAAAATAATGTCAAGCAAAGCCTGGCCTGCCCTGTTATCCAATGATAGTTTCGTTTTAGTTACCATCAATATGCGCCTCTCTGTCTAACATGTATTTAACTTAACACGAAGAAACAAGACATATTATATACAGGGTGTTTTAGAAGTACGGAAAATAACTTAAAGGGGTGATTCCTTATGATATTCTAAGAGAAAAAGTTCATATGAACATGTATCTGGAGTTGCCCCGTTTTTGATATACAGGGTGTTAAAGTTTTCTAAAAAAAATCGTTTTTATACAATTTTCTTTAAATATTCTTTTCCCGATTTTATTGAAATTTGGTACCGTTAATCATAATGATAAGGGGCTTAATTAGCCCTAACCAGATTAAATTTATTATGTTCAGTGGCGTCCCGGGGAGCACCTTAACGAATATTATTGACAAAAAAAATGTACGCCACTGACTTTTTTCTAATTTTGATATTTTCTCGGATTTACCAACTAATAATACAACTTTTTTGTTACTTGAAATGTTTTTGTAACTTGCTTCGTTTTCGAGAGAAAAAATAAAAACCACTTTATTGCATGAACTTCTGAAACACCTTGTATATGATCTACCTTTTAAATTAAATTAAAAGTTTTGTTTATGCTTTGATTTTGATTTTAATAATTTGAGGTGTAAAATCCTAGTAACCGTTTGTCTCCATTTATAGGTGATTTAAGTGTTCTGACATGAATTGTCCACCGCCATATTTTATTTACCCGCTGAAATACTATATTTAGTTTTATTGTTAATTACGTATTAATAAATGTAAATTGATAAATGGACAGCCCATATATTGACTAAATAAATAAATTGAAAAATATAATACGATTCTTAAAATGTCTGTAAATACAAGTGAGTAGTTTCTTCTCTTTTCTACCAGGTTATTATTTATATTTTTAGGGAAATCTCAATGTGGAATTTTCTCAAATCTACTTTTTAGTTTTTACCAAAATAAATTTGTAAACTAAATTTATAAACAAACATGGTTAGCCTTTTTACACAACTTAGTATTATTATGCTACTACTAAGGTATATATTAGGGTGTAATTATAGTAAGAATATATATATTTAATAAGTATAACAAAAGTTGGTGGTAAGAAATTCAACTTGTATTAATAAAGTTTACGAAAAAATATTAGAACTTTTACAATATCCATTAGTAAAATGTCCAAAGCTGGGTGGTAGCTTTTACAAATAATTAGATATTCTACTCGTATAGCAATAGAAACTAGAAAAAACAACAACATATAATTAAATTTTTTGCACTTCTGTTAAGTAATTTTTACTGTAATGAATTTTTTTAATAGTATATTTTTTTTTTAATAACTAAAGGGTGGAATAAATGCAAAGAGCATTTTTTGCATATTTTGTCAATTTTATAATAAAATGCATATTTTCCCAAATTATTATTTTATGGGCATATTTTTATGTTTTCGGCGTTACCAAAAAATTAAAACCGCCCGGTCATGAAAACTCGTAGACTCATAGGTTTAATGTCCAGTCCGGCACTTGTTTCAGGGATTTTCCAATCTGAAGATAATTATATTATAATTAATATTTACATTTTAGTTATACACAAGGTATTTACTGGAGGTTTCCGGGGTTTGCAGGTATATTGTTAGGGGTTATTTATTTATTTATTTATTTATTCTACACAATACTCTACAGAGAAATATATCTTCAAATGGTATAAAATTTTCTAAATTAGCAATTTTGTAAGTATAAAAAAGAAAAAACATAAAATAGATAAGACAAAAAAAAACAACAACAGATTAAAATTTCAAAATGTTCCTCCTAAAAGTTTCGAATGACTGGTGAAACAGGTCGTAAGTCCAGGAAATTGGAGTTATAATTCTTTACTAATCTATCCACACAGCTGTGAAATCCATAATTAGTCCGATGAGGTGGTTCCTGAAAGAGCTGCCTACTACGAGTATATCTCTGTGGGACGCGAAAATCAACATTGCAAAGTAATTCGGCGCAGTCTATTTTACCATTAACAATTTTTTGCAAAAAGAGCACCATGGCATTCTTTCGTCGATTTTCGAGACTGCCCAATCCAACTAGCTGTATCCTAGTACTATACGGTGAATTTTTGTATGGGAATCTGTATTTGTATAGAAGAAATTTAGCAAATTTGTTCTGGACTGCTTCTAGACGATTTGCATGACATTGGTAAGATGGTGACCAAACTATACTACCATATTCCATGATACTGCGAACAAGGGAGTTGTAAAGACATTTTATAGCGGAAATATCATAGATATGGTTACAGTTTCTACGCAAAAAAACCCAGCATTCTATAACTTTTAAGGGCAACATTAGAAATGTGCTCGTTGAAGGTTACCTCTCGATCGAAGGTAACTCCCAAATCGTTCATCTTGGTAACATTTTGAAGATTTTCCCCATCAAGGAAATATTGGAAAAGTATTGGTTCCTTACGACGATAAAAACTCATAATTTTACATTTTCCGACGGTAAGGTTAAGGTAGTTCTCCTCGCACCAGTTGTCATTTAATAATGCCTTATTATTACCTAATTAACAAACTGTATTTAAGATTTAAGAAGTAGTCCATGGTCTGTGGTTATGTATTTTAAAGGGAAATGAAAGTCTGTCTTTACCACCAAAACCAATTTTGGTGGTAAAGACAGACTTTCATTTCCCTTTAAACTGTATTTATATCGGGTTGTAATTAGTGATGGGTAAATTTCCGGGACCGGAATATACGGGAAATTCCCGGAAATTTTCCCGGGAATTTTCCCGGGAAATTTCCCCAAAAATTCCCGATATATTTGTTTGAGATAGATAAAATTAAAACAAAGTAAGTGGGTATGTATTTTTATTTTAAAAAGGAAATAACAGAAATATACTCTCGCCCGCAACCTCATGAAGTCATGAATGCATATGATACAGGAACAGGCTACAGGCATAAAACAAATATATTTTATTCTTTTACAAAACAAAAACTTAACATTCTTTTTTTGAAACACATTTTAAAAAGTTCCTTTTCATTTTTTTAATATATCAAAACAACGCAAACAAAAGATTCTGTTATTTTTAACGAAACTTATGTTTCGCCGGGAAATTATTATTTTCCCGGGAATTTGTTTCGGGGAAATTCCCGGGAAGTTTCCCGTTCCCGGGGAAATTTTTCCGCTACCCATCACTAGTTGTAATACGTACTTCTGTTTTAATGTGTCGAAAGATTTCAGTATTTTCAGTGTGAAACAAGTGATGTCAAATTTGTGTTCAAAATGTCTAAAATGGCGAAAACGTCTTCGTGGATTAAAAATTTCCCAGAGTTGGAGTGGAGAAAAAGTCTTCTGTAAAGCTTGTGCAAAAATTATTGTTTGTGAAAGTTCCAAATCGATCAACATTTGAAAACACCGCTGCATAAATCAAAGTTACAAAAAATATAATCTGAGTCAATTCAGCTGAGTGTAAAAAACGCACTTCAATATGTTGGAGAAAAATCGAAATCTGAAAAGGAAACTTTTCAAGAAGACTTATGCAAAGGCTTTGGTCGCAGCAAACATACCCTTAAAAAAATTGCAAAATCGGCAATTAAGAGGATTTTTGCAAAAACATTGTCAACAAACCATTCCTGACGAGTCCACGCTTAGAAGAAAGAAGAATGTCCATTCAGTAACCGAAACCGTTTTAGAAGAAATTAGAGCTTGACTGGGTGATAAAATTTTTTACATTATTGTTGATCAAAGCACATTAATATGCTTGTGGCAGATATATCGCACATCTTATGATTGGAGCACGTCAACAAGATAAAGCAACAAACCCATATTTAATAGCTTCTAAGCAGCTAGACAAAACTAATAATGTGACCGTAATCCGATTTATTCAGCAGCCCCTATCGAACTTTTTCTTACCAAATCCAGTCCCAGATGAGAAGTTTTTAGTGCTTTTGTCTGATGCAGCAAAAACTTAAGAATCTTTTACCCCAATATGGTACATGTGACTTGTCTTTTACATGGAATAAACAGAGTCGCAGAAACCGTCAGAGCTGAATATCCTTTAGCAAATAAATTAATTTCAAATGTAAAAAAGTTTCTAAAAGCACCTCTAAGAGTGCAGATGTATAAGGAGAGATTACCAGGAGTTAGGTTACCTTCAGAACCTGTAATTACTGGGGGGAACATGAATTAAGATCGCAATATTCTACGCAGAACATTTCGAAGCCATTAAAGACCTAATTTTGGATTTAGATGACGATTCGCAGTGTGTTGTGCAAAGTAAAGAGTTGTTAAAAAGTGCAAGTGTAGTTAAAGATCTTGTTTTTATTACGGTTACTTTCAGGTTTATACCGGACATAATGTCCTCGTTAGAGAGTAGAAATTTAAGTTTAAGAGACTGAATTAGTATTGTTGAAACTTTTTCCGATAAATGTAACAACATTCCCGGTGAAGTAGGAGGTCAAGTAAGGAACAAATTGGATGTAACTGTAAAAAAGAATGAAGGATTTAAATACTTAACTGCAGTAAAAAGCATTTATGAAGGTAAACCATTCAACGAAGTTGTATCTTGGCCTTATACTTTACTACCTAAGTTGCAGTATTGTCCGATTACATCAGTAGATGTTGAAAGAAGCTTCTCTTTTATAAACATATTTTTACTGATAGAAGACAAACCTTTTTAGTTGAAAATTTTGGAAAATATTTAGTAATAAATGCCTTTTATACAATTTCAGGTTAAAAAATTGTTTACTTTTATTTTTCTTATATTATAACTGCATATTTATTTATAAATTTAATATTTATTTATTATTTAAGGCAAACAAGCCTATATGGATTCTCGCTGTCCTGGTTGGGTTGATACGTGTGATTGCCACGAGATGTAGCAACGTGCTGCAATTCTCATTCGTAAACTTGCATTTCAGTGTTAAATCACTTTGAGGTCCCTCCCTTACCTTTCCGTCAGACCCGGAGCCTTGCTGAGGAGCCGTAAACGGCGAAACGCGTCCAAGGATTGGGTCTGACGGAAAGAATAAGGGACAACTCTATACACAAACTTATTTTAAGTTTGTGTTTTTTAATATACAGGGATGCCCAGAAGTCCGGAATAAAATTAATATAGCCTTAACCTGTAACTTTTGGGGAAAATGCTCGAACACGTCAATTTATGCTCACATTTTCGCGTTATTCGTTTTCATTCATTATTTTACGTTCTGACATTTTGTGACATTGTGACTTAATACTAGTTATGGTTTATTTGTTACTAATTTTGTCAAAAAAAATAAAAATGTAACGAAGCAAAAGAAAACACAACAAAAAGGTGGTTTAACGTGGCAAATGCTGGAAATGTCCTCCACCCTCTACCTACTTGGCATGCTCCCAGACGATGGTAAAATCCGTTGACGGAATTTTGAATGGCTTCAGCCGGTATGTTATGTGTCTCCATCTAATTTTGTTTTTCAAATCTTCAATATTATTTGGCCTATTTTGGTAAACTTTTTCTTTTAAATATCCCCAAAGACAATAGTCTAGAGGCGTTAAGCCTGGGGACCTCGGTGGCCATTCAATTGTACCACGTCGTCCAATCCAGCGACCTGGAAATATCTGATCTAAATATCCTCTCACATTGACACCAAAATGCGGGGGAGCACCATCTTGCTGAAACCAAATTGTTTCATTAGGTATATCTGGATCAACTTCGTTAGGAAAAATTACAGCTAGAGCAGGCTTCAACTCGAAGGGTAGGAAATCCATGTACCGTTCAGCTGTGAGGTTTCCTTCCAAAAAGAATGGACCTAAAATTCGGTTATTAATAATACCTGCCCATACATTTACTTTCTGGGGCCGCTGAGTATGCGCTTCAAATATCCATCGTGGATTTTCTTGACTCCAGAAATGATAATTATGTCTGTTAACCACCCCGTTTAAATAGAAAGTAGCTTCATCCGAAAATAATATGTTTTGTGGAAACCTATTATTCTCGTCACACCGTCTCATCATTTCTTCGCAAAATTGCAAACGCCTATCATAGTCATATTCTAAAAGCTCTTGGACAAGACATACTTCATAAGGGTGGTATTTTTCTGCTTTCAAAAATCTTCCAATAGTACCTCTAGATGTGTCATGATTTTGGGTCAATGAAACTGTTGAAACATGCGGATTATCCTGCAGAGATAATGCAATATCCAATTTTTCATTCCTAGGACAGTCCTTTACTGTGCCATGTTCATCAAATTTGTGAAATATTTCACTAACAGTGCCCTGTGAAATTTGATTTTCCGGATATTTAGCATTAAATAAAGTGCACACTTCACTTTGACTTCTTATTTTATCTCCGCGTCCTAACAATATCAAGACTTCGATACGCTGCCTTTCCGACAAAACCATTTTTGTTTAGAGAATTGTAAAATAATACTTCGGAAATACCTAAATTAATTTTACAAGTTCACAATGTTACAAAATGTCAGAATGTGAAACAATGAAGATTTCTTACCTTGAAAGGTAAAAAAAACATCAATGATTTATCATTTCCGCTTATTTAAATAGGGATTCTTTTAAAACTTTTAACAGTCGCCATTTTGAAATAGCTTGACAGAATCGCGCCAAAATTTGTGAGCATACTGTACGAGATATTAGCTTTCAAATGATGTATCACAAGCTGTGTGTTTCCATTAAAAAAAAGATCGATGTCGTCATATCTTTGACAAATGTCTATAAAAAAACAAACGAGTAACGTCAAAATGTGAGCATATATAAAACTAAATTGAGGTGTCCGAGCATTTTCCACAAAAGTTAATGGTTAAGGCTATATTAATTTTAAGAGGGAACAACAGTCGTTTTTTTGTATAAAGTGTTATGGTTAACCATTAAATTTCGACTGATGAACACGTTCCACGTGTAGTTAAAATTTAATTATGAAAAGGAAGAAAAAATAAAAACGATGGTTAATTAACAAAATTGAAAAGTGGTTCGTCCCAATTTGTTCGTCATTTTACAAATTTACATGTTAATTGTTTTTTACATTGTGGTGTTGATGGCCCATTCAAGAAAAGAAAATTTGTCAATGAAGTTTCCTGTTTCCTGACAAAGAAGCACTGAAGATGGCCTAAGGCCGAAAGCGCTCTGCTAATTTAAAATTTTTCAAGATTATACACTTAATACATAAAAACGACTGTTGTTCCCTTTTATTTCAAAAAAGTGTACACAGCCCTACCTCATCTATATTAATTTTATTCCGGACTTCTGGGCAGCCCTGTATATGGGCATATTTTGGCTGAATTTAAGTGCATATATTTCGCCCTTTAGTAAAAACTATTAAAAACAGGAACTTATTTTTACTATAATTTTATAGCCGTCCTTAATAAATCATATAGTTAGTTGTCCTATATAGAATTATCAAAATATAGTTACTTTCATTATAGTTTTGGTTCTTTACTTATAAAGTTTTTTTTACGTGTAGAGTCTTTATGAAGGTGGAACTATCGTGAATTTGATATCCTGGTTAATTCGATGCAATTTTGAACAAACAATCTTGTATATTATAGATTCTTTATTCTGTAATTTTTACTGAACTTATTACTGTATAAAAAAAGATCTTTCCCTAATATGTTTAAGATCGCTTTAGATATTATTTTGATTCTAGTAGGTACTATAACTAGGCATAAACACGAAACAAATGATACATGATGATAACTATTATTTTCATAATTACGCCTGATCACTGCATGAGTAAAAATTGATTATAAACATTTTTTCGTGTTTCGTTCGGATCTCAAATAAAGAAATAAATGACATTTATTTGCATATGGCTATGCGCCTATCAGAGTTTGATAAAATTGCATTCAACGAAGCCAAAAAAGCAAACAGAAGGTACTTTAGATTATTTATTGAACTGTTTACATGAACGTGTTATAAAAAAAGAAAAAGGCAGTGGCGTACATATTTTCTGTTCCGGTTAAAAATCACAACACCCTGTATCTCAAGAATAAAGCGGTTGCGGACCTATGTTTATATGAACTTCTTGTCCTCGAATTTAGTAAGGAGTAACATCCTTGAATTTGCCCACATACTTAATTAGCTCCCTGTATGTATAGGGTTATAATGGTTGAGGTTAATTTTTTCGCACATCCATAACAATTAAATACAAATAATGTCAATTTCAACGTGTCCTTGAATTGCGTATATCATCTTATTACTGTTGTAGATGCCTTAATTAAAAAAAATATTCGGCAGAAAATCCTCTTAAATTAATAAATAAACTACCAGCTGCGCTTAAGCCCTTAAACATGCCAAAGCCCATTATGCCAAGCCGAGCTAAAACTACTTTTTTCTCTGTCTCTCTTTTTCTGTACAGTCCAGCCTCGATCTGCCGGCAACATAAAGTGAAAATTATAAATTTAATACGGCAATGTTTATGTCTCCCTCTTTTTACGTTGTATATTAAGTCAAAAAAGAGAATCGTATTGTATATCCAATAAGCGATCCCCTGTGTTGCATGGTTGTAAATTATTCTTTATTGGATTATAAAGATCGTGTAGAAGGCCTGATCGTTGGCGTACAACCCGATAAAATTCCTGTCTTGTAAAGTGCCTGTAAAGTTTACTGACATACTTATTTATTCACGAAAGAAAGGACCAAGTACCTAATGCTGACAACCAAAAAGAATTGTCACATATGACTTACCACTCGAGCATTAAACATAGAGTTGGCATTGGCTATAATTTACCAATACAATTTCGCTAAAATTGTTCGACCTTGCACTCTTGAAGACATCACAGAATATATAGATATGCCGGTTGATACACTGTTAGACATCCTGGCCGTGTTAATCTTATAACTTAGAACACGAAATTTTTAAAATATCGTCTTACACCACGAAATTTTTCTTTAAATTTATGCCTTCGAAACATGTATGGGCATATAATATAAATTTATTTTATTAAATTAGTGGAGCAGACTTTGTGTTTTATTCCATAAATTAAATTTTTGAGTTATAACTCGAAATTTTAAAAGTTCGTCTTATAACATGAAATTTTACTTTAAATTCTAACTCAAAACTTTACTTTAAAATTTCGAATTATAAGTCGAAATTTTAATATTTCGTCTTATAACACGAAATTTTACTTTAAAATTTCGAATTATAAGTCGAAATTTTAATATTTCGTCTTATAACACGAAATGTTACTTTAAGTTTTCGTCTCATAACACGAAATTTTACTTTAAATTTTCGAGTTGTAACTCGAGATCTTAATATTTCGTCTTATAACATGAAATTTAATATAAAATTTCGTCTTATACCATAACATGTTACTTTAAAATTTCGTCTTATAACACGAAATTTTACTTTTAATTTTCGAGCTGTAACTTTTTCTACATGTCGAAAACAAAATCTTTACGTGTTTTTCAAGGCGAAGATTTCAAGTATAAATTTAAAAATGGGAGGTTCTCTTGAAATAACAAATTAAACTCTTTTTAAAGGAATATAGACTTTACACACATTATACAATAATAACGGTTATTGGTAAGTTCTCAACATGTTGATCCTTTAAATATAAAGGGTGTCCCAAAATGTACGCACATTTTAAATATTTTCGTTTTCATCATAGTAGGCTTCTAAAAATTTGATAGCCGTCATGTAATTTATTGCAATTAATAGCCATGAAACGCTACACGGTAGAACAGCGCGTTGTTATCATGAAAACGTATTATAAAAAATGTGGAGAATGTTATGCGGAAAGAGTTGGTAAAGTGCGAGCCGCTTCTGGAAAAAATATTGCACCAAAACATACGACAGTGCAAAGATTGATCAAGAAACTTGAGCAAAGTGGTTCAGTTGGAACCATAAAATCAACAGGGCGGCCGCGTACTGCTCGATCTATTGAAAATATTGGAGCAGTGTCGGAAAGTGTTGGCGAGAATCCAGGCACGTCAATTCGCCGGCGGTCACAGCAAGTGAACATTACCAAAAGCAGTATGCAGCGAATTCTTACAAAAGATTTGCATTTGCATGCCTATAAAATCCAATTGACCCAAGAATTGAAGCCAGTAGATCATGGGTTGCGCCGTGAATTTGTTAATTGGATTCTGGAAACGAGGCAAATGACGGAGATTTTTCGAAGAAAATCCTGTTTAGTGATGAGGCACATTTTCAATTAAATGGATACGTCAATAAGCAGAATTGTCGAATTTGGGGGGAAGAGAGTCCTCGTGTTATTCACGAAAAACCGATTCATCCTCTACGAGTCACCGTTTGGTGCCGTTTATGGTTCGGCGGAATAATTGTGCCATGCTTCTTTGAAGACGAGGCTGGAACTGCACTAACAGTGAATGGCGAACGTTATCGTGCAATGTTAGAAGAGTTTCTGTGGGCTGAATTAGACCGAAAGACCGAATTAATGTGGAAAACTTATGGTTTCAACAGGACCTGTCACAATGCGCGTGAAACAATGGACTCGTTACGACTGAAATTCCCTGGTCGTGTCATATCTCGCAATGGTGATCAGAATTGGCCACCACGATCCTGCGATATAACACCGTGCGACTTCCTTCTCTGGGGTTTTCTTAAATCTCGTGTTTATGCCAATAAACCAACCGCAATTCCTGACTTGAAGAACGAAATTCGATGCGTCATTGACGAAATTCGTCCACAAATATGTGAAAATGTTATCGATAATTTCGTGAAAAGGGCAAGGGTCTGCCAGCAAAGCCGCGGTGGACATTTATCGGATATTGTGTTTCACACTTAATCGTGATCTGTATTCTTTCTAATCCCAGTAAAGTTTTGACATATTTCAAGAAATAAATGTGTTTTGGTAACAAATAAAAATGTGTGTTCATTTTGGGACACCATTTACTTTAATAAGCAATGATTGCATGTAAGATTTAAGCGTTAATAATAAGATTATTCAGATAGGAAGAATGCAACAAATAAACTATCCAAAACACTCATCAATAAGCAATGTACAACATAACACCCGATGATTTACAAAGAACTATCGGTATCAACCAAGTCGGATTCGTTTTGCTAGTCGTATTCACGTCTCCTTTTTCTTTGCCACCATTACAGGTATTGCTGATTTTATCAAATTTCACAACGCAACGATCAGAACGCGTCTGAAAGGTTGCCAAAGGTACTGCAAGTCATGCGGATAGCAATTAAACATTGTCATTGACCAAGAGGCTATTACCACCAGCTGGTTTCACTCGCAAAATCTTGATGTGACAGATAATTACATTTCAATGGTATTCGCTTAGCTCTAGAGCTTTTACTCGACATCGACAGTCAGTGCATTTTCTTGCTTTCCCATAAGATAAAACCTATACAAGTTTATACTTAGTACGGGATACAATTAAAAAATGTCTCCTAATGGTTATTTTAAATTATGAATGAAGATAGGAACAATAAAATATTCTTATGTAAAGTGGAATATTTAGGATATTAATTTTTGTCAAAGTTAACCTTTACTTCTCAATGAATAAACCTGTTTCATCTAGCCGCGGAAGAGTAAATCTGCAACATAGCCATTCTGCCGTATAAATGTTTGTCAATTAATGACTAATTATAAATTTAAATTACACCGTATTAGTAATATTAATAATAATAATGGATATTTATTTAGCACTTGTCTAGTTATAAAAATATTACATAATAGTCAATAAAATATGGTAGAATTTTGCGACAATCTAAATCTACTTATTAGTGTACTAAATGTTTTTAAAAATAATACTTTTTTAAATACTTGGCGGTATCGATCTAATAAGTTAGCCAAGAATAGGTACTTAAAGATAGATAGATAAAAAATACTAGAGTCAAGTAAGTTATAGAAAAATCAATATAATATTTTATTTATAGAAAAATATATGGTTTTTTGTCTTTTATTTTCTGTTGTTAGTGTCTAGGATAGCCAAAAAGATGATAGGAAGATATGAACTAGTGCCCGGAATTCTTGAAATTTAAGTATTCGATTACTTACTTGAGCATCATATTCAGCAAATCACCAAAAAAGCTAAAAAATCACTAGGATTTATTATAAGAACCTGTAGGGGCTTTAAACAAAGAGAATCTATTCGTACATTATATATGGCATACGTTAATAGCGTACTCTCATTTGGATCGGTGATCTGGAATCCGCAGTACGATGTGTATATTGGCAAAATTGAAAAAGTCCAAGAAAAATTTTTAAAATATTTATGCTATAAATTTTATTTAAACGGGAATTCTACCTTAATTAAACGAAACCTAAGATTATTATCACTTGAGGATAGAAGGCAAATGTACGACATAAAATTTGCTTATAAAATTTTTAACAATATGGTTGATTCAACCCCAATTATTAATTTATTAAATATTAACGTTCCATCCTATAACACGCGAAATAAGATGTTTTTTCACATTCAACCAAGTAATATCAACTATCACTCCAACTCGCCTCTGCATCGTTGCTGCAAATCGTATAATACGATATGTAATTTGGTCCAACTGGATATCTGCTTTCAATCCCTAATGACCCTAACATGTGCACTAAAAAAGTTTTATTCTCACCATATACAATAAGATCTATTTTAATAACATTTATTTATTAATTTCTCTATTTAATGTTCAATTAATAATCTTGTTTATATAATATATTAATATTCTCATCTTATAACGTAAGATCTATTTTAATAATATTCATTTGTTGATTGTTTATTTAATGTTAAATATTTAAAATCTTGTTTACATATTAATATGTTAATTTTTGTTTACATACTGCTACTTTGATATTACTACTTATTGTTATTTAGTGAATACTGTTCCTGGGTTTGTCCCGTTTTGTATTCCTCAATGTGAAATAAATAAAATAAATAAATAAATAAATTTATTATTCAAATATTCAAATTATTCAATATTCGAATATCATCCATAGGTATTCAAATATTCAGTTTCGAATATTCAAATATTGAAATATTTAAATACTTACTCGTAGTGATATTGAAACATTCAATAGATTTATTATTTGACTTTTAATACCTTTAATTTCAATTTTAGCTTTAGCTTCCACGTACTTAAACTTTTAAGTATATGGCACTGTTATGTAATATACAGGGTGTTATTTAATAAGTATCCGATATTTTACAGGACGATTCCTTAGTTATTTATAAGGTGAAAAGTTCATATAAGCATAGGTCCGCGAGCCCTTCATTTTTGAGATACAGGGTGTTACAATTTTTAACAGGAACAGGAACAAAAAATATGTACGCCACTGCCGCTTTCTCTTTTGATAACACTATTATGTAGGCACTTTAATGGCCAATGCAAACTACATTATCATAATTTTTTGATTTCGGCTTTATTTAGGAGATAAATGCTATTTTATCAACCTCTGATATGGGCATAGCGTATACAAATAAATGCCATTTATTTCTTTATTATTCTTTTTTCTCGAGAACGATTGCTCGTAGCGACTTCTACCGAGTATGCCTTTTTCATATAAAAAATGATGAGAAATCCATTTTTTTGCTTAAAAATATAATACAAGCACGTATAAAAAAGTTATGACTCCTCAAAAGAGTAAAGAGACACGTAGGTGGTGCCCTCTACAAGTGGGAGTCAAACTAACATCAAATTATAATTTCGCATTTCAAGAGACCCCTAGATACCAATTTTCGTCCAAATATAGGCATTATTTCAAAAATTATTTACGAGAAACAAAAATAGAAATATATTTTTAACACCCTGTATCTCAAAAATAAAGGGTTTGCGGACCCATGCTTATATAAACTTTTCACCTTATAAACAACTGAGGAATCATCTTGTAAAATATCGGTCACTTAATAAATAACACCCTGTGTACAGGGTGATTCAAAAGTACTTTGGCAAAATTCGGGAGGTAATAGCCGACAATATTTTAAGATGAAAACTTCTTATAAACAGTGGTCCTTGGCGACTTCGTTACGGAGATACAGGGTGTTGAAATGTTAAAAGAAATAGTAATAATTTTTAAATAACTTAACGAGTTATTTTTTTTTATGAAATTTAGTGAATTAAATAAGCATCTAAGGGCACTTATTTTTAAAGTACAACACGTTCGTAAATTTAACCAGTGGGGTCGGTACAAAATGTTGCTATAATATTTTTTGTGAAAACTATGCTACACCACTGACTTATTTTATTTTAACTTTCTTCTTATGAATCCCCCCATCGTTTACAACAAAAAAGATCACGTGTATTTTTTTGATACGAGGGACGGTTTAAGGGTAAATGATTATTTTATTTGACTATACACAAGTATTAAAAAATGTGTTTTTAATTCAAAGCTTTATTAAGGTATACCATTTAATTTATAAGTACGTTACAGAAATTAAATGATTTTTAAATAAATTGTTCGAAATGTCCACCTTCAGCCAAGATGCAGGCATTTAATCTCCTTTGCATGGAATCTCGTACGCGTGCTAAGATATCTGGTCTGTTTCTTATTACTTCAAAACTATCGATTATTCGGTTTCTTAGCACTTCTGGATTTTCGACTGGCGTTTTGTAAACGATTGACTTCAAATGTCCCCACAAATAAAAATCAAGGAGATTTAAATCTGGGGACCTTGGTGGCCACGGTTGATTTCCTTCCTCAACTTCCCTACTGATCCACCGATTTGGATAAATTTGATTTAGATGAGTCCTGGCCACTATGCTGAAATGAGCGGGAGCTTCGTCATGCATAAACCATATACGTCTTCGAGTTTCTAAGCAGTTATTGTGAAAGTTTGTAATCGCACTCTGAGAAAAATTTGCCTCGTCCGTAAAAAGTACATAATTCAAAAATTGGGGATTTTCAGCAAATTTTCCCAAAAACCACTGACACAAATTAATGCGCTGAGAAAAGTCCCTGGGTAAAAGAGCTTGCACCCTTTGAATGTGGTACGGATACAACTGCTGATCGTGCAGAATTCTCCAAACTGTGGCTTGGGTGGAGTTGAGAGCATCAGCAATTATTCGGGTGCTTGTATCTGGATTTTCCACTACAGCGTTTAAAACAGCTTCTTCTAATTCTGGGGTTCGGGCTGTTCGTGGTCTTCCAGGAATGTCACGTGGCCTTGTAAAACTCCCTGTTTTAGCTAAACGGCGGTGAAGATTTGTAAATGTTGCAGCAGCAGGCAGTACTCGGTTAGGATATCGCTCCTGATAAATTCGTCTCGCTTCTCGTGCATTTCCATCGGCAAGGCCATATACAAAATGCATGTCGGCTAAATGCGCATTATTTCTTAATAATCCATAGTAGGTACCTTATAAACAATACTAATAATATCCAACCAAAAAAACCAAACTGAAAAAATAAACCACATTAGCAACTAACTGTCAAATATGTTTTAATTTATCGACAAATGCATTTCATAAGTCAAATACAAAATATTAAAAAATAACATACTAATAAATAAATATGTATGCCACTGAGAACGTATTATACTTACAAAATAGGCATCTTCAGATGCCTTCCTTAGGCATACACTTATTTGTTTATTATTAAGTATGTATATGTATTCGTTAAAATACTTTAATGAATATTCGAGGGTATTTGTGAATTTAAAACACATTTTTCAATATTTGTGTAAAGTCAAATAAAATAATCATTTACCCTTGAACCGTTCCGTTTACGAACATGTTGAACTTTGAAAATAAATGTCCTTAGATGCTTATTTAACTCACTAAATCTTATAAAAAAAATAACTCGTTAAGGAGTTATTTAAAAATTATTACTATTTCTTCTAACATTTCAACACCCTGTATCTCCGTAACGAAGTCGCCAAGGACCACTGTTTATAAGAACTTTTCATCTTAAAATATTGTCGGCTATTACCTTCCGAAGTTTGTCAAAGTACTTTTGAATCACCCTGTATAGTAAAGTAAAAATATTTGATAATTGAATACTCGAATATTGACCCATTTAAACATGTAATTAATCGAATATTTAAATATTTGAGTACTCGAATAATCGAACACATGAATAATTTTAAAGAAAAATATTCGGTATTTGAATATTTGAATATTCGAATAGTCGAATTATTTGAGTTAGATTCCTAGCACTAATATAAACGTCATCCATGCGCCTATATAAAATTAATTTATAGATTCCAACGATGTAAACAACAGGTTTGTTTCAACACAACCAAAAACCGTATCTGTCACCGTACCAAAATTTAATTTCCAGCCACTCTGGTTCACTGAAAATAAAGTGCAGATGTGACGTCACATACTGTCATCTGCCATTGCGGCGATTTTCAAACTGTCGTACAATGGGACCAAATCCCGAAAGCCTGGCAAAAATTGATTTTAGCACGCCGATTCTGAATAGTGTTAACAAAATGTTTATATCAACTAATATTCAACGACTTTTTGCGGCGTTTGTTGAATAATAAAGAAGCAGCGTTAGTCCCGTTAGTGTAATAAAAGCAAGGGTAAAAATGAGAAAAATCAAAATAAATCGCAAACTATTAAAAATAGGTATATGACATACTTAATGAAAGTTGAAGAGTTTTATACAGTGACGTAAAAAAGAACCCCGCAGGGGGGGGGGGCGCAGCAAAGCCAGGGGCGCCCTCAAGTCCCTTGATGAAAATAATAAATCAAATAAAAATCGACGAAAATAATACTTTCATTATCACAATATTAAAGTTAAAATATTAAAAATAAACAATAATGAATGAGAAATAATGTAATATGAGTCGATATAAAATAAGGGTAACGTACTAAATCATAATTAACAATTTTAATAATTTAATATTATACCCCAATAACAGCATAAAATAAAAGCTTGTGGTCATTATTTTTTCAACAAAAAATTGTTCTTTGTTCTCTACAATACTTTATATCTTTCTATATTAAACAACGCTTACAAATGACAATAGTTTTTACTATAGTGTAAGTGTGAAGGATTCAGACAGGTGCAAAATAGCAGGGAGCTTTCAAAATTTTGCGGGGGGCGCATATGCCCTTAGTTACGCCACTGGTTTTATAAAACCTATCAGAAAAAATAATAATATACAAGGTGTGCCATTTAAAAAAGTTGATAGTTTTCAATTTAAATTAGTCGAAATGTATATAAATTTATTTTAAACGCCCTGTAGCATCTAACTCAAATTTCGTTACATGTTTTTTTTTGTCATCCCAATAAAACGTCTGTACCAAATATGAGAATTCCACCTTCAGAAACAATAGCGAACTGTCAATTTTTTATAAGGGTAGAAACTAGTAAAAAATTAAAATATTAGAACAACTACTAGGTTTAGGTATAACATTATTAACAAAAAAGTTATAGAATTTTATGCAGAATCTAAAAATAAATTAAAAAATAGGGCGTTCCATTAAAAAAAAAATTATGTTATATTATTATGCTAATAGCACGTGAACCAGATGTACTAGGACCGACCCGATTTACCACTGCAACAATCGATTGCAAAGTTAAAAATATAATTGACAGGTTGGAAATTATCGTTCGGGGACGGTTTTTGGTAGTGTTGGAACAAACCGGTGGTCTACATCGTTGGAATCTATAAATGAATTTAAGTATAGTTGATTTTTTGTTTAACAATAGTGTAAGTTGTTGTTTTGACAACAATGTAAGTTGTTGACAGACACACAAAAAACTAAATAATGATAAGTCTTGGGGGGACTGCAATGAAACACCTGAAATAGGCAAGATATATTTTAGCCTTAATTTTCGTAATCGAACCGACAAACAGCCCAGGAC
The DNA here is from genome assembly GCA_963920685.1 of Polydrusus tereticollis. Taxonomy (NCBI): domain Eukaryota; kingdom Metazoa; phylum Arthropoda; class Insecta; order Coleoptera; family Curculionidae; genus Polydrusus; species Polydrusus tereticollis. The sequence continues at coordinate 30,478,742 of OY987327.1, forward strand.
GTCTATTCTCGAAGGATATGATGATTGATGATGGTATGATTGAATAATCATCACATCATCAAGAGAAGTGATCTGTCTTCTGTCAATTATTTCTCTTAAGAATATTTAAACTGTATTCTTGAAACTAAAATTGGCTATTTACTTTCATCGAGAATTTAAGGAGAACGCGTTCTCTCGGAATTTTCTGAGAGAACGGGATCATATCGGGAATTTTTTTACAGAGAATATTCTCCTTTCACATCTCCAACCTAGACAACTTTAATTTTATTTTAAACCATTAAACGATTACCTGGTATACACTATACCCACAATCTATTAGTATTATATTCGACCCACCTTGTCTTTGTTTTCTATTATCCTCAACTTTCAATTGACCTTATCTTCATTTAAAGGCATCGGATACGGCGTGACAGATCTTCGAGACAGTACCGTTAGCTCGAATATACCATACCGGCCATGTTAATCAAGAGTGTACGGAATACCCACGAAAGCTCTTTACGCATATATATGGCAGCATTTAAATATTTGAAGCTAGTAATTGAGGCAGAACAATAAAACGAATTCCTAGTATCAAAGTTATCAATCTTACGCGAGTCGTAAGCAGGAAGCTTGATATTGATGGAACATTATTTGTGTGGGTTGGGTGGAGCCGGTTTTTAAAGAAATCGAAATAGGATAGTTCTATTTCTACCTGAGATAAGTTTCTATACGTGAAATGAAACATATTGAGTAGATAACTGAGACATTAATATTTATTATCTTTTAGAAACATGTTTGTTTACTTTGTAGAGCTGGTACTAAGACAGTCCGAAGAACCAAACTATGGGTAAAATATAATCTTGAACAACGAACTGAATGATATTGTTCGAAACTGATGGCAATGCAATGCAATAAGAACCAAAGCTGATGCCCGTGGCTGTTGCTTGCTTTGAACTTGTGGGTGGTGTGATTGACCCGTTTAAAGAGGTTAACGACATTTGACATTTTCACCCTCTGATCAAAGTAGCCTGCCTTAGTCTCAATGTTTTTTATTTTGTAAATAAAGTTATCATAATGTGTTTTAATAAATGGTGTTAAAGTCTTTTGAATGCTTTCGTTGACTGTAAATACAGTACGCCCATCATAACTTTTGATCTACAATATTTAGAAAACGTCGCGATGCGTCACAAATAGAAATCAATTGCAGAGACTTCGAAAGTAGGTACACATATTTGAAAGAACTTTAAATTTTAACACTTTTTTGTCATTTACCCTAATTCGATTACTTCACTCGCTTTTAAGTAATACAAGATTTTTAAAAACTGTAAACCTAATTTATATTAATTTTAATAGGTAAATTTAACCTAAATGGTTGTTAGTTTTATAATATCAATCTGAATAATAAGAAACTCCTTGTGTTTTCTGCTTTTTTGTTCATTGTTTGTTCACATGTTATTGCCGAGTTGATCTGTTTTGGTTAATTGAAGAGTTAGGATACACAATGATGCATGTATATAAATATTACGAATTTTTTTGGTATCTTCTTTGTAAAAAATTAGTGTTTATTTATTATTTTTCTTTATTTTACGAGCTAAGTAAGGCTACGTTGTTTATTCCATATAAATAAGATCTATTGTTTTTCCTCGGTTCTTGTGAAATTGTTTATTGTATTGTTCTGATTATGTCTTAATTTACAGGGTGCCACAAATTCGAGTGCATGCACGGGGATCTTGGTTATTATAAGAGACACAGGGTCGGTTAAATTATGGCAAAGTTGTACATTTTGGTGCTCAACAAAATGCAACTTCGAGAATTGAAAAATTCCGAGTACTTACGAAGATATTCGAAAAAAAAACGAATTTTTGCAAAAACCTTTTAAAGCTGGATTTATAAACTCGAAAAGTTGGTGAGGTTGAAGTTCGATCAAGGTTGTGAGGTTAGATATTCCAAACTCCGAGCATAAAAATTGGTTATCTCGAACTACCCGGGAAGTTTTCGAACCTTACATGAGCTTAACATCAACAACATGAACGAGTGTATAAATGGAACTGAGTGTTCCCTTTAGTTTAAATTGAACTTCTATTTCCAACACCAACTGAACCTCAACCTCACCAACTTGTCGAGTTTATAAATCCAGCTTTATTGTTTCCTGAACTTATTTGAAAAGAAATTTCAAAATGAAGGACACCTTGTCATTGCCACTTTTCTCCTCTACAAGATTGCGTTATCAAATTGAAAATCTGACGTTTCGTTTTTGGGCGGCCATCACCAACGTTATTTTTTTAAATACGCCCTGATCTTTTATTTAATTTTTAGTTACCTTTTGACTTCCTTAAGACAATAAGGTATCGCAACCATCCAAAAAAATTATTAGTTTTATGAAATAACACCTTAAAATTTATGGACCACCCATCTCTGTCTAACACATATTTTATTTATAAATCCATCTTTATTCAACACATTATTCTTGTGGAAATAGGATAGTCAAGTAAATAAAAATAAAATAAAAAATCCAGGCGTATTTAAAAAAATAAAGTTGATGATGGCCATCCAAAAACCAAACGTCAGATTTTCAATTTGACAACGCAATCTTGTAGAGGAGAAAAAGTGGCAATGACAAGGTGTCATTTATTTTGAAATTTCTTTTCAAATAAGCTTAGGAAACAATAAAAAGGTTTTTGGAAAAATTCGGTTTTTTTCGAATATCTTCGGAAATTTTTCAATTCTCGAAGTTGCATTTTGTTGAGCACCAAAATGTACAACTATGGAATAATTTAACCGACCCTGTGTCTCTTATAATAACCGTCAAAAAAATTGTCTATAATAAAAATTCACAAAATAACATAGAAAGAGTAATCTTGCTCAATACTAATTATTGTTTTGTATTTGTTTCTAGCCTTGAGAAAGACCCAATATAGGTCGAAACGTCGGCAATTTTAAAATAATAGGGATTGTGTCATTTTGTCCTTAACCCACTAATGTCTGTAATGTGTGCTGAAATGTATGGAAATGATGCACAACAATAGTAATTCTGGGCTGTAACTACGAGTATATAGAGTTGTATGATAATGGCAGATAGAAGTGAATTTTCTAAAGACTTTATCGAATCGTGAAAGCTCGCACGGTGGAAGGAGAAAAATAGTTTGTATTAAAACCACGGGCAGGACAGGATAAAGTGTGCATTCCAAATTCCAACAAACCACTCTTTCATCCAAAATATATTTTTTTTTTCTTTTCATTGGTGCACATTGGTGTACAATGTTATTTATGATAATCGCATGCAGTAGAAGCTTCTTCTTCTGGACCTCAAGACAAAAATAAAACTGTCCCTGACTTTTCATACTTTTGAGATAGCGGCGGGAAGCCATTTAGAAAGATTTTTCTAGTGACATGTGAATGAAGTAGACTTTATACCTCATTCGATTAACAAACATTTAAACCCACAAACTGTAGCGTTTCTACGGCAGTGGCAACGTAGGTTGGGCCAAGATATTAAATTTCTCTAGAAATCCATTTCAGCCATCTGAGTCTTGACCCAGAGTGATTAACGATCCGTGTTTTGTTGGCCGGCAAGAACGATTTTAATTAGCCAACGGCTGAAATACAAATGCAGGTTTCGTTTTAATTTGCATTTAGAGTTTTTCGAATAAATCATTGGTTCAAAGTGATGCGAACAACTTTTTAACATAGGTGAAAAAGTTAATTAGGTACTAAACATCAAAAAAAGGCGGTTCTGGAGGCTGCGATGACGGAATAAGGTAAAAAAGTTGGAACCCCTTTCAACCCTTCTCAATAAGTGATGTGAATATGACGTAACTAAAAGTCGACGTAGTTGTGTCCTGGATATTGAAAATGCTTTGTGTATTTGTCTGATTTCGGATAAAAACGGATGAAAATTTTTGGCACTTTTTCTTATAATGACTTTTTTAGTATATTCATGACTTTTTTTTAGTTTTTTTATGACTCTTAGTTTTTTTTAAAGTAGATCGAATCAAAAAAGGCTGGTAAATAATTGGCCGGTAAACTTGAAAAAGGCGAGTTGGAACCAAAAAGGTGAATTAGATGCCGTGTTAGCGCCTGTTTAACCAATATAAGTCTATAATTGCCATATTTTTCATATAAAAAAATACTTTTCATTTCCTATGCAACGCGCAAAATAAATAGTTAATTCTGCCTACGATCTCGGCACTCCGCAGTTATTTTCGACCCCCATCTCGGCACCCAGCCAATCAGAACGTGTTATTTCTGATATGGTGCCGAAATAGATGACGGAATTAAAACATGCCAACGGTTTGATGCAAACTTTACTATAGGTACATATTTGATTAGCTAACGTTTTTTATGGTGTGAATAAGTTTCAGCATGGAAAAATGTTTGAACCAACACTATAAAAAATGTTTACAAAAAACCGGAAGTAAGGAAACTATCCAATAACACAAGACTTTTGACAAAGAAGACGACATTCCACTAAGCCATCATGCCAGGCAATCCGTAACTGGAAAAATATCTTCTAATCAACTCGGACAGACAATCATAACATATAATTCTATAGTTGTGATATGCAGGAAAAAAATTAAGAAATTCACTGCGAAGGAAGCAAAACTGACCCTTCTGAAGAAGATGAAAATTGTGAGATGATAAAGACCTAGAGGTGTTTAGTTCCTCTGTAAAAAATGAAGAGACATGCCAAATTTCCATAACAAATTTTTCTGGCCGCTATATAGAGAAGCTTTACTGTAATATGTTTAAACTGTTTAGTCCTACTTTTATTTTTACAGCACTTAATAAAACTGTACCTCATACATAAAAATGAAGCCTTGTTTCAGAGAAATAATCGCTTTCAGAAATATTTATTTACTTAAAGCACTTGAGATGTTAAATAAAGAGAATTTTTTTAGGTACTTTAAAGACATTTCCTTAAACGGAAATACCGTAATTACTCCTTTGAAAACATCATATTTAAGAATTAAAGACATTCAAAAGTTATAGTTGAAGACTTCAGATTTCTTTTGCTTAGGTAGTAGGAGCTTAAAACAAGAAAATAATTCTCTCTCGCAAAAATTGCAACGATAATCTTTTTAAATAAAAACACTATACGATATTTTGAAATCGCCTCGTTCTAAATCTAACTATAATGTATACGTGACCAACAATGGCACTAAAATAGGACACGCGACTTTGTTGTTTTCGGTATTCATGTACCTGCAAGCGAAAAGACAATTACGGAATAATAATTAGTGTTCATCTTCTCCATTTTCTAGCCGCTTGTCATCTGGTCTGGCGAGATTCTGAATTCCTGAGTACTAAACCATTTGAATAAAGCAAGTAAAGTAGACAAAGTACATTTAGATCAGGGTTGATAAAAAATCATGATTTTTTTGATTTTTTAAAAAAATTTACCAGCTTTTACAAATAGTATTATTTTGAAATATTTCTAACTGCTTATATTTTGTTTTGTTAAGTAAGCAAATATTTTTAGGCAGGAATAGTACAGATACGAAGCAAAACTGGAGAAGTTTTAACATGCAAATTTCGTTCGCGTAGTGTTTGCAAGTTTGCGCCTTTGTCGAAACTTGTATTAACGTGAAAACTTCGTCCGCGCAGTATTGCAAGTTTGTCGCTTTGTCGATACTTGTAATAATTGGCAGAAAACGCTCGGCTATATAAACGATACGCACTTATTTTAGTTATCAGTAATATTTTTGCTTTATAGGGGTTAATCTATCAAAACATTTGAACTCATGACAAGCCGGGGCAGAAAGGAATTTAGTATTTGGCAGCATTTTATAAAAAAGCGAACTAGGTTGTAGAGCAGTATGTAAAAAGTGTGGTAAAGAATTGCAAGGTCTAGTGGACAGACTAAAAAGTCATTGGAAAACCTGCAAAAGTGAAACTAGTGATATCAGCAGTGGTCTTGAAACTCTGCATGGTGATTGTCAGTCACAGCCTGGAACTAGCCAGAGTGAAATTATCCAGTTGGCAAAGAAACAGAAAAGCGATAACTGTGGAAAGGGAAGTGTAGGTGGACGTGAAAATAGTGGAAGTAGCGGTCATTTGGATTCTTTTGTTGTGCGAACTGGACAAGATAAGAAAACAGAATTGGACAGATAAACAGCCAAAGCCGTTTATGCAACAAATTGCAGTTTTAGAGCTATAGAAAATAAAGAGGTTCGAAAGGCCATTCGTTCTTGAATGAAATATTTGAAGAAGAAAAATCTAATTGTTTTAACAAGTTATCTGGACAATCTGTTTGCATGTCCTTATACATAATGAGCCGATAATCTGTGTCGTTTTGACTGCAGAGGATGGAAACAGTGTTCTTTTAGAAAGCATAGATACATCTAGTCCAATTACCCTATAATTACATATGGTTGTTCGGCACACTTACTTAGTTTGCCTCCAAAGATTAAGAAGCATCGCAGATAAAAGAACATAATAATATAGTACATATTGTGAAATACTTCAGAAATACCCATCTGCCAAATGCTTGGTATAAAGAAAAAGGGGGCAAGAAATTGGTCTTACCTCAGGATGTTCGATGGAATACACTTTCAGATTGTCTTGGGATCTATGTAAATGAGTGGCCAAAATTGTTATTAATATGTGAAGAGCATAAAGATCAAATTGATCCAGTGATTTTTAAAAGAGTTTCAGATATCTGTATTAAAAGGATGACCGAAGATTTTCTACAGTTGCTAAAACCAATTTCTATAGCACTGGATGCAATGCAACAAAAAGGTACATATGGAAAAAGTTACTTTTGACAGTTTTGAATTTGAAGAAGAAAGAAGCTTGCGTCAATATCAATTATTTAAGAACAGATATGTTCAAGCTCTAACCCCCTTTCACTTTTTGGCGTATATTTTGGATCCTACAATAAACAAAGAAGAATATCCATTACTAGCTGAAGAAAAAAGAGTTGCTCTACACATTGTTTCCAAATATTTTGCAGGCACAGGATTATTACCATTACTAATTAAGTTGAAAGCTAAGTCGAACCCTTTTCAGAGGAAATAATAAAAAATGTATCAGCAGTACAGTGGTGGAGATCTCAAGAAGATGTTTCAGAAATTAAGCAAGTGCTCCCTATAGTTAAGTATTTCTGTTTTGTGTGCCTGTGCATCGTCTGCTGATATCGAAAGGATGTTTTCTACTTATGCATTCGTACATTCAGATATAAGAAACAGACTTGGCAGTGACAAAGCAGCTAAACTAGTATTTCTATTCAAGCACTATATCACTTAGGTTTTTTTATATTTTTTTTTTGTTTAAATTAAGTATTTTTTTGTATTAAAAAAGTTTTTTTAGTTTTAATTTTTTAATTTTTTTAAAGTTTTATTTTTGTAATAACCAGCTGTTCTCTTCGATTATTATAATAAAATAATAAATAACACCACATAAAAGTGCGTCTGGGTTTTATTTTTTGTATGAACAAATCCATTTTAAGTGTTAAAATTTTAAAACTCTTTTTTAAATTAAATCATTTTTTTTTAAAAATCATACTGATTAATTGATTTTAATCAATTGATTTTAATCATCTTAACCCTGATTCAGATTGTTGATTGTTTCTGTGAAGAAACAATTCTTTATTCTATGGTTTTCGGGTGGTTGGTACAGCGTGTGTCGAAAGAACTTACGAGTTTGTTACTTGTGTTTTTTGAGTTTGTTGTTTATATTTAAAAGAGTGTAACTCATATAATAATTATTATCCCAGTGCAGTGCTGCAAATTACCTAGTATATGCAAATATGCGTAACACCGCATTGCAGTGGGATCGGCAGCAGCAAACAATAGCGGGTTCGATTGTTTTTTAGTATCGAATTGGCTTCCCTAATTATTTTAGAGAAAAATTCTATTTAGATTTAATAAAGAGCACTAAAACCCACATTCAAAAGAATAACTTTAGATATTTTTGAGGAGCCCGTTTACGGGTTATCGCCGATTCCTTTTTAACCATTTCTCCTTTTTATGGCCCCGTATTTGCGGGCACCAGTCAAGGTAAAAGATGACTGTCAAATAAAGTTGTCATTTTGAAATGTGTGCTTTATTGTTATAAAAACTCGTACATCGAAAATATAAGCCATGAATTACACTTCTGAAGAAAAAATATTGATGATTAAATGGTATTATCAAGGAAATAGTTATCAAAATGTGTCAGACATGTTTGCTGCTCTGTATCCGAATAGACCGATACCTGCAAAATCTACAGTCGAAAGGACTATCAAGAAATTTGAGACAAAAGGCACTGTAATAAATAACTGCAGATGTGAAGAAAGGCAGGAACAAAGAAGAGATGCAAGAAATGATAGGGACTTGCAAGTTTTATTGTGCGTGGAAGAAAATGATGGGAAGATCAGCACAAGGAAACTTGAGGATGACATAGGATTAGATCACACCACAGCGTTACGAGCTTTGAAACGACATAAATATTATTCATACAAATATGAAAAGCACCAAGAGCTAAGAGATAGGGACGAAATACGACGACAGGAGTTAAACAATGAACCCAATGTTCAAAATTATCGATATTGGAGCAAAGAAAGCCAACACAGGTTTGTGGAAACAAGGACGCAATATCCACAAAAAGTTAATGTATGGGCTGGGATTTTCGGAGAAAATATTATCGGGCCATTATTTCTTACACGAAATTTAAATGCAGAATATTTTTTGGAACTACTTGAAGATCATATTTTACCTACTTTACATGATGCCGCCAGGGAAAATCAGGAAGTTTGGTACCAAATGGATGGCTGCCCGGCACATAGTACCCTGGCTGTCCGGGAATATTTAAACCGTGCTTTTAATGGAAATGTTATTGGCTTTAATCATACAGTAAATTGGCCAGCCAGGTCTCCTGATTTATCGCCAAATGATTTCTTTCTCTGGGGCCATTTAAAAAACAGTATATACAAAGATAAAAAATACCCAAATCTAGACGAGTTAAAAAATGCTATTTCTGCCGAATGCAATAGAATTTTAGTTTACCAACTAGCGAATGTAAGAAGAGAATTTTATGATCGCCTCGGTTATTATCTAGCAGTCAATGGAGGAATATTTGAACATCTTCTTAAATCCTAAAGTTCTAACAATTTAATAGTACCTACCTATTAATTAGTAAAATATTGAAACATGTAAAATGTCATAATTAACCTTGTAATTGGATACTTTATTTTAGTTTTATTCAGATTAATTTGTACTCATAAATACACCTTTAATATTTTCGATGTACGAGTTTTTATAACAATAAAGCACACATTTCAAAATGACAACTTTATTTGACAGTCATCTTTTACCTTGACTGGTGCCCGCAAATACGGGGCCATAAAAAGGAGAAATAGTTAAAAAGGAATCGGCGATAACCCGTAAACGGACTCATCAAAAATATCTAAAGTTATTCTTTTGAATGTGGGTTTTAGTGCTCTTTAATAAACCCAAAATAGAATTTTTCTCTAAAATAATTAGGGAAGCCAATAATTGACCCCATTTAAAATTACATGGGATTTCCTATGTCCCGCTCGACGATGCAACACCCGGTATAGGTACAGGGTGTCCCAAAACTAAGGGGCCACACTTAAACAGCATAATCTACGTGCCAAAATAATCATGTTTTACCTATAAATGTATATCGAGAAATGCCTCCTAAGGAAGCTACAGCCCCCCAAAGGGATACCCTGAATATGGTTTTCTTTTATTTACGAAGAAGCTATTTAAGGTAGAAACTTGAAATTCTAATATTATAGTAGGCTTTACGTGTTTCACCTAATTCTAAACTCAAAATTCTTAAAATGTAGTCAGGTGCGTAACGTTGAAGGACATAGACAGAATAAACTAGTCCTAATTTTTTATGTATAGATTCTAAACGTTGTTGCTCCCAAATTTGAACCAAGAGTACCTCTTTTATTTAAAAGTATGAAGGTTTTAATAATTGGTTGAAACAAAGTTTCGAATCTGCACACAAAAAAGTTATGGCTATAGTTTATTCTCTCTATGCTCGGAACGTTACACCCCTATTTTAAGAATTTGAAGGTTATAATTAGGATAAGCATATCAAGTCATACTAAAATTTCAAGTTTTTACCTTAAACAGTTTCGTCATATATTAAAGAAAACCATCTTCAGGTACCCCATTTGGGGGGGGGGGGGGGTATAGCTCCCTTCGGAAAGCATTTCTCGATATAGGTTTATAAGAAAAAGTATGGTTGTTTTGGCACGTAGATTATGTGCTTTAATTATGGCCCCTTAGTTTTGGGACACCCTGTACAGGGTGTTACAAATTCGACATACGAGCATTGGAATCTCGAAAACCATAGGAGATAGAGAAACGGTTAAATGGGGGCAAAGTTGTGCAATTCGGTGCTGATTAAAATGCCGCTTTAAAAGTTTTAAAATTCCGAATACTTCCGATATTATTCGAAAATTTGCAAAATCGTTTTTATTTTTTCCTGAGCTCATTTGAATAGCTATTTAAAAATAAATGACACTTTGTCATTGCAACTTTTTCTCCTCTACAAAATGTGTACCTTAAGGATCTCACCTGGGTCCTTTACTGTTTGTAATTTTCATCAACGACCTCTGTGAAGGGTTACAGGATAGTCAGTTCCTAATATACGCAGACGATTTAAAAATTTACAACAAAATCTCTAACGATGACGACTGCCTTCGTTTGCAGCGTGAAATAGACAGACTATCAGTATGGTGCGAGACGACTAATAGAATGGAACTGAATTTGCAGAAGTGTAAAACAACAACATTCACAAGAAAGAAGCGCCCCATTTCATTTTCTTATCAACTCTCCAATATTCCCTTATCACGAGTAAGCATCATAGACGATTTGGGCGTTGTCTTTGATACAGCGATGAGGCTCCACGAACATATCAACCGCATTTTGGCCAAGTCCTTCAGGATGGCTGGTTTTGTAATGAGAAGCTGTCACGACTTTAACGACGTAGAAGTCTTAAAGCAACTTTACTTTTCATTGGTAAGAAGTAACCTAGAATACTGTTGCGTCGTCTGGGCTTCACAGTATAATGTACACATAAAGAGAATAGAAAGAGTGCAATCTAAATTTATTAACTTAAATAAAGATAAAACGACCCTCACATACCAACATCGTTTACAGATGCTGAATATCGAAAGCCTTGAAATGCGTAGAATATTTCTAACACTAGTATTTGGACAAAAGATATTAAATAGCGAGGTTGACTGTCCCGAACTTCTTGCATCTCTGAACTTCTACGCACCACCTTACAATACCAGACTTACAAATGTATTTGCAATAAACAGGAGCCGTACCGAAGTAGGGATGTATTGCAGTATCAACCGCATTATGAACCATTTCAATACCTACGTCAAATACAACGTCGATACCAATGGCTCATCGCTCAACTTCAAAGAAAGGCTGAGAAGACATCTGTTTAGATGATAAATGACCGAAGCAAGGATTCCGGACTGCCTTTAAAGTGTTTTTCAGTTGTCTGTAGCAGATTTCTGTATTTTGTATTATTGTATTTTTGTTTTATGTATTGATCTACTTTTATATTTTTACTGTAGTGTACCATTTGGAGATTCTCTGTAGTGTATCTTGATATGAATAAATTGCAAAGGAACTCAATTAACAAGATGGTTTTTATGTTTTTAAAAATTGAATTAGCCGAAACAACAAGAATATACACAACATGAAATTAGGACAGTAAAACTAGCCTATCGTCATTTGCTGTAAAACTAAATTTTTTGGGGGTCATGGTCATGCCCATTTTTAATCGAAGGTTCTTGCTTTTCAAGTAATAAAAAAGATTTCCGCGACCTCTATTAAAAAATAAAGGAATAAACTTTATTACCTACACACTGATAAAAGGCAGCACTTGCCACAAGAGAATAAGTTATCTTGACTGTAAATTACTTAATCTGAAGTTAATAATCTTATTCAGAAGGAATGTGCTCTTAATATATGATTCTCTCTGTCTTTGGTCATTTCTGGTTATGTTCTTGGGGGCAAAATTTCTTGTTTTAAAGCTGGCCTGGCATCTTTGAAATTGTAACATTTGAAAATGGTATTTTTAACAAAGATAAAGTTCTTTGTGCCAAAGTAATTGGCGTTTGTCCTAAGAGTATGGTATAGGTATTTACGTAAACATATTAAAAACATCTATTTATAAACTAACACCAAACCTCTAAAGCCGTCCAGGTGTTTGTACGTTTGCTGCAAAGAAATAGATTATTGCATTGCAAAGCATCATATGGACAATTTCATTAAAACCTTCAACGAAAGAAATTATGAGTTTCTTTGTCTTGATTCGAGGATGCCGTCTTTGAGTCAACGCAATAACAAAGATTTGTGTCTTTGAAGCAAAGACACATATACTTGGCATAAATATATAAATACTTGGGCACAATACATTCAGATTTAAACGCTTCTATTCAAGGACGTCATCTCTAAGACCGGTATAATATAAATCTTATTTTAAGATAATTAATAAACTTAACACACGGCTATGCTTGGAGTGGTTTGAATCTGTTATCTTAGTTTAAGTAAAGTTCTCTTTCCGCTAAGATAATTACGAAAATTGCTTCTGTTGCAGCCTCCAAGGATGTAGCTGACTCTTATCAAGGAAATATTCATTTGGACATATCGAAAGACACGGCGGAATTATTTTAAATTCGTCTTGCTTTGCATTAAGATATCCTTTTTATATGTGCAATTGAAAATTTAGAACAGTTACAAGAAAGGATTATCCAAGAATAATAGGGTAACATCTCTCCAGAGAAAATATGAAGAGACGTGTGAATTTATGCTTGGAACATGGCGGCCAATTTCAGCAATTTCTATAAAAATTTGTAAAATTTAAGATTTATATTTCTTTAAATAATCAAAAACTTCATGTTTGTGGCAAGGACACTATACAAACAAATTTCGATTTTCGCAAGTATTTCTAAAAATAAGATAAATACTCCTATAATATTAATTTGCCTACAAAGTCGAAAACTAAAGACCATAGAAGTAGGTCCGTGTGAAATAATAAAAAAAAAAAACAAATATTAATTTAAAGTCTTATTAACATTAATTTACAATTCGTATTATTTTGGATAGAAGGCTATGACTTTGTATTTATATATATTTCTTAATTCTAAACAACTTTTCTTAATAATGTTTTTCTCTATTTTTCGACATAAGGGTACTTAACTCTTGAACGTTTTTTAAATTTTTTGCCCTATCCTGTATCCTACTTGATTTGAAGTCATTCTAAGTGCACCTGAAATGGCTATCGGACATGCACCAACTTTTATCAAGAACAAAATTTTCTGAGAAACCAATAATAAAGAAGTTTTCCATTTGTTGCACACTTTATCGATCCCACTGTATATTACGATCGTGGACACAAATAAATTTAAGCGCTATATTATGAGCGAAAGTCGCGCGCCGCTCACGCTCATCTAAACGGGTTCTCTTTCCTCTGTTTATAGGCCTTATGTGGAATCTATTATGCACATAATATTCTACTCTTTATGTTATTTTAATAAGCTATCTTAGTTTGTTTAATGTCGCCTAAAAACAACAATAAGAAATAAAGCAAAGCAGATTTAAATATGTGGAAAATCATTATTAAAACAGCTTCAGACAACTACTGGTCTTTTAATTTATACAAAGCTTCTTCTATTAATTATTGTCAATTATATTTAAGTTCTCATTTAAGCGTGGTCTGCGTATAACAACTTAAGAATATGGCATTCATAAAACTAGTTCAAGTAACGAGCCAGACAACTCGAATGACCTGTTCTCTATAATGTGCAAGTTTGTTGGGAAAACGTAGTCGAATATCAATAAGACTCTTGCAAACAAACAGAGCTTGCCCTAAAGTTAGCCACAAACCTTGAGTTGAGACAACGCGCTCGATTTTTAATCCTAGCCGATGAAAAGATTTTTTTAATAGTAAATAATATTGCAACCACGCTCATGGACAAAATTATCGTAAAACGGGGGGCTTGATTTATTTTATGCCTAACGTCTACCCGTGGAGAAGACATATCTGTTTGCAAGCATTTTTCGGGTTAAGCGTCAATAGGCAAACATGCATATTGAATAAATATTTATTTATTTCAAATATGAAAGTAATTCCAGGTTTAAATAATTACCTATTGCAATTTACTGAAATAAATAATTGTTTGACATACAGTGTCACCATTAAAGTCCGCACCATAAGGAACTTTTTTTTATTAATGAGGTTAGTTAAAATTAAATTTGGGCAATCGTTTTTGCTTGAAATTAGACTAAAAATTATATAATCAAATGTCACTATCTGTCATTCGGTATCTGTCAAAAATTACATTTTAATCAAAAAATGCTGAAAAATGGCATTGTTTTACCGAATTTCAAAAAATTTTATTAGAAAAAGTTGTTTCTAGTACAATTCTTGGCCTAAATACAAAGTTTCAGTTTTCTAGCTCAAAGTTGATTTTTTTGCCATTTTTTCTAATTAACTTTTTTTTTATTTAATGTAAGTTCGCTTAATGGATATTAAACTATTTGCTTATACCATACTCAATATTTTATTTAGTTTGTATGAGCTTTTTTTTACTAGAATGCCATTTTTTTTCGAAATTTAAAATTAGAGGCAAAAAAATTTGACACAGGTGCAAAGTTATCCTAATTTAAAAATTTTAACAGATAGACGTCAGATCCATTTTTTTGATAGTACATACACCTAAGAAGTTTAAAAAACCTATAATAAAATTCCCAGATATCAGATTAGTTCAAAATTTAGACAAATTTTCTTTTTATCCACAATAAAATATCAAGGCAATTTTGAATTTTATAAGTAGGCTATGGCAAAAAAAACGAATTAGAGTGCCGAATAAATAAAAGAAATGTCATAAATTTGAATATTTTCGCAAGTTATAGTTTTCAGTGTTATCACCAATGTTGTCCATTCAAGAAAAAATAGAAATTGTCTTAATTTGTGGAGAGAATATGCCTCACCGGCAAGTATCTGCCATTTTTAATGAGAGGCATCCAGAAAAAAATTTGCAGCATAGCACTGTTTCAAGAATAATGTCAAAATTTAGAGAAACTGGATCTGTTCAAAATAATTTTAAGAAACCTCACGCGGCAAGTAAATACGATGAAGCAGCACAACTTGATGTTTGTTTAACTGTTATTGACCACGGTCAAACTAGTGTAACCAAGATAAGTGATTCAACAGGGTGCAAGAGGGAAAGCGTTAGAAAAATTCTTCAGAAAAATCGATTTCGGGCATATAAACCCAAGTTTATAAACACATTAAAAGAACGCGATTTTGATATCCGACTTGATTTTTCGTTTTGGTATCAGGGACAATATGAGGAGAATATTCTTTTTCCATACAAGATATTATGGACAGATGAAGCCACTTTCTCTTCGAATGGTACCGTGAGCTCACAAGATTGCCGATGGTGGTCCCAAGAAAATCCTAACTTCACAATTGAATGTCGCGACCAGTATCATTTTAAAACCAATGTTTGGTGTGGAATTTTGAAAGATGAGCTTATTGGACCATACTTCTTTAGAGTAAACTTAACTGGTGAAAGGTACCTGAATTTTCTTAATAACGAGATTACCGAAGTTTTGGATAACATGCCCTTACACCATAGACATAACTTATGGTATCAGCTTGATGGTGCACCCATACATCAAACTGTAGCAGTGAAAGAACGCATAAACCAATTATTTCAAAACAGAGTTATAGGGCGTGATAGAGAATGTCACTGGCCACCCAGGTCGCCTGACATAACCCCACTAGACTTTTTTCTGTGGGGTTATCTTAAGCAGAAAGTTTATAAGAATCGACCGTTTAGAAATATCGAGCATTTGGAACAAACGATAAGACAGTGTTGTGCCGATATAAGACCAAGCTTTTTACAAAATGCTGTCAAAGACGTTTATAGACGGACGGGTGTTTGTATAGAGCGAGAAGGACGTCACACTGAAATGTGAAATTTGTATTGCTTTTGTGTTACCTATTTAAAATGATTAAAGTTCCTTTTTGTTCCTTTTAATAATAATGATATAGTTTTACGTATAAAATAAAATTTTTATCAAATATTTAGATGTAATTGTCATTTGAAAAACGAAACATCTGACGTCTATCTGTTAAAATTTTTAAATTAGGATAACTTTGCACCACCTGTGTCAAATTTTTTTGCCTCTAATTTTAAATTTCGAAAAAAAATGGCATTCTAGTAAAAAAAAGCTCATACAAACTAAATAAAATATTGAGTATGGTATAAGCAAATAGTTTAATATCCATTAAGCGAACTTACATTAAATAAAAAAAAAGTTAATTAGAAAAAATGGCAAAAAAATCAACTTTGAGCTAGAAAACTGAAACTTTGTACTTAGGCCAAGAATTGTACTAGAAACAACTTTTTCTAATAAAATTTTTTGAAATTCGGTAAAATAATGCCATTTTTCAGCATTTTTTGATTAAAATGTAATTTTTGACAGATACCGAATGACAGATGATGACATTTGATTATATAATTTTTAGTCTAATTTGAAGCAAAAACGATTGCCGAAATTTAATTTTAACTAACCTCATTAATAAAAAAAAGTTCCATATGGTGCGGACTTTAATGGTGACACTGTATATGAAACAAATATTTGTTATATAATAATCTCCTTTTTTTTTAGCGCGTGATTACAAATAGACGAAATCAATTCGATTATTGTTACGCAAAAAAAATATTATGGTTTATTTTGCTTCGATTTTAAACTGCTGTTGGTGCTTATGGAGTCTACATGGTACTTCTACTTTTTGACGCAACACAATTTTAATAATGTTCTCTGGAATTGTCTTTTTTCTTAATAGTTTCAAACTAAACAATTTAAAGTGCTTTAATAAATTAAAAACCATACATACGATAGGCCGTTTTTATTTATAATAAATAATGTAAGTGAAGCGTGGATAAAAAGAATAATTATATTATTGGTAAAGCATGACTAAAAAATGATTATAAGCAGTTATTTGAAAGGTAATTAGAAGGCGGTAATAATGGTACTATGCTATTATTACAGCGGAAAACAGCAATACGCGTTGCCCATGGCGTGCTGTCATTACAGACAGTCACAAATAAGCCCATATAAGAATCGGGACAAAGGGTCAATACTATTTAAAGGGATTAGATCCTGTTTATGGACACGACACGCGATCAAGACAGTAATAGAAATGCATCCCGATGCCTGACAAATTTTATACTAATTATCTCCAGTTCATCTTCAATTAAACTTGCATGAAATGGAAAATGCGAATTCGAACCAGTTCTCAATGAGCCTATAAACAATACTTTTGTTTACTTTATTGCAAAGAGCTGTGTTTCCAAAGAGTAGCCCAATTACTCTTTGGTCTAACTTTAATAACGCCGTTAGGTTTTATTGTCTACCGCTTAAAACGGTTTCAGAATAAATATTTAAACTTGGGTAAAATATGGGCTGCTCGAGATATATTTAAAATTAAAAATATTAGTGGGAGTCAGGGTTGGGTAACGACTACCCGTAGAAAATTAATTTTCTACGTACGTGTAGAAAATAGCGTCAAAAATGTAGAAAGTTATTTAGAAAATGTAGAAAATGTATACCGCAGAATTCGGTTCTAACTTATTCCTTTCCATTAAAACAAATTATTTTTTATTTATTTAATTATAGTTATTCAGCAAGGCAAGATTTAAAATAGTACATTATAAACCTAGGTTGAGAAGTAAGGAATTACATAGCAAGCGCTTTTATATCATAAGGCGCGAAGCGCCAAAGATATAATGTGTGAGCTATACAGGGTGTTTCAGAAGTACGGTACGTAACCCAAGGGGGTGATTCCTTATGACATTCTAAGAGAAAAAGTTCGTATGAACATGTGTCCGGAGTTGCCCCGTTTCTGATATACAGGGTGTTAAAGTTTTTTTAAAAAAATCGGTTTTTAATCATTTTTTTAAATATCCCTTTCCCGATTTTATTGAAATTTGGTACCGTTATTCATAATGATAAAGAGCTTAAATAGACCTAACTAGGTTAAATTTATTTAGTCCAGTGGCGTCCCGGAGAGCACTTTAACGAATATTATTGACAAAAAAATGTACGCCACTGACTATTTCCTAATTTTGGTACTTTTTTCGGATTTACCAGCTAACAATACAACTTGTTTGCTCCCTAAATTGTTTTTGTATCTTGTTTCGTTTTCGAGAGAAAAAATAAAAACCACTTTATTGCATGTACAGGGTTATCCAACCAAGACTAGACAAGGCGATTTTTTGACTTTTCCTGTACTTTTATAAAAAAACTGAAATAGCCATCTTAAGTCATTTTCTCCCGCGAATTCGAATATCTTCAGCAAAAAACAATTGAACATCAAACAAAAGTACTAGGGGTCACTTTGATATTTTTTTAAATGGGATGCCGTATTTTTAATGAGCTTATCCGATTTCTCATATAAATTTTGATCTAAAATGTTGGATTTTTAATTTTTTTTTTTTTTTTTTTTTTTAACATTTTCCGAATTTAAAACTGAAGAAAAAAAGGCGTTTTTGAATTAAAAATCCAACATTTTAGATCAAAATTTATATGAGAAATCGGATAAGCTCATTAAAAATACGGCATCCCATTTAAAAAAATATCAAAGTGACCCCTAGTACTTTTGTTTGATGATCAATTGTTTTTTTGCTGGAGATATTCGAATTCGCGGGAGAAAATGACTTAAGATGGCTATTTCAGTTTTTTTATAAAAGTACAGGAAAAGTCAAAAAATCGCCTTGTCCAGTCTTGGTTGGATAACCCTGTACATATTATTGAATAAAACAGCTTTTTAACTTTTTCGGTTAGTCTTTATATTTTTATCAAAATCAATAGCCTACAGTCTTCTTTAGGATCAGAAAAGACTTTCTATACTCTGTTGCTTAATGCCAGAGAGTAATAAAATGTAAATTTGCAATGCAGCAGGGTGCATGGACAACTTAAAGCTTGCATAGTAAATTTCAGGTAAATAGCAATGATAGTTTTTAAAGATTCCGTATTTCAGACCTACACACCCCGAATCGGTCCTAAGTTAGGGTCACCCTAATTAGCATACAAAAGAAAGACGAGTTTGGTGAATGAAAGTAGTGTAACAGCGGCGTTACTGCAGGTCGTTCAAATATAAATATTTATAAAAAAAATCTACTATGTACAGGGTTATCCAACCAAGACTAGACAAGGCGACACGTCATTTAGTACTTTTGTTTGCGCATTTTTTAACGTAAAATGTTTTTATACAGGGTGTCGCACGTGTTAGGTATGAGGTCATCAAGGATTTTTTTTAATGGAACACCCTGTAAATTATATCAATTTTGAATTCTATGATGAACACTTAACACCTCTGGAAATCACGGTTTCCGAAATATTGACGTTTGAAAATTTATTTTAAACACATTTAAAAAAAAACAACAACATTTATTGATGACCTCATACCTCATACGTGCGACACCCTGTATAAAAACATTTTACGTTAAAAAATGCGCAAACAAAAGTACTAATTGACGTGTCCGAGCGTTTTTAAAAAGTAAATACCTGAATTTTAAATGAATTTGTGCGAGACTTTATGGACGCACTGTATATAGCCACTCTAGTTAGTTTTAAGCTTAGTAAATATTCTTACTTCGTGTGTAATACAGCGTTTGTTTAATCGTGTGTGAGTCATGGAAAATATGTGCGAGCCCAATGTATCTCAGGAGATAACCCCGTCGAAAAGCAGAAAAACTTTTCTGTGGAAAGTGAGGAAGTTATAGACAATGCTTATTCAACTCTCATTGAACATGCGGTCAGCAAGCAAGCAGCGTTAGAAGAAACGGCCACAATAACAAAAATTCCAACGTCAACTGTATGGAAAATTGTGAATAATCCCATTTTAGCGAGGAAAAAAAGAACCGATACTGGCATTTTCTCGAAGGTAGATGGAAGTGATCAAGATCTAATACGGCGTAAAATTTACAAGTGATACCAGGAGCAAAGCGTGCCTACATTAGATAATTTAATTAAGAGGCTTGAAAAAAATTAAACCGGCGTTAAATGTGGCAGAACAACGTTATCCATTATATCCAACACATGGGGTTTAGATTTAAAAAAATTAACAAAAGACAAGTTTTATTGGAATCCAGTAGAATTCGGGAATGGCGATCCGAATATCTACAAAAAATTAGGATTTAGAGAGAACAGCAAGGGCCGATTATATACTTGAATGAAACCTGGTTCGACACATATGATACCCCGGAAAGAACATTAAAGATTCTTCTCTGGATTACCATGAGGACACCACTGCTGATTTATTTGAAGTTTGGTTTAAAAACAAGCTAATTCCAAATATACTTCCGAATAGCGTAATTGTAATGGGCAATGCAAGCTACCATAGTAGGCAGTTGACCAAGACTCTCTCCTCAAATGACACAAAATCAACAATCCAAAACTACATGTATGATAATAACATTTATTTTCAGGAAGATTACACCAAAAAGCAATTAATTGGGGTTTTACAAAGTTTAAAACTACAAAAGGAATACTTCTATGATAATTATGCAAAAAATCTAGGGCATACAGTTTTAAGGCTTCCACCATACCATCGTATATTTAATCCCATCGAACATGTTTGGCACCAACTGAAATCTGCCATTCGTCGTAACAATATTTGCCCTACTATTAACTCCAGTGTACTTGAGCTTATAGAAACTGAAGTTTTTAACATCCCTTCACAAAGTTGGGCAAATTCTGTTAAAGAAGTTAGGCGAACAAAACTTGTATTTGTTTAAACGAAACACCCTATATCTTACACTATTTTTGAATTCTACATAAAATAGCAATTATTTTTTAATAAGTGCATTATGAGTCTAAACATAATAGTTTCCGAGATATCGAGCTTTTTAACGGTATGTCTTAGAGCAAAACGGTTCACATGTCCCTATCTTACTTCTTTATTATATTCCTATTAAATTAAATAAAGAGAGTGGATTGTGAAAAAAGCAAAGTGCGTGGAACATGTGACTGAAATAGAAGAAAGAATGTGGGAAGCTGATAACATGCTAGGAAACACTGGAGAGCCCCTTATTATTTCTCTGGACCCCAACAACGACATCGAACTACTCGGAACATGATGAATAAAATTTAAAAATTAAGTTGTTGTATTGTACAGGGTTATCCAACCAAGACTAGACAAGGCGATTTTTTGACTTTTCCTGTACTTTTATAAAAAAACTGGAATAGCCATCTTAAGTCATTTTCTCCCGCGAATTCGAATATCTCCAGCAAAAAACAATTGAACATCAAACAAAAGTACTAGGGGTCACTTTGATATTTTTTTAAATGGGATGCCGTATTTTTAATGAGCTTATCCGATTTCTCATATAAATTTTGATCTAAAATGTTGGATTTTTAATTCAAAAACGCCTTTTTTCTTCAGTTTTAAATTCGGAAAATGTTAAAAATAAAAAAAAAAAAAAAAAAAAAAAATTAAAAATCCAACATTTTAGATCAAAATTTATATGAGAAATCGGATAAGCTCATTAAAAATACGGCATCCCATTTAAAAAAATATCAAAGTGACCCCTAGTACTTTTGTTTGATGTTCAATTGTTTTTTGCTGAAGATATTCGAATTCGCGGGAGAAAATGACTTAAGATGGCTATTTCAGTTTTTTTATAAAAGTACAGGAAAAGTCAAAAAATCGCCTTGTCTAGTCTTGGTTGGATAACCCTGTACAAAAAAAATACCATGTATTTCAAAGTTATTTAAAACATTTAAATTAAAATAAAATTAATTTTTTAAATAATGATACAAAATGCCACAGTTAATCAAATGTTGAAAATGGCCACCTTCTGATAAAACGCACGATTGCAATCGTCTCACCACGTATCGCATTGCAACTTTCAATAATTCGAATCCTTAAGTCGTTTTCATCTAGTACAGGCGTCTTGTATACAAGAGACTTTAGGTGACCCCATAAATAATAGTTTAGAGGATTCAAGTCGGGCCTGCGAGCTGGCCAACCTTAGGGACCTGCGCGTCCAATCCAGCAATTACGGCCTGTTGCTTAATGCGAAAGAGTAATAAATCATTATTGAACTATAAAACCCAGTGGTCTTCGCCGTATTCAATAGGTATAGTCTAATTATTATTATTGTAATTATGCACTCGTTTTACTTAAAAAAAGAAATACCTACCTTGGACAAAATAATGTCTGAAATGAAAAACGATGATTTCATTCCACCCATGGGTAAGAAGAAACTATGGAAAACTATAAAGAAAATGAACTTTTGTTATGAAAAAATTCAAAACAGAAAATCACTGTTAATAGAGAATGACGAAATCATCTGCTGGCGACGACGATATTTGAGGGCATAGACAGTTTCGAAGGGAAAACAGGAATATCTATTATATGGACGGAGTTTGGTTAAATGAAGGTTATACCGTTGGTAAAATACGGCAGGATAAACATATAAAAAGCGCGAGACAAGCTTTCGTTAAAGGATGGTCCACTGGAATAAAAGCACCCTCGGGAAAAGGTAAAAGATTAATATAATTACTCATGTTGGTAGCAAAAATGGATTTGTCGATGGCGGCTTACTAGCATTTAAGTCAGAACGGACTGGAGACTATCATGAAGACATGAACGCTGATGTCTTTGAAGAATACTTCCAGCAAATGCTAGATCTTTTTCCTGATGGGTCTGTTATAGTCATGGATAATGCCAACTATGAGAGACGTTGGAAACCTCTTGCAAAAGGGAATAAAGACAGTGGATTGTGAAAAATGGTGTAAGTGCGTCGAACATGTGACTGAAATAGAAGAAAGAATGTAGAGCCCCTTATTATTTCTCTGGACCCCAACGACGATAGTTCATCGGACTACTCGGAACATGATGACTAATATTTAAAAAATAAGTTTAAAAAATCGATGTAATGTTGTTAACAATTAAATTGAAATACCTTCAGGTGCTAATCTAATACTTAATAGCCTAATTACTTAAGATAAATATGCAATAAACACTGTCTATAATTACTAACGAAAAACCCCATAATTATTATATATAGGTAGTATCATTTTCTTAATTTTATTTTTTAGATGTAAATACCTCTATAATCTAGTGATCGACCGATATGACTTTTATAGCCGATACCGATAATCGGCGGATACCGATAATGTCTTGGCCGATAACGATATATATCGACATATCAGCCTTTTTTAATTGATAACATTATACCATCGCGACTTTCTTGGATCCTCGCTTCAAAGACAAGTCCCAAATAAAAGAAAACAATACATCTGTAGAACATTCCAGTTCCCCTGACATTTCGGATTACATTCAAGACCATACAATAAATGAAACTATAGATTTTATAGAAATTGATAGTGATGACAACGAAGCACTTGCTAAGTATGTTCGAACTTCTGAACCTGAGACTAGTCGAACATCTGGCCAAAATCTGTTTTGGGAAATCTACGAAGAATTTGCCGGAGAAGGGATGAGCTCCACAAAAACAAAAACCATTCCAACAACATCTTCTTGTGACACAAAATCATCTTATAGGGCATCCATTTGTGAAGAAGTGAATGCTGAAATTACAGAATATAAGAAACATCCTCTTCTTGAAAGAAAAGCGAATCCCATTTCTTGGTGGCAAGAAAAACGAGAAGTTCTACCATTATTATATAATCAAGCTCTTATATATTTATCTGCACCAGTTGGCAGTGTTGCAAGTGAGCAAATGTTTTCAGAAGCTGGAACCGTAAACTCGGCGAAAAGGAATCGGCTGAATCCAGAAACAACCGAGAAACTAAGATTTTTACATGATAATTTGCCTAAACTACATTATTCATATTAAATGCCTATTTAATGTTATATCTACCATAATTTCTTAAGATTAACTTATTTGAAATATTACTTTAAATTTAAATATAAAAAAAATGTTTTAAGCTGCTATGGTTGTTTTTATACATCGGCCGATATAGCCGATATATATTTACATCTATCGGCCGATACCGATAATCGGCTCTCGGCCGATATAGCCGATATATCGGTATCGGTATCGGTCGATCACTACTATAATCACACCTGTAATTAAGTTGTACCTTTGGCCAATACCTGTAAATTAAGGACCAAAATAACCTATCTCATCTGTCAATTTTTATTTTTATTTTAATGACATGTAGAATTTTTAACTGTCTTACACAATGCCTTTGATAATGACCCGCAAGGGTTGAAACACGTGTCAGGAAACTGAAATATATTGTGAAATTTAACAAGTACTACTTTAATTTCCTCTACTATAAGTTGTTGTATTGTACATATTGTAGATTTATTTTATAAATATTAATATTTATTCCAATTTATCTATTTTCATATTCTTACTTCTATATAAGTTTTTAGAATAATAAATACCTCAATTATCTGCTTATCTCTATAATTATAATCAAGTATAATTATTATTATACTTTTTATTCTAATACCTAATCTACCTAAAGTAACGCCGCTGTCAGCTTAATTTTATTCACCAAACTCGTCTTGCTTTTGTATGCAAATTAGGGTGACCCTAATTTAGGGCCTATTCGGGGTGTGTAGGTCTGAAGTACGGAATTTTTAATAACTATAAAATTGCAATTTACCTGCAATTTACAATGCAACCTTTAAGTTGTCCACCCTGTTTAATGGGTCCTGTCATTGCAAATTTACATTTCATTACTTTCTGGCATTAAGCAACCAAGTATATATAGTATGTCCAAAAGCTTTCGACAACACATTGAAAACTAAACTAATTAAGTTGGAAATATTCTACAATAAAATAATTTAATAATAATTAAGGAGTCATAACTTTATTATACGTGCTTGTATTACATTTTTAAGCTAAAAAATTGATTTCTCTGTCATTTTTACGTCAAAAATTAATACTTGGTAGAAGTTGCTACGAGAAGCCGTTCTCGAGGAAAGAATAATAAAGAAATAAATGACATTTATCGCTATGCTTATATCAGAGTTTGATAAAATTGCATTTATCTCCTAAACAAAGCCGAAATCAAAAAATTATCAAAAGGTACTTCGCATTAGCAATTAAACTGCCCACATAACAGTGTGTTGTTATTTATTCTTCTGACAGTGTTATCAAAAGAGAAAACGGCAGTGGCGTACATATTGTTTGTTCCGCTTAAAAATTGTAACACCCTGTATCTCCGAAACGAAGCATTTATGGACATAGGTTTATAGGAACTGTTTTCTCATATTTTTAATCGAGGAAACTCATCCTGAATTTTCTCGCAATAGTAATGAAACACCTCTGAACTAGGTCGAGGGTAGAAGGTACTAAAATATTATTATTTCTAAGTAAAGAAATTTTGAAAGGTTTATAAAATAGAGAGTCCCCTATAGGGGCAATTATTTTAATCCGGCCGCGACAACAAATAGTGGAAATTTAAGGGATTTACGACATCACCTAGCGCCTATTTTATTACAGTCATTAAATCAGAATCATTTTTACTTGAGCGTTATTTTACTGTTTGTATCTGACACAAAATAACGTCTTGTTCATATAACTCATCACCTCATGCATAAAACATCAAGCAATTTTATAAACTAACTTTGATCATACTTTTCTCTGCTCAAAGCTTTCATACAGCTGTATTTAGCTTAAAATCAGAGTTAAAAACATATATTATGCGCTGTGAATAACATCTTTGATGTTTATATGGGAAAAATATATTTAAACATAATTAATACAGAAATATCCTTGGAAAGACTAACAACCGAGTTGTTTTGGAGGTTAGTGCTCTCTAACCCTCTTTATTTTAAATTTTTTGCATGACATACATCATTGACCAAAGCAGGGTGATGGTGACTGAAACCTCAAAGTTTCTGGTTGGTAAAAAAACTAAACTCGGTATGTTATGAGATTAGAATAACCGGACAATACATGATTGAAAAGACAACAAGTAGAGTAGACGATTATCTAGATAAGAATGGATGTCAACGAAATCATTGTACAAAGCACCACAGCGCGCAGCGTCATGTTAAAAGATATTTTTAATATGATATATATTAAATTTAAAATGGCGTCTATAAAACAACGTATGCATTTGATGCGGGAAAAGGGCGGCAGAACTTTCGGCCCCATATTGGGTCAGGAATCTGCTAGGAATTATAGGTCAAATAATCTTGCAAGAAATTTTGGTCCCAGACATTGCAGCTCATTATCATTTAAGTACCCACCCGGGGTAATTCCCGCCGGGTAAAGCCTGTCCAGAGATATAAGAAAGTTACACTTTGCCTTTGAATGCAATTATCCAAGGAATGAATGAATAAATGCAGGTAAATTATAGTCCGTACTTAAAAATGTCTTAAAGTAAACTGCAAATCCGGAAGACGTAATTTCATTATCAAAGTAATAGTTTGGTGATTTTAAACCAATTTTTACCTGATTCAAAACGAGAGGGTTAATCCCCTAAAACAAATTATGTTATAAACACTGTATATACAGGGTCGTTGGTATGTATGGAAACGGTCGATTATTTCTTAAAGTAAAACAGTCAGCAAAAAATATTTTAGATAAAAGTTTTAGGGTTTTTTAAGGTATATTAGAATTTAAAAAAAATAAGTATACAGGTTGAGTCAGAAAACCGTAGAGAAACAAAGTTACTTTTTTTTAAATGGAATACCCTATATCTTAGAATATTTTTGGATTTTACATAAAATAACAATTATTTTTTAATACGTGCATTATAAGTCTAAACTTAATAGTTTCCGAGATATCGACTTTTAAAAAATGACATTTTTGAACTTTGACAGCTTCTAGCTTTCTATCGGTACGTTTTAGAGTAAAACGGCTTACATGTCCCTATCTTGCTTTTTTATTATCTTCCCAAAAACATCAACTTCCGGTTAAACCGGATGTAACTCAAAAGCCGGAAATACAGTACTTCCGGTTTAACCGGAAGTTGATGTTTTTGGGAAGACAATCAAAAAGTAAGATAGGGGCATGTAAGCCGTTTTACTCTAAAACGTACCGTTAGAGAGCTAGAAGCTGTCAAAGTTCAAAAATGTAATTTTTCAAAAGTCGATATCTCGAAAACTATTAGGTTTAGACTTATAATGCACTTATTAAAAAATAATTATTATTTCATGTTAAATACAAAAATATTCGAAGATATAGGGTGTTCCATTTAAAAAAATGTAACTTTGCTTCCCTACGGTTTTCTGACTCATCCTGTATACTTATTTTTTAAAAATTCGAATACACCTTAAAAACCCTAAGACGTTTATCTAAAATATTTTTTGCTAACTGTTATACTTTAAGAAATAATCGACCGTTTCCATACATACCAACGACACTGTATAGCCACGCTAGTTAGTTTTAAGCTTAGTAATTATTCTTACTTCGTGGTGTGTAATGCAGCGTTTGTTTAATCGTGTGTGAGTCATGGAAAATATGTGCGAGCCCAATGTATCTCAGGAGATAACCCCGTCGTAAAGCAGAAAACACTTTTCTGTGAAAACTAAGGAAGTTATAAACGATGTTTATTCAACTCTCATTGAACGTGCGGTCAGCAAGCAAGCAGCGTTAGAAGAAACGGCCACAATAACAAAAATTCCAACATCAACTGTATGGAAAATTGTGAATAATCCCATTTTAGCGAGGAAAAAAAGAACCGATACTGGCATTTTCTCGAAGGTAGATGGAAGTGATCAAGATATAATACGGCGTAAAATTTACTAGTTATACGAGGAACAAAGCGTGCCTACATTAGACAATTTAATTAACAAGCTTGAAAAAGATGAAACCGGCGTTAAATGTGACAGAACAACGTTATGGAAGTGTATCCAACACATGGGTTTTAGATTTAAAAAAATTAACAAAAGAAAAATTTTAATGGAGTCCAGTAGAATTCGGCAATGGCGATCAGAATATCTACAAAAAATTAGGATTTACAGAGATCAGCAAACGCCGCTTATTTACTTGGATGAAACCTGGTTCGACACATATGATACCCCGAAAAAGGGTTGGGTTGACTCAAGCGGCAAGTGTAAAACAAGCGCGCCATCTAAAAGAGGTAAACGAATTACGATTTTGCATACTGGATCTAAAGACGGATGGATTCCAAATGAACTTTCTCCGTCTGCAAAAAACATTAAAGATTCCTCTCTGGATTACCATGATAACACCACTGCTGATTTATTTGAAGATTGGTTTAAAAACGAGCTAATTTCAAATATCCCTTCGAATAGCATAATTGTAATGGACAATGCAAGCTACCATAGTAGGCAGTTGACCAAGACTTCCTCCTCAAATGACACAAAAGCAATAATCCAAAACTACATGTATGATAATGACATTTATTTTCAGGAAGATTACACCAAAAGGCAATTAATTGAGGTTTTACAAAGTTTAAAACTACAGAAGGAATATTTCTGTGATAATTATACAAAAAATCTAGGGCGTACAGTTTTAAGGCTTCCACCATACCATTGAATATTCAATCCCATCGAACATGTTTGGCAGTAACTTGAAATCTGCCATTCGTCGTAACAATATTTGCCCTACTATAACTCCGGTGTACTTGAGCTTATTGAGCTTATAGAAACTGAAGTTTTTAACATCCCTTCACAAAGTTGGGCAAATTCTGTTACACATGTTGAAAAAGTGGAAAAATCCTATATCCACATAAACAATATAGCACAAATAATAATTAGAACAGAATAGCGATAGTGACATTGATATATTAAGTAAATAATTATTATAAATACCGAATAAATTGTATATTTTTGTAATCATAAATATAATTTTTAATAATAAAATAATTTGTAATTTCACATTTAAACATAAACAAAATATTATTTAATGTCTTACTTCTTTTTATTACAAACCATGATTAAACTCTAAGCAAAATACAGACCTATTCGGCCATATTTCAATTTTACAGTTGGCCCGGGCCTTTCCTAATAGGGATCAGTTAGTCACTTTCTTATATCTCTGAACAGACTTTACTTTAGGTATGCTTAAGGAATGGTGTTGATATAATTAAATTGTTAGAACAATGACACGAACGGTATTTATTTATGTTTAAAGACCGATTATAATCATTCCTTTTCAGTTCTTGAAGTTGTATGTTTTATGTAATCTTTTAAAAATGAGTTTAATAAAAAGTGCCCGTAACCGAGATTTACTTCTTGTAGAAAACTATACGTTTTGTAAAAGCAAAGAATTAAAAAGGGGTGAAGTTTCGTGGTGGTGCATCCAGAAAAATTCTAAATGCTTAGCGAAAGTGGTGACAATCGGTTCTGACGTTACAATAACGAAAGCTGACTTAGTGCATAATCATGGAATAGATGAACGCAAGATACAGAGAAAAATAATTACTAATGCGTGCCAACGAAAAGCTAAAGAAGATTTAAGAGAAAAACCTGCTAAGATTATTCGACGAGCTATTGCTACAAATTATTCAAATGATGTGACAATCTCAGACATTGAGGCTATTTGAAAAAGTATTTACAACTGTCGTCGAAAATTGCTACCAAGTTCATTACCAAAATTAATTGAAGAAGTTCATAGTGCAGTGAGTGCTTATTCTCTTACAACGAACACAGGGTGAAGATTTTATATTTATAAATAATCTTGAACATAATTTAATTATTTTTTCATGAGAAACAAACATTCCTGCATTATGTGAAATGGAAAAATTGTATAGGGACGGAACATTTTCATAACGTACCAAATATTCTTGCCAATTATTTACTATACATGGGCTAGAAAATGGACAATTTATACCGTTAGTATTAATATATTGTTTGTTAAGAGATAAAACAACGGCCACATACCAATATCTATTTTTTCTGCTAAAATCAAGAATATTATTGAAATGTTCAGATTGTCGTTACATCCGGTAGAAGTCTTTGTAGATTCGAAAAAGCAATTCATCTCGCATTACTAATTATTTTTCCACAAGTAAAAATTAGTGGCTGCCGTTTTTACTTACATCAAAGTTGGTTTAAAAAAATGCAATTACTTGGTTTGGTTCACGAATTTAAAAATAAAAATTCAGATATTGGAAAATGACCGAGACATACATTTGGCTCCAGAAGAAGTAGAGGATTGTTTTGTATTTGACTTAATGAGCTATAAGCCAAATAATGACATTCTTGATAAATACGCTGATTACCTTTTAGAGGTGTACATTCTTCAAAGTGCCCAATTTCCACCGACAATATGGGCAAACAACTCGGCAAACAATAATCCATCAATTATTAGGACTACAAATGCTTGCAAATCTTTCCATTCTAGGTTTAATTCTTCTCCCTATGCGCCACATCCGTCAATATATATTTTTATGGAAAAATTAAAAAATTCCAAATAGATGCTTATACAGGGTGTCCCACGACGATTTTCCCAGCTTATTGCTCGAAAACGGAACCAGATAGAAAAAAAAGTTCAGGAACAAAAATTGAGGGCTTGTAAGGGAGCATCTAGGAAGGGTAATTTTAGATATACAGGGTGTTTTAAAAATAGTAATATTGCTGCCAAGTCAATTTTTTTAAATGGAACACCCTGTATATTGTTAGTTTTTCGAAAAGCTTGTTTCAAGAGAAATTCAACCATACCATTTGTTACATTTCTAATTTAAAATGACTGAAATATGAGCGATTAAATGATCAATTACGTAAGCATGAACAGACATGCAATAATAACAATAACCACCAGCGAAATATTGAAGAGTATGACGGGGGCTGTCATGTCACGAGTCAGAAGTAGTTTCATTGTTAATTATTTTAAGTAGTGAGAAATGCCTTCGCTTTTTACATATCACGAGTATGTCGACATGCTCCTGATATACGGAGAATGTCACAAGAATGGAAGACGTGCTCAAAATCTGTATAGTCAACGATACCCGAATCGTGAAATACCAAGCTATAGAATGTTTCGTAATGTTGAACAAAAATTAAGAAGTGGTTCCTTTCCCAGTGGTCGGGCGCAAACACCAAGAAGAAAACGAGTCCGAACAGAAGACAACACTATTAACATCTTGGCCTATGTTCAAGTGTATCCACATGTCTCAACTCGACTCCTCGGGGAAGAATTAGGTATTGGAAAAAGTACAGTTGAAAGGACACTAAAAGATTATAAATACCACCCCTACAAAATTCATCTGGTGCAGGGCTTAACACCTGAAGATCCTGAACGCCGCCTAAATTTCATTGCTTGTCAATGAAATGTAGGTTCCACAACAACGGCATAGTAAATCGCCACAATTGCCACTACTGGTCATCTGTAAATCCTCACTGGATGAAGGAGACTAATTTTCAGGTAGTTTGGAGGGTTAACGTTTGGTGCGGTTTATTTAATGGCTATCTTATAGGTCCTTACTTTTACCAAGGGACACTAAATGGAGAACGATTTTTAAATTTTCTTCAAAACGAACTTCCCTTATTACTTGAGAATATCCCAATCAATGAAAGAGCCTCTATGTGGTGGCAGCAAGATGGAGCTCCCCCTCACTTTGCCAGGCAAGTTACAAATTATTTAGATACCATGCACGTTTCCTGCGCGCTGGATTGGCCGAAATGGTGTGATCCGGTGGCCACCACGGTCACCGGATTTGACCCCTTTAGATTTTTTTCTTTGGGGATATCTTAAAGAAATTGTGTATGTAAACCAACCTAGAGATGTCGAAGATTTGCAAAACAAAATCATAGCAGCTTGTCGAACTGTTACTCCAGCTATGATTACAGCAGCGTGTTCCAGAAATCTTATAAACAGATTTGAATATTGTATTAGTGAGAGTGGTAACCAATTTGAACATATTTTGAGAAGAAGTCGTAATTAATTTTGTTTAGTTATCTTCTTATTTTCGATTGATTGTTACATAATTTAATAAAGTGTTATAAATCGCTCATATTTCAGTCATTTTAAATTAGAAACGTAACAAGTATGGTATGGTTAAATTTCTTTTGAAACAAGCTTTTCGAAAAACTAACAATATACAGGGTGTTCCATTTAAAAAAATTGACTTGGCAGCAATATTACTATTTTTAAACCATCCTGTATATCTAAAATTACCCTTCCTAGATGCTCCCTTACAAACCCTCAATTTTTGTTCCTGAACTTTTTTTTCTATCTGGTTCCGTTTCCGAGCAATATGCTGGGAAAGTCGTCGTGGGACACCCTGTATATAAAAATGAAAAGTATTCACACAACGGCAAAAATGTAAAAAATAAGTTGGCATTTTTAGAAACAATGGTACAGAACTTCCAATTGGGACATATCTCTAGGTTAGATTTTGTAAAAACTGTAGTATTCATTCCTGTAGTAGCAATAAGCAATTTCCAGATTTTGTGTAAAGTATGTTATAATATTATGTAAATAAGTATATTAGATATTTATGTTAGTGATGAAATTTAATTTTGAAATAAAAAACCGAAATATACAAACCATACATTGCATTTTCATTTCATAAATGATCCAAAACACAAACGATCATAAGAAGATTAAAATGGTTCCAAAATTAAAATGTTATAATATTATTATACTATACTGTGGGGGCCGAAAATGCCTGTAATAAAAACATCACCATTCCATCCCGGAGCCGAAAGTTCCTGTCAAAATCTGGTTGCTACCTGGCCGGGGCCGAAATTGCCTACGCCCCGGGAAAAGTAGTAATAAAATCTCGTTAAATTGGGCCCTTTCATAATTCTTTAAGCACTGATATTTACATTTTTTCTTCAGTTTTTAAAGAAATATAATTTTTTATTTTTAAGACAAATCTTATTTTTAACTCTAGTTTACACAATTTTTTCAAATGATATGATCTACTTATCCTTATCTAATATGAAAGGCCAAAGCATCCTTAATCATCTAAAGCCATTTTGGAAACCAGTATGCTTTTTGCTTCAGTTTTAAATTTGTCCTAATAAAAATTCAGCGGCGTATATTTTTTTGCCAATAATATTCGTTCAGGTGCTCCCCGGGACGCCACTGCACTTAATAAATTTAATCTAGTTAGGGCTAACTAAGCCCTTATCATTATAAATAACTGTACCAAATTTCAATAAAATCGGGAAAAGGATATTTAAAAATTATAAAAAACCTATTTCTTTTAAAAAACTTTAACACCCTGTATATCAAAAACGGGGCAACTCCGGACAAATGTTCATATGAACTTTCTCTCTAATCACCCCCTTAAGATACGTACCGTACTTCTGAAACACCCTGTAGTGTAAATATGTTTTCGTTGGGGGTACCTACCTATAATACCTACTGTCACCAAAAGATATCTTTTCCCAACGCGAATAAATTCCCGGTGGAAAACAAATATAAGAATAAATTTAGATATTTATATTTTGGATACTTAGGTAGGTATAAGTATTCATTTTTTACCTCCGTTTAATTTAAATTAGGTAATTAATTTTAAAAAAATATTCTGTTTACTAAGTTCACTCAACTTACATCTAGGTAACTCACCATATGTTTACCATGTCCGTTATTAGATCATAAAAACTCATGTTTTTGGTGCTTTAACACGCATTACAGATTATTTGCATTGCATGAAACCAAATATTTACCTTACACTTCTAATGGCTTTGGTGGAGAATATTTAAGATGCCGTCCACCAAATCCGGTTCTTTTTACTATAGAACGGCTTGTAAAGAATGCTTTAACAATTGTTTACTTAAGTAACACCGAGAGTAAAACAGTAAAACATAAAATTATAAAATTCAATTGCACTCTCTTGTGCCGCTTTAGTAACATCCTGTATAATAATTTTAGGTTGAAAACGTGAATAATTTAAACTTAAAAACATGTATGTATACACTGGGGCGCAAAAAAGTTGTAACCTATAAAAGCCAGATTTTTATATTCAGTATTTACCATTACACACCCTATGGATATTAACCGAAGGAAATACTAATAGAAGCTTAATTTCTTAATGCGTATTTCACTAATGCACGGAAAAAAAAATTTATAAGAATATCCAAAAATATAATAGAAGTAACTATATTTTATAGTTCTACATAGGACAGCCATATGGTATATTAAGGAAGACTATAAAATTATAGTAAAAACGAGTTAATATTTTTAATAGTTACTACAAAAATTTATAGGAATAAAAAAATTCGTTACAGTAAAAACTATTAAACAGGAGTGCAAATAATATGAAAATATGTTGTTGTTTTTTCTAGCTTCTGTTGTTACGGTTGTAATAATTATTTGTAAAAACTACCAAGCAGTTTTGCACATTTTACTAATGAATATTGTAAAATTTGTAATATTTTTTCGTAAATTCTATTAATTTTAGTTGAATTTCTACCACCAACTTTTGTTATACTAATTAAATATTTTAGTAAATATTTAAAACTCCTTCTGTAGATTCATTTAAATATTTTTGTAACATTTTTTATTTGCTTTTACACATGGTATAATGAAATATATTAGGTCTTTCTTTCTTGGTGGTCGAAACTAAGTCTTCCAGATTCCATTCTGCTAATAAATCCTCCAAACTCCGCATAACAGCACCATAATACCATAAACACAAAATCAGAGACAAAATTAACCAGTTTGAACTTAAAACACATAAGAGTAAGAGTTAGAGGTACGACCCCTTTGATGAGGGCACAACTGTAAATGCGACGGCGGCGACGGACGGCGCGGCTTTGACTATTCCTGTAAATTATTTAGGAGTTTCTACTATATTCATTTAGTAAAATATGAATTTTCCTACGAAAATTTTATAAGCGCTTCTATATTTTTTGATATTTTGCAAATATAGTGTTATAAAAATTCAAATAGTTTATTGTTAAACAGTCTTACTATAATTACACCCTTCTAAATTCTATTAAAAATTTTAGTAAAGAAATATAGTAATTTTTACTAAGTTTCCTTTATAACCATTTTTTATGCTTGTCTCTTAATGTAATAAAAAATTATAAAAGCCACAAAAGGATTTAGTAAAATTCACAATACAGTTTCTTACTTTTAACTAAAAGAAATGGTTATTCAAGTTAACCAAAACGCATTTGTAAAATGTAATATATACCTTAGTATTGGCATAATTATACTATGTTATATAAAAAAGCTAATCATACTTTTTTATAAATTTAGTTTACAATTTTATTTTGGAAAAGACTGATATAGAGATTTATAGTTATTAAGAGGTTTTATAGAGAAATATACTATAAAATTCTTACTAAACTAAATGTACAATACTGTTTTTTCCGTGTGTATGTATATACAGGTATTTTATTTCAAAACGAACCACCCTAAATATCTCTTGATTTTGAGGGAAATAAGATTTGTCAAAAATCACGTCGATTTTAATATCGAGGGGATTTTTAATTACACATTTGATAGAATTTTACTAATGACCTCCACACCTCCAGCCAACCTCACTATAAAATGTCAAATGGCACTACCTACCGCGTTTCATTGTAAAGGGCGTTAAGTTAAAGCCTGTCCAGATATATAAGAAAGTCACACTTTGCCTTTGAATGGAATTATCCAAGGGTGGCCATAAACAAACAATGAATGAATAAATAAATAAATAAATGCAGGTAAATTATGGTCCGTACTTAAAAATGTCTTTAAATAAACTGCAAATCCGAAAGACGTAATTTCATTATTAAAGTAGTATTTTGGTGATTTTCAGATTAAAATATAATGCCAGTGATATAGGTTGGGGGTAAAAAATGTTTTTTTCTACTACCGTGCGTAAAACACTAACTTTACACACTATGGAAGGTGTCTAAAATTTAACTTTTTGTAACTAGTGCGTAAAGTAAATTACTTTACGCACTAGTTAAAAAAATTAAAAAATATGAATGATTACATTGATATGGATACCTGCATTTTTACTTAAAATTGGTCTGGTTGGCCATGGACAAATGGCGATTTCTGTTTGACGTATCTGAATGTTGACAATTTGTGATTTATGCCAGGTATTTTAATGATTTTAGGAATTAGTGAAGATTTTAATACGGTAAGTTTTGAGTTGTGATATCAAATGTGTTATATTGTTATGATTTCGTTTAATTTTATTTCAGATTTTTAAATCTCAACATTATGGACAGTGATTTATCGGATTTTGAGAACACTCCGCCGAATATTGCAGATTCTGCACAGGAAGCTACTTTGAATTTGCTTCCCAACAAGTCTCGGTTAATTTACGAGCAAAAATATAAATTGTTTATAAGTTGGTGCAAGAAAAATAAAGTGACAAGGTACTCAGAAAATGTTTTGCTAGCTTATTTTTCAGATGAATTAAAAAGCTATAAATCATCGACAATGTGGTCAATATTTTCCATGCTAAAGGCTACCTTGAAAATTGAAAATTCAGTAGATATTTCAACCTACCACAAGTTAATTGCCTTTCTTAAACAGAGAAGCAAAGGCTACAAAGCAAAGAAATCAGGAATATTTAAGAAAAGTAATTTCATCAAGTTTATTTTGGAGGCTCCGGATTCGAAGTTTTTAATGATAAAGGTAACTTTACATCAATTTAATTCTATTGGTAAGGTAAAATATCAAAATTATAGAAGTTTTACCTTAGTTCTTAATACTTTTAGATTCTCTATAAAATGTTTGTATTTAATAGTTATTATAGATTTTATATCGACACGATTTATTATTTTAGGTTGCATTTATTATTGGCATTTCTGGGGCTTGTCGCAGAGAAGAACTGATGTAAATGACAATAAATGATGTTGAGAACAAGGAAACAGTCCTTATTATAAGAATTCCTGATTCAAAAAATGGTATGGAAAGAATTTTTACAGTTCTAAACCCAAATAATTCCATTAATTATTTATCGTACATTATAAAATATATGACATTAAGACCTCCTAATATTGAATCATCCAGATTATTTTTAAAATATGCCCAAAATAAATGTTCGAAACAACCTGTGGGCATAAACACATTTGGTAAGATGCCTTCTGTAATAGCTGAATATCTGAAATTGCCAAATCCAACATGTTATACTGGTCACTCTTTTCGAAGGTCGTCTGCCACTATGTTGGCAAATTCTGGAGGAGACCTTATAACAGTAAAGAAGCATGGGGGATGGAAATCATCTGCCGTCGCAGAGGGTTACATTGATAGTACACTGAGCAAAAAAATTGACATATCGAATAAAATATTAACAAATGATGCTTCCTCTTCTAATTCCACTAGTACGTTTGACAATATTCCTGAAATCGAAATAAGTAATATTACATCAAATTTGTCTTCTGAAGTTTTAACCAATATAAATAAGCTAACTGATACACCATTTACATCTAGTTCTAATGTGGCTTGTAACAGCAGACGTGTGGATTGTGAAGATTCACAAGTAAATTCTAGACTTAAGAGCCAAGGATTAACTTTTAATAATTCTAATAGCTGTACATTTAATATTCATATAGTCCACAATTAAATTGAATATAAATCCGTATTTGTAAGTACATATATGAAATTTTATTATTGTTATTGTTCCTATAACTTTTGTTCTTAATATTTTTAGATAACTCTCTTCCTTTAAGAAATAATCGACCATTTCAATGCATAACAGCGACCCTGTATAACGTCCGGTAGTAGAAAAAATTGTGTATGCAATTCGTGCGTAAAGTGCCTTTTTTTTACTCATGTGATTTCCCATTCGTAAAAAAATGCTACTTTACACCCTTGTTGCATAAATAACTATTTTTTTAGCTAGCTGCTAACTTCTGTATGACATAAGTTATCAAAATTTATTTCTAAGGTTAAAATTATTCTAACCTTTATCATTTGTTGTCTTGTTACAACGAACCTTTGTCATTTCTGCTTGTTTCCGAGTTTCTGGTAAAAGAATGGAATATCCTAAACAATTTGCTAATTTTAGCCAAGAATAAATAAATGTATTGATAAAATTAGTGGAAACGTAGCAAAGCCTTATCGAATCTAACCCATTCATACTCTTGGAAGGAAAAATCTACTCCTTGGGAGGCAGGGGCGTGCGGTCCATGGAAGCGATGGAAGCACTGCTTCCCCTACCGCTTTCATAAGACATAAGACAAAACAAATTTTATATTAATCTATACCTATCCATACAATTAAAATACCCAAGTATTTATTTCTATCTAATTTCCAAACCAAATCCGGCCCTGTATGCATCCCTGACCAACGCAATATTAAATGTATCGAAGAATCGAAGTGATCTCACGTGTATACTACACTCTATACGCGTATACGAGTAATAATTAATATGGTCTGCCGTGCCAATTAAAGGGTAAATCGTTAGACTTCGGTATTTCCTTCGCCGCGATGCGACGCCAGAACGGAGCCGCCAAAATATTTAGTTTCCACGTGTTTGTACTCGGCAGTTACGATTGTTTGTTGCGATTTTTCGCCAGAAATAAGCGCTACACGGTAGAGGATCTGTGACTTGACTTTGTTTATCTTACTTCTTGATTTATTTTGTCATGGAGCAACCAATTGCCGGCCCATCGAGTTCGGGAAATGTAAAGTGTATCTGTTCTGTATGCAAGTTATTGGAAAAAGGATTTTCAACGCTTTTCTTTGATGAAAAAAGGAATATTATTGCAACAGGTAGGCCTACACCAGATTTTAATTTAAAGACAGAAGTGAAGGCGGCTAAAAAATCCGTTTAAAATTAAATCAAACTGTGAATTCAAAGTAAAAATGTATAGATAGTTTTCTGTATTAGTTTCTGTTATGAAATTTTGTTAACTTGTTTTTAACGACTCTTAGGCAGGGTTGGGTCACTAAAGAATTGGTTTTCGACGGGCAAATTACGTAAAAATTAATAAAAAAAAACATAGGTACCTAGCCATTTAGAAAATAGAAGAAATATTAAAAAATCATAGGTACATAATCACACATTTTCGACAGTACCTACATGACAGTATTCTACCTGTATTTAAACGTCGAAAAATTGCCAATATTTGGGCGTGGTCCTCAAAAAATTTTTCACCTCCGGCGGCTAGCCTACCGGCGGTGCTTCCCCTTCTTCATAACTCACCGCACGCCCCTGTTGGGAGGAACTGACCAAAGAACGTTATTTTCAAATAATTAAAAACCCTCACGAAATCCAAAGAATTTAAAATAAAAATGAAAGAATGTAAGAAAAGATAAAAAAAATTGCTGACGAAAAGCAAGAAATATTCAATATATCAATAATATCTAAATCTTCTTCATCATCCGAAAGAAAATCGTAAATAATATAAAAAGCAACCTGCCCCTGTCAAGTAGTACCTGGCCCTTGGCAAGGAAAACTCATTCCTCCTCGCGGTCCTGGCTGGACAAAGACAATTTTTTTAAATTGTTTTCGGCAGAATATGTATTTTTTTTTACCGAAAGACCATTCTAAACATATTAAATGCATCTGTTCTTTGCAGGCGAAGTCACGGGTACAAACCCCTCTTATCGATATTAACTATATTTTTAAATTATTTTGGCAAAATTAGCATATTTCTTTGCAGAAAGACCATGCATTTTAAGAATATTCTCTGCACGCGAAGTCACGGGTAAAAACCTTTTATCGATATATATATACTATAATGAACAAGCTATTATAATACAATTTAATAATATTAAAAATTTACAGCAATCCGCATTTTAATTATTTGGTAGAAGCGACGCCTAATGGTCAGGAGTTTAACGCTTTTTATGTCATCAAATTAAGCTTAGAACAACTATACTGTTAGTGGGATGCCTGGGGATAAATTAAGAGCCTAACTTGCCTACCTCTTGGGCAGTCACTGAATGATCGATCTTACCGAAGATGATTACGATAGAAGGATCGAATTTTGTGAATTAATGTGCCAAGCGACCAGTCAACTTCCTTCTTCAATGGGGTTGTTAACAAACACAATTGTAGATATTGGGATAATGAAAATTCACGAGTTTTTCGGGAAGGCCACACTCAATTCCCCCAGAAAATCAATGTTTGGGTAGGCATTCTTGCAGACGATTTCACTTTTATTGGCACGGTTGGATAGGCAATTTAATGCTCTTGGCATTAATGCATCACTCGAAAAGTTTTTCTTAAAATCAAGAGATATATACTGCCCTGTTAAGACAGAACGTCGTATCTGCATGCCAAAACTGCATTTTTTAAGTTTTACCGGATTCTGGCACATTAAGCTGTATTTTATCATATACCCAAGGTCTGGAAGTCGTATCTTCAATGGAAATAGTGATTTTGATTGATATTTATATATCGTATCTGCTGTATCTGCAAAAATATACCCACTACTAGGTCGCAAAGTCGTATTGATCATTACTTAATTAAGTTGTCATATCTAAATAAAAATATGTTATGGTAGAGGAAATGGAATATCCATTTCACCAAGCATGTAGCCCATTACAAATCAATTATAAAAATATGTTAGTTACGACTTCTTGACTTAGTATTTCGCAGTGGGCGGGTCCAACATTGACAGTTGGGATAGTAAATTATAAAAGTGAGGTGTGAGGTTAGAGTTAGTTGCTTCTCCGTTACTATTAATTGTTATTTTAGTGGCATTTTTTCCTTACTGATGTGATAAAAAAGTGTTTTAAGGCTTGTAATTCATACAGAAAAAAGGTAAGCTGTTTTTATGTATCTACTTTATATTCTTTTCGGGTACCGGTTATTTTTATGGTTGGTATGTGTATTTTATTATTTCTAGATGTCGGCTAGATCTAAGAAGATGGTTACTTGCACTAAACAAAAAATAGCCTCATCTGGTAGTAAAACACCTGGGAAAATATACGGCAACAATGATGATGATGTCAGATGAAAACAAACCTGATAGGAACCTGTGAATTACTACTAATAATAAGTAAAAAATAATAAAATACATTTTCTTTTGTTTTGTTTTCTTTCTAGTGCCAGAAAGTGTCATTTTAAAACCAAAAAAAGCCAAAAGTAATATTATTTCTGATACAATGATTTGTGACCCTCAGGCCACATCGCTAAGAGTAAGTGAAAATCCTACAGAATTCATTGCTAATGTTATAAAGAATATTATGAGGAATGTTGGCAATGCGAAACATTCGATCTTTACTCAAAAAACTCCAAACATGACAAGAAAAATATTGCTCCTGATTGCGAAAAATGGAAAAATCACCAAGAATGCCACAGAAGCACGGACGCATCTTCAACAGCAGGCTCTGAATCTCTATGTTTTTCTACAAAAGGTAAATGTTAGTTTTTAATTTTATATTAGTACTAAATTAACTTTTTTATAGGTAATAATGCTACCAGGATGTGAAATGTTTAAAGAAATTATTTTTACGCTAAGGATAATCTGTTTCATCGAAAGTTTTGTTCCCCTTGGCAAGCAGTCACTTACAGACAAGCTCGTCGCATCTGTTTCGAATGAAGGAGTTGCTGGAAGGAGCAAATGTGATATAATATCAACATTTTATAAATTTTGTTTGTTTCACCGTGGTGCCAAGGAAATAACAATCTAGCTAGATAATTGCGCTTCACAGAATAAAAATTGGGCCCTGTATTGCTTTTTTCTTCATATAATTAGTTTATTAGAAACAAATCTGAATTTATTAAAAATAAAATATCTACAAACTGGACACACCATCATGTCCGCTGACTCTTGAAACAAACAAGGAAAGTACTAGATTTTCAGGATTTTGTGTAAAAAAATCTAAGAACTCGAGGGAGAGGTGATTGATTAATCTAGCTAATTTTGTTCAAGTTCAATTTACTAGAGGTTCTAAAAACCTATCTTATGAAACTAAATTTAATGGTCCATTTATTGAACTAAACTTTCTCCTGGCTAAACATTTTTAAGAAGATATCCCTAAACCTACGGTCAGATTGGCTCCAAATGGGATTGATAAAGAGAGAAAGATAAAATTACTACAAAAGTTACCAGACATTGTTCCTTCCAACAGATTAGCGTTTTGGCAAGATCTACCTGTAACAGATGGACCAACTATTGACAGTGACTATTTTTTTTCGTAATTTTAATATTTTATACTACTTAATATAACAAACAATTAATTATTGGCTTAGATTAACTAAAATATTGTACTTTACCGACAAATTTCCTTAACATGATTATAGATTTTAATATCTGAATACTAAGACAAAATGTCGTAACTAACAAATCCCACATTTGTATCAAATTCTACTACATATTTAAAATTTTTAACAAATATTGTCCAAGTTTATTGGAGCACAGTCTACAATTTGAAACTAAAAAAAAAAAAATTGTCAAAAAACATGGCGTCACCTAATTAACAAATTGCTTAATATCTCAAAACTTTAATTTAACGGATACGACTTCCTCTCTTAGCAGGGCAGTATAGGGTTGTTCGTTTTAAAATGAAAGCCCTTTATACAAGATAACGCCCAAGATTTCCTTCTTAATCATATCTCATGGTGTATTATGGTTGTACAATTAAAACTTTTTCCCTAAACGTATTAAAAATCAACACCTTTGTTATAATAAGATTTTTAACAAAGTGCTTAGCATGCAATGATTTTTTGATTTATTACCATTTTTATAGCTTTCTTGTCCCTCATGCATGCGTCGCGTCATTATACAGTGGGACAACTGTTTAGTAGAAATGTCGGTATCCATCGAGAGACTAAACTTTTACTGACCAAAACCAAATTGGCCATTTCGTACAAGTACTATATTTAAATTTAACGCCGCTTTTTGCACCGTTAGGGCAAGAAACTCTGCAAAGCCAAACCGGCCCGATCGTCTGGCATTGCTTGCATGTCATCAACGTCCGCTTGAAGTATCTACCCAAGCCCAAGACCGAACCCAAGACCTGTATAGTACATATAAATTAATGGGCCTCTATACTTAACTCGGAAAAAAAGCGACTGTGGCTGTACAGCACTACAATGTATCAAATTTTGCGTACAAAGCAGGGCTGAAAACGTCTCAGATACAGAAGAATAACAATAAGCATTTTTTGTGGGATAAGGTATTAAAACCGGGATTAAAACATTAAAAGAATTTACCTACTTAGTAGTTGAGGTATTATAATATGACGTCCTTTTTCCAATTTTAAGGATGCCTGTGAAAGAAAACAATATTTTGCGGGAAAAACTTTTATTAATATAAATTTGCCGAAAAATTAGCGGCAGTACCTACTTAAAGTAGTCTTAGATAAGATATTTCTGCTAGATATGGATATTGTTATAGATTGTATATAGTAGAGATTATTTAAAAATACCGAAACCCCAATAAAACGTGCAACAAAGAACGCTACAGGGTATTCTTTGTTTTCATACAAGCAAATCTTAAATTATGTACATATACAAATCCATAGTAGAGAGGCACTATAAGATATATAATAGAAAAAGGCGCCAAAACTTTGCAGACAAAATTTTTTAAAAGAAAACGCACGAATCAAAATTAATTAAGGCAAAAACCGATATCAAAATTTCTATAAACGACAATACCTAAACCGTACGCAATAAGTAACAGATGTCAAAGGATAAAATCCTGACGTAAAAATACCTTCAAGAACCCGAATAATATGTACATTAAAAAATACATTAATTAAGACTTTTTAAATATAAATAGGTACAATAAAAAGAAAAAAAAGAACAATACAAAAATATATTTCATATTTATATTTATAACATTTTTATGAAAAAAATAAAGAAATAAACATACAACTACATACAAAAAAGTCAATCTGAATCTGAAGATAAATAAATGTCACTTTCAGAATCTGACACATGGATTATCAGTGGCCAAAGCTGGATTTATAAACTCGAAAAGTTGGCGAGGCTGAGGTTCAGTTGGTGTTGGAAATAGGAGTTTAATTTAAACTAAAGGGAACACTCAGTTCCATTAATACACTCGTTCATGTTGTTCATGTAAAGCTCATGTAAGGTTCGAAAACTACCCGGGTAGTTCAAGATAACCAATTTTTATGCTCGGAGTTCGGAATATCTAACCTCACAAACTTGATCATAACTTCAACCTCACCAACTTTTCGAGTTTATAAATCAAGCTTTAACCTGAACAATATCCAGAATGTGTTCTTTTTGCCAATAATCCCTTATAATATTATTTGTATGGCAAACACAATCAGACCAATTTTCGGAGGTAATGGTTTGTAATGCCTCTTTCCAAACATCCAAAACGGCATTTTCATCTTTCCTGTCTTTTCCAATAATTTGTTTAATAAAAAATGATTTGCTTTAGGCCCAAATTATTTCAATAGCGTTGAAAATGCAGTGGTAGGGCGGCAATCTCAAAACTTGATGACACATCCCATAGTACAAATTAATTCATCCACGGCATATCCTAATTTTGCTTTGTATTGTTTTACTATTGGTAGCAATTCGGGTTTGGGTGCCGTTTTCCATAAAATTGATATTTTTGCTTTGTAGCCAGGAAATGATATCAGCTTTTCTTGTTGCAGCATTTAGCACATTTTCGCTGAGCCGTGAATGGTACCTTGCATTGTCCATACCAGAGGAAGCGAGGGTTTTTCGAGCCGAGGTAAAAGCTGCTCTTTGAACCATTTTTCAAACAATGTAGAGTTCATGTTGTCATGATAGTCATAAATGTCGAATAAACCCCAAAATTCCTCGCCCGTACCTGAATTTTTGGGTACCAG
This sequence comes from Polydrusus tereticollis, assembly GCA_963920685.1. Taxonomy (NCBI): domain Eukaryota; kingdom Metazoa; phylum Arthropoda; class Insecta; order Coleoptera; family Curculionidae; genus Polydrusus; species Polydrusus tereticollis. Next base: position 30,523,308 of record OY987327.1, read on the forward strand.
GGAAAAGGTTCTCTGTTCCGCTTTAATATCTCACACCTGACAAAGAGAGGCAATTAAGGGTTGGTACTTGCTAATTTCATGCCTATGATTCGTTTAGAAGAAAGAAAGATGATTAAAAGCTGTTTATTTCTTTATTTTTTTCATAAAAATGTTATAAATATAAATATGAAATATATTTTTGTATTGTTCTTTTTTTTTCTTTTTATTATACCTATTTATATTTAAAAAGTCTTAATTAATGTATTTTTTAATGTACATATTATTCGGGTTCATGAAGGTATTTTTACGTCAGGATTTTATCCTTTGACATCTGTTACTTATTGCGTACGGTTTAGGTATTGTCGTTTATAGAAATTTTGATATTGGCTTTTGCCTTAATTAATTTTGGTTCGTGCGTTTTCTTTTAAAAGTTTTTGTCTGCAAAGTTTTGGCGCCTTTTTCTATTATATATCATATAGTCAAATATAGTGCCTCTCTACTATGGATTTGTATATGTACATAATTTAAGATTTGCTTGTATGAAAACAAATAATACCCTGTAGCATTCTTTGTTGCAGGTTTTGTTGCCCTTTCGGTCTTTTTAAATAATCTCTACTATAGCTCCTTTCAAGCACTTTCATTGGCCTATTGCCTGCAATAAACTACTATCGACACCAGCTGTAATAAAACCCAGTAAATTTGCAGACCGCGATGCATCCACTGACACACACACTCTGGGGCCAACAGATTGTATTTATAATTGTTAATACAGATTTTGGGAAAAATAATTAAATAAAATCGGAAATTGCTGTCGTCCTTAAATAAGCTATGTTATGCTTAGAGATGTGAGAGGAGAATATTCTCGAGAACGAGAATATTCCCGAGAATCGAGTCGAGAATATTCTCTGTAAGAAAATTCTCCCGAGAATATTTTCTAGAGAAGTTTTTCTACATAATCTACTCTGAAAAATTTTGCAATGATTTTTAAAATTTTGAGTTTTTCAAACCTTTTCTATAACTAGAAATAGAAGCGCGATCGTATACAGCTGTGAGAATTGTAAATGATGTGGTGAGACTTGTTTTTTATTTTGGCGTTCCGTTCGGCTCAGTTTAGACCGTCTATAAGTATAAAAACATGGAGCAAAATAAATTAAAGGGTATCACACAACCAAAAAGTAATGTTTGGAAATATTTTAATACAAAAAATGTACTGTAGTGTAATGTAAAAATTTTATTTCTTATTATTGCCATTTCTAGCGATTTTCTTACCATTCCCAGAAAATTCTCTAACTTGAGAATATTCTCGAGAATATTCTCAGAATATTCTCCAAAAGATTATTACCGAGAATTTTACATCTCTATATGCTATGGTAATGATCTGCAGAAGCAGGAATGGGTGGGAGAAAATTATACGTATTCTACGCGTAGAAATTTTTTTTACACTAACTAATTTTCTACATTTTCTACATCTTGATATGTAGAAAATTATTTGTTTATATTATCGACCATTGAGTATTTTTGTTTGAATGTTTGTTGAAAGAATGAAAATATATCATTATCTATAAACTACTAATTCTTATTACAGTGTCAAAAATAATAAAACAGATGAACTAACCTGAACTGAAACAATAAAACCATTGATCAAGTAAGGATTAAGAAAACACTCATTAAGTAACTGCCAAGTAAAATAAAAATAATAAGAACACAGGAAGAAAGTTAGTATTTGTCAGATTTGTTATGGTCTTCTTCAAGTGAATAATAGATATGTCACAGCCTGTTCACAGCATCTTTAAATTTTCAGAAGTTACGGATAAGGGAATTAACCAACGACCAATTCGAAAATAGCTTTTCTAGTTGTGCTAATGACGCAGGAATTGTCTTTAGCTTAATCGCTCGACAGGATACTGTATAGGATGAAGCTTTTCGGCTAATTACCAAACAGTTCGAACCAAGGTTCGAACTTTTGTATTTTTCGAGGAATTTTTGTTGTCGCTGAGTTTGTGAGATACTTATATTGCGGCATCTAAATTATCTATTAAGAAATCATTGACAACTCTTATTTGATCTTTGCTTAACATTCTGCCTCGATAAACAAGATGCAAGAAGTTAGCGGTCACGGAAAAGATAACCAGCCCTGTGATCAAACACACAAGCTAACTCTAGACGCTAACTTCAAAATTACCTGTTTTTTAAACACAGTGAAAAATTAACAAGTAGGCGTTTTTCGGTTGTTGTCATGGAAACGGTACGTTCAAAGTTAACTTGTGTGTTTGATCATAGGGCTAATTTAAAGCGTCCTTTTGGCGTTTTTCTAGGAACGTATTTATCAAAAGCTTCTGGGAGTTGCAAGTTCATCCATTCTTCAGCTGCATCTGCAATAGAAGCCTGAGTACTTTGTAACGCGTTAATAATTTTGCCGAGAATTTTGCCAAACTGGGTCACACAATTTAACAATGTCTTTAATTTAATTTTTTAGATTGTCAAATCAAAAAATCCTTTATTGTCCTAAGAATATCTATCTTGTTGACAAAGGTATACCTAATATAGAACCGAATTCTATGGTACCTACCTATACATTTTCTACTTTTTCGACGCTATTTTCTACACGTATGTAGAAAATTAATTTTCTACGCGTCGTTACCCAACCCTCTGCAGGAGGACTTAAAAACTCATTTGTCAACTTATTTGCGAATGACACCATAATTTCTAATTTTTATGAGGTATAATGTGTCAGAAAATCGATAAATGTAGGTAGGTACATATACTTATAAGGTTTTTTAATTGGATATCAACCTGTTTATCTCAGTGGACTGAGATGTTAGTGTGAGTGTTAGTGTATGTGTAATATAATGCCACACTTTTCATATGCAATGTTCTTTATTAATTGCTTGTACTAGGGAACTAGTGATATGTTTCAGTCATTGGGAAAGTTAATCATTGAGCCTAAGGTACCTATATTAAAAAAGCGCCGATAATTTGCAATCTTACTTAGATTACCAATCAAATTTGGTTATTTTTTTTAACAGCTCTCACTGAAGCGAGCTGGTTACTGGTTGTATATACAAAATACTAAAGTTAAATACCTAACTAGGTATGTCAAAAGCCTTATGGACATGTGTAGGTATCTTTGTGTTTGTCTCAAAAAAATATTGTGAAACCAACTTAAACAACTACATAATCAATATCTACTAAAAACTTACCATCAACTTTTCCAAGGGCCAAAATGATAGTAGTCTTGATTGCAGGAATTGCCCATGCTGCCAGATGGAAGTACTGAGAGTTTGCTTCGATTGCTTCATGTCCCCACTTTAGCCCTGCAGCCAAGAACCATGTTAATGTCAGTATAACCCACCAAATACTTGAAGCCATACTGAAGAAGTACAAAATCATAAATATGATTGTACATAATTCGTACTTTGTTCCTTGGGTAATAGTACTGACTGTGACATTTCCGTGTTTGGAAGGAAAAGGTTCACGACAAGCAATTGTGTCCCCAACTAAAAACCCCACTAGGTAGGCAAAAGCTACCATAAAGTAACATACTGAAAGAAAGATAATAGGTCTCTCAGGATATCTGAATCTGTCAGTATCAATAAGAAACGTGCACACTGTAAAAAGGCAACTCAAAGTGCACAGAATAGCCCAAATGCCAACCCACACTCTGGAAAACTGGCGCTTTCCTTCATTGAAAAACATCATTTGGCATGGTGCCCCACAGTTTTTTTCAACTTTATCACCCACTTTAAAATTGTACTCTAAAACTGCTGGAACCTTGAATTGTTCTGGACAAACAAAACCGAAATTCTTTCCACGTGGAGGCACATCGAAGTTTGTATGATGGTTTTGACTTGAGGCACTAGAACTTTGCGTACTGGGTGGAACATTGAGTTTGTTTTGTCCAACACATAATTCCTCGGATACTGTATTGTCTGGATAGTTATCACAGTTTAAAGAGTCAGGCCAGTGGAATCCAAACTTTTTCATAATTCCTTCACACCCTTCCTTAGCAGATAAACAAAGCGAACGACAGGGATGAAGGGGATGATCCAGAATTGTACAAACCGGCACGAAAACTGAACAGAGGAAGAACTGTAAATCGGGGCTACAGTTTATTTTTACCAAAGGGAAATATTGATGAACTTCTAATCCCGCTTCCTCTTGGGTGTTATGACCCTGTAAATTTGGCATTATGGTGGTGTTGTACGGTATCCCCGTGCAAAATGGTATGGTTATGGGTTGGCACTTATCATGAGGCGGTATGGTATCTTCTCCATCGCTAATTCTTGTATTAGCATGTTGCAAAGCAATTCCTCCTTGACAAAATGAGAATAATAAAATAACTAGCAGCACCTTCATTATTAATCGCGTTTACGTTTTATCACCTTATGAAGAACCTGGCACATGTAAATATATCATTAATTCATTTTTATTATTTTAAAAGGCAAGACGTGAAAAACATAAACAAACGGTACACATACGAACAACACTATACCCATCGCGGTTCTCATAAAACTGATACGAAAAACTCCGAATATCAACAATATGAGAAGGAAAACCTGTACGACGTCATGGGAGAAAAAGAGATACAAATTAAGACCAAACAAACATCGGGCGCAAGCGTTTAAGTCGGATCTTTAATGCAAAAATTATGTATCCGTATGTTGAGTTCCGTTCATGCACTCACGGATAAGGGTATTATGCGTATAGAAGCGATATGTAAGCTGGTATAGTTCTTCTAATGTCTTTGGCTGGTATATATGTATACTGGTACCAAAAGCCATATCGACTAAAATTCATAAATCATAACCTATAAAATGTTTGTAAATGTTAAAATTGTTCAGAGATTGAAAAGGTTACATTCCTTGTCGACTAATAAATATATTCATCAATATATATTTAAAATGGACAAGGCATATTTAAGGCATAGCACCGACGGTGAGCATTTTGACATTAGCTTCGAGTATAAAAATGAAAACACCAAGTTAAACAGAAGGTTCAATTTTTCAAGACAACTTACAGAAACAGTAGATATTTTTTTGACGAGAATTACAGCTAACGTGGATAAAGCTATCAATAAAAGGACCAAGAAAAAGGCAGCTGATTATGTTCCGAATGCCCCCTCATTAGCAGAACTTTGCATAAACAACTCGGAGGTACCGAGAGAAACCTCATGTGGTGAAGTGTTTTGTTCAGGCAATAGTATTTTGCTTATAATAAACGAAAACAAATTTAATGTAGTTGTGAACTCACCATGGGTAGAAACATTAAATCTGCCTAACTCAATTTTAGCAAATTTTCCAACATATCCTACAAAGTTTGAAACTGTAAATACTGAGAAGAGTATTAGTGAATTCATTTGGTATAAATCTATAGACCGAAAGAATTGGGAGGAAATTGGAAAAGGCTTTATTTACACTCCAAATATTGAAGATATTGATCATTTTTTAAAGTTATGTTGCACTCCAAAATGTGAAGAACTTGAAGGTCCAGTTATTGAAATGGTGACAACATGTAAGGTCCAAGCAAGCCCTGGAGAATGTCCCTTTGAAAGAAGACAAATGTTTACAAAAGAAAAAGTACAAGATAAAGAGTAAGAAATTACATTAAGTTTTAAATATTGTTGGGTATTATCCGAGGTAGCTACCTATTATCTTAGGGATCATCAAATTTGTTATTTTTTTATCACCCCCACAACAAATTAAATTCAACTCTATCATATAGGTAGGTACAGGGTCTGCCAACGAGGACTGAACAGGGGCTCATTTTTGAGCTTCCTTGTATTTAAAGAAAAATCCAAAATAGCCAATCGATGTACTTTTTCCTGCAGAATTCAAAAATGAAACCAAAAATTTATTTGAACCAGAAACAAAAGAGTTACGCTATGGATAAGGTGTTTTTTAAATGGAACATAGCTTTTTTTATACGATTTTTGGAACGAGTGATTTTCTTTTGTCCGTTCTGATTAAAATATTTAATATTGTGACAGCTATTTTTATTAAATTTTAATGTTTTATCCAGTATAATTCAACTTTAACCTGTTTGAAACATACACTAGGTAATAAAGGTATAATCACCTTTGAATCCTTCAAAGTCAAAAAATTTGACAAATTTACTATAATATTGCCGAAATGAAATATTCATTAGATGAGAGATTGCAGATTGTTATCTTGTTCTACAAAAGCCAAGAAAATGCAAGAGAAGCAAGGAGAAGATTTATTGCAAATTTTCACAGAAATATATCCCTCAATACTATTCTAAGGATAAAGAACCTATTTGAGGAAAATAAAACATTACATGACAGAAAAAGAAATCCAACTCTATACTAATTTAAAAAAAAAACATTAATAATTTAATTGTTCAATGTGACCTCCGTTGTTCTCAAAACATGTGCGATAACCTCTTTGTAGCCTTTCCAAACTTGCTGTTATACTGTGATTTTCCTGGTTAAGGCGATTTATTTCATTCACAATTTTCTGCATGATCTCTTCAATATCGTGGTTTCGCTGCTTGTATACCACGTTCTTTAAATGGCCCCAAAAGAAATGTGTCTAATATTGACAAATCGGGACTATTAGGTGGCCAAGCATAGGTTCCATTTCTACCAATCCATTATTCATGGCATCCGTTTAAATATTGAGTAACCTCACGCACGGCATGCGGAGGGGCCCCATCATGTTGCCAAATTAAATTTTGATATTCTTCCAATGCTAAATCTTCCAAAAAGTTCTCAATTTCGTTTTCTAAGAACTCGTAGTATCTCTGTCCATTTAAAGTCCCGTTAAAAAATATTGGTCCCAAAATTCTATTATTTTTTATGCCACACCAAACATGGATTGAAGTCCTTCCTTGAAATTTAATTGTCTGAAATTTTCTTGGATTTCCAACGGCCCAGTGATGATTATTATGTCTATTGAAAACCCCCGATGTTGTGAATGTGGCTTCGTCAGTCTATAAGATATTTCTGAATAAATTAGGGTCTTCGTTTTCTTTCCGAATCACAATTTGGGAAACAAATTGGAAGCAAAGTTCTTTTTGTGCCGGTGTTAGATGTTGAAGTGGAAGGATATGATAAGACTTAAATTTATGATTTCTTAAAGTCCTGTGAACAGTTCCTTGGGTAACTCTTCTGCGTCTTACACCGCCGCCGTATTGAACGTCCCGAACTGCGTCCGAAATTGATTTGGTTGGATTCAGTCGAAAATAATTCACAATGGCACGGTCTCGATTTCTATTCCTTTCTGGATTTCTTTTTTTGTCATGTAATGTTTTATTTTCCTCAAATAGGTTCTTTATCCTTAGAATAGTACCTATTGACGGATATATTTCTGTGATAATTCACCTCACTTTTATTGAACCAATCAAAACGCTCATTTTCATAGCAACCACCTTGGTAACGGTCGTCTTACCCGATAAGACTACCGCTAGCTCGAAAAGACGCTTTCGAAAAGACGCTTGTAGCTTTTTTACTTAAATAAAAAATTAGTAACACCTTTAACTTGTATATTTACCTTTATCAGACGGCCTTCATTTTTATGTTCAGTAAATTATCCAATAAAATACACCTCTAGAGGCGGTTTCTTATCTTCATACCTTCGTTTTTCACTCGAAACTCGATTTTCCAAGAAAATTTTCACTCAATGTAATTTTTACTTATAATCAAAGATAAGACCCTCGAGCTAAAGCTCTCGGGATCATATCAGATTATAAGTAAAAATTACATTTCGTAAAAATTTGTCAGAAAATCGATTTCTTGTTAAAAACATCGGTATTACCGATAAGACGCCTCCTCTATCGGTATATTACTGTTGAAAATTTGCAATAAATCTTCTCCTTGCTTCTCTTGCATTTTCTTGGCATTTGTAGAACAAGATAACAATCTGCAATCTCTCATCTAATGAATATTTCATTTCGGCAATATTATAGTAAATTTGTCAAATTTTTTGACTTTGAAGGATTCAAAGGTGATTATACCTTTATTACCTAGTGTATGTTTCAAACAGGTTAAAGTTAAATTATACTGGATAAAACATTAAAATTTAATAAAAATAGCTGTCACAATATTAAATATTTTAATCAGAACGGACAAAAAAAAATCACTCGTTCCAAAAATCGTATAAAAAAGCTATGTTCCATTTAAAAAACACCTTATCCATAGCGTAACTCTTTTGTTTCTGGTTCAAATAAATTTTTGAATTCTGCAGGAAAAAGTACATCGATTGGCTATTTTGGATTTTTCTTTAAATACAAGGAAGCTCAAAAATGAGCCCCTGTTCAGTCCTCGTTGGAAGACCCTATACCTACCTATGCCCTATCTGAAATTATTATTTAGCAGTCAAGATCTTGTGTGCTTTTACTTCAAGTCTAACCAACTAAATTTATTTACTTATTTTTTACAACCCAAAACAATTTAACACAATGCAACATTTAAATACAAAACACAAAAACACTAACAAATTTCAATATTTTTTATTTATTTCTTTAAAGTAGGTACTTACCTACCTATTAAACAAGTTTTGACATTTTTACATAAATTTTTATCTTGTTTAGAAACTTTATTACACTGCTTGCCCAAACTAAGCAAGCAAGTCTTATCGTTTTTAAATTTTAGATGCGATGTCACAAGTCTTAATCCCTCCATCCCCTGTCACCATGTAGCACACTTTGTGACCCCCCTTTCCCAGCGCGGTCCGTAAATTTGTTTACTGGTGGGGCAAATTTTTTAACAAGGATTTTAGACTCTCAAGGATCGGCATTCAATTATGAAACGCCCTGTACATGTAAATATCTAACCTAAACTAACCTGCACTGCTTATTTTCCGCCGCAGTCAACTAAAGCCATTGTTAATACAAGTACTCAGGTACTACGAGTATTAAGTACTGCACAAAGTACACAACACAAATAAAATTCAAGAATAAAAAGAAAATTAAGAAAGCAAGAACACCTTAAATTTAAACCAATAAGTAAAATGGTGGGCGTCATAAAATATTTAGAAATTTATGAAAATATAATGAGAATTATTAGGTAAGTAATTAGTTTTTCTTTGTCTAGCCCAAATGTTTTGCAGTAGTGTATTATTTCACCGCGCTAGTGTATTTCCATAGGACCGGCACCCAACCCGAAAACCGGCGACGTTCACGAACACGCAAGAATCCAAGGAGATTTCAATTTGCGGGCCGTCGACGAATTCGTACTAATATTTTTCTCTTTTTGATTTCAATGCATTTATTTAGTTTTTTATTGCCATTTAAACCTCTATAAGGTGAATTTAAAATACGGCCGAGCCTGCGGAGTAGGCACAGGAACAATAATTATTGGTGCTTGGCTTAGCTCGATGCTTTATTGAGGGGAGTTTTTATATGAAAATGCACATTTCTTGGGAAAAAATTTTTTTAAATAAAAAAAATAAAAAATAAATTAGATTAGAAATTAGTAAATTAGTAGGTAGGTCTTTGACCAAATTACTTTATGGACCAGCCGCTCCTGCCCCTTCCTCTTTTAAAGTATGACGTAATTTATGGATCTCCCCCTTCGTCTATATAGAATGCACCGTGTATGCACGCACAGATAACGTAACCTGTGCGTTTATGCCAAAAATTTCAAATTGTTTTTTTTTGCATAAAGATACATGCCCAGCTAGAATATTTTTGGGCAACACAGAAATTGATGGGCAACCTAGCCATTTTCAAGTAAGGGTGATTTAAACAGTTTGTTGATTTATTTTATGTTGTTTAAGGTTTCGAGTTGTGTCATATAACATTTTGGCTGATTTGTATTGTGATTCTGAGTTTACTAGAACAAGTTTATTTCCATATTGCCCCCCTTACGCTTTGACTATAGACTATCGAAAGCAATTGTTTATAAAAGAAATTATAGGTAAGCACCTAAAGTTTTGCCATTAATGTAGGTAGGTACCTACTTAAATAATTATACATTTCATTTTCCTTTTCCTATAGTTAGTATTGTATTTTAGGATACAATGCAGACCTAATATGTCTACAAGAAGTAGATAGCAAAGTATACAAATATGATCTAGAACCAACCTTACTTCATTTTGGATACGAAAGCAATTTTTGTTTAAAAGGAGGCAAAGTAGCAGAAGGCTTGGCATTTTTCTATAATAAAGACAGATTTATATTGTTAGATTCTGAACAATTTTTGTTCTCAGAACGAATTAATAAGGATCCTTTGTTTGCTGATATTTGGAGTAGGATAAGCCAAAACCCTAAATTGGAGGAAAGGATATTAACCAGAAACACTATGTTACAGATAAATGTTGTAGGATCTTTAGAACATAATGAAGTGTTAGTGGTTGCTAATTTACACCTGTATTTTCATCCTGATGCAGATCACATTAGATTACTCCATGGTTGTTTAGCAATCAAATATTTGGAGTATTTACGTTGTCAACTAAAATCCAGGGTAAATAATATTTTTCTAAAAATTTTGAGATTAAGTTGCTATGTAAGTTGAACACAGAATTAGGTTAATTTTAGTGTTCAATTATTATTTCTGATGTCAATTTTCTAAAATCTTCTAGTATGCTGATAAAAGAGTATCGCTTATATTTTGTGGAGATTTCAACAGCACACCCGAATGTGGAATTTATAAATTATACACAGAAGGATTGGTACCAGGAAACTTTATAGACTACAGCAGCAGTAAGTACAACTCATTCAAATTCAAATAAACTATCCATAATCTTAAAGAGACCTGTTAATTAATCAGGAAAACACAGCTCGATGTCATGGTCTCAATTAGAGATGTAAAATTCTCGGTAATAATCTTTTGGAGAATATTCTCGAGAATATTCTCAAGTTATAGAAGTTTCTGAGAATGGTAACAAAATCGCTAGAAATGGCAATAAAAAGAAATAAAATTTTTACATTAAATTACAGTACATTTTTTGTGTTAAAATATTTCCAAACGTTACTTTTCGGTTTTGTGATACCCTTTAATTTATTTTGCTCCATGTTTTTATACTTATAGACGGACTAAACTAAGCCGAACGGAACGCCAAAATAAAACAAGTCTCACCACATCATTTACAATTCACACAGCTGTATACGAGTATAGGTTCGCGCTTCTAGGGGATTTCCCTGAATTACTGTTGTACTCGAATTCCCCTAGAAACGCCGACGTAAAACACTGTTACCAGAGTTATTGAAAAGGTTAGAGAAGCTCAAAATTTTAAAAATCATTGCAAAATTTTTCAGAGTAGATTATGTAGAAAAACTTCTCTAGAGAATATTCTCGGGAGAATTTTCTTACAGAGAATATTCTCGAGAATATTCTCCTCTCACATCTCTAGTCTCAATATAATTTTACTTAAACAATCAAAAAACTAACGCTACATGTTTCGCCATTGCTGGTATCATCGGGCCTAAAAAGTTTCACATAAACATCATGCCACTATAGTTGGTCGGCGGGGAAGGTGATCCCCAGGTTACAATTAAATTCACTTTAATTACCTATATCGCGTTATTTGTTTACAAACATTATAATTGAAGTTTGTAACCTATCACCTTTCCTGTCATGTCTTTGACGTTTGCTTCAGATATTCGTCCTTTCTTAGCCTACTTAAAGTAGGTCATACTTAATACATGGGCTGACCATTTCATCCTTGTTTATCGGATTTTACCAGATAATCAGCCCTGTGATCAAACACACAAGTTCACTTTTAACGTACCGTATTTGGTAAGATGGGAACCAACTATAATGCCATGATGTTTATGTGAAACTTTTTTATTACTGATAATGCCACAAATGGCGAAACATGAAGCTAGGCTTGCCAACAGTTCTTTATTACGAAATAAAGTCTTTTGTCCGTTAATAAGATGTCAAAGGACGGTAAATGTCCTTTAAAACCAAAAGATTTATCTCGTACCTAAGTGCCTTAAAAAATTAATGTTCAACAAAATAAAAACATGTTACCTTTACCTAACATCCCATCTAATGTATAACGCTTAGATTGAAAATGTAGTTTTCCTTTTTTTTTTCACCGTATTATACAGGGTGTTTCAGAATAAGATGCTTATCCTTAACAGTGTGAATCCTTAGGTGATTTTAAAAAGAAAAGTTCAAATTAACATATATCCTTAACCTATCAACTTTCGAACTACAGGGCGTTAAAGTTTTAAGAAAAAAATCGTTTTTCTATCATAACTTTAACAACTTTCTAGCTATTTTTATGAATTTTTCACACATGCCCTCTAAGCATCAATAGCCATTTTTTGGTGTAGACAAATTTTAAAATTTTTTAACCAGTGGCGTCCTGAAAGGGTTTGGACTAGACATTTTGGAAAAATATTATGTACGCCACTGCTTTTTCTCAAGATAAAAATTATTTTTAAAATACTCATTCATTTTAGGCCAAATTTTATATCTTGCCTTTTTATCGTCCGACAAAAAAAATAAAAAGCATTAAATGCGCATTCGCTATGTGCCTATGGTTTCTGACAAGTAGGCTATGAACTTTGTTAAGGAAACAATGACAATAACGAAATATTTAATGCCAAATAGTTTTGACAGCTATTTATTTATGTACACGGCTTTCCACTTAACTTAAATTTTAAAAACGTAATACTTTTTAAACGTGTATCATGGTAAATTTTACAAATGTCGAGTTTGCGGATATGCATTACCTATACGGGCTTGCTGACGGCAATGCATTCGAAGCCAGACGATTATACCAAGAGCGTTATCCAAATAGAATAGTTCCGGATGCAACGATTTCAGGAACTCACAGAAAGTTATGTGAAACGGGATCTTTTGAAACAAAAAACTACTTAAAAGAGGCACACCAAACTACACGAACACCGGAAACCGAAGAAGCTGTTTTAAATTTAGTGGAACAAAACCCTAATATAAGTACCAGAAAAATTGGGAATATTTTAAATATTACTCATGTCCTAGTCTGGAGAATTCTTCAAAGTTATTTGTTATATCCGTACCATATTCAACGGGTCCAGGCCCTACTTCCTAGGGATTTTCCATTACGCATCAATTTCTGCCAATGGTTTATTCAAATGGTTACCGAAAATCCCCAATTTGATGCCAGAATTTTGTTCACGGACGAAGCTAATTTTTCCAGGAACGCCATACAAAATTTTCATAACAATCACTTCTGGGCAAAAGAAAACCCACATGCTATTACGGAATCCCACCACCAAGAGCAATTGTCTGTAAATGTTTGGGCTGGAATTATTGGTGATTATTTAATTGGGCCTTATTTTTTACCAGCCAGATTGAACGGAATCAATTATCGCCAATTTCTTGAACATAGTTTACCAAATTTGCTAGACGACGTCCCTATTTTAACCCGACATCGTATGTGGTTTATGCACGATGGTGCACCTGCCCATTTCAGTCTCTTAGCAAGAGTTTTTAAATCAACATTATAGTAATCGATGGATAGGGCGCAGAGGAACACAATCGTGGCTACCTATATCCCCTGATCTAAACAGTCTAGATTTTTTCCTGTGGGGACATCTGAAAACGTTGGTTTACAGCATCCCAATAAATACTGAAGAGGAGTCGAGAAACCGACACTATCAGGAATACTCCAGGAATTTTTCAAAGGGTACGAGACTCAATGAGAAGAAGAGCTGAAGCATGCATTCTTGCAGGTGGTGGCCACTTGACAATTTGTTTAACTATAATAATTATTATTTCGTTATGAACTATTCTACGTCTGAAAAGATTGCTATAGTTAAGTGGTTCAACAGCTAATCTAAATTATTTTCGTTTTTGTTCACACGTTATTTTAATGTTAGTTGTTTTAATTTAATGTTAAAAAATAAACCATAGGCACATAGCGAATGCGCATTTAATGCTTTTTATTTTTTTTGTCGGACGATAAAAAGGCAAGATATTAAATTTGGCCTAAAATGAATGAGTATTTTAAAAATAATTTTTATCTTGAGAAAGAGCAGTGGCGTACATAATATTTTTCCAAAATGTCTAGTCCAAACCCTTTCAGGACGCCACTGGTTAAAAAATTTTCTACACCAAAAAATGGCTATTGATGCTTAGAGGGCATGTGTGAAAAATTCATAAAAATAGCTAGAAAGTTGTTAAAGTTATGATAGAAAAACGATTTTTTTCCTAAAACTTTAACGCCCTGTAGTTCGAAAGTTGATAGGTTAAGACTGCACAGAGGCAACACCGCTAGGGTACAGCTGGTCGGTCGGGTAGGAATACGAGGTAGTGAGAGGCGGAGACTAACGGACCCCTACCACTTGATTTTGAAGCGCACGGATTAAAATATTTTATCTATTCAATCGTTGGGCGTTAAATATTTAGGTTTTAATAGATTTGGATGTTTGGACGGGAGCGTCGCAGCGCGATGTGACAAATAGTAGGGGAGCGTCGTGTTTTAAGTAGTGGAGCGTCGGGCTTCCATTTAATGGTGATGATAATTTTGTATTTATATTAATATAAATGTTAACGTGTGTTAAAAATGTTCTTATTAACTGAAACATTTATATATAAATTATCATCAACTATAGAATCATTGCTCATAGGGTCCTCTATCCAGCCCAAAATATCGCGAAACCTATAACACCTAGAAAGTCGGTACCTACCTAAGGGTGTAAAATTATAACGTGACATGCGTCACGTATGCACACACTGGCATAAGCGGTAAAACAAATATTGCGCCAATCATACAAAAAGTGGAAAAGCTATATTTTTTGCAATTATGGCCCAAATGGCTGAACAAAGAACGGCACCAGCCAGAGTGTTAGATAAAGGAGCAAACGACTTTTCAAATAGTTAATAAAATATTCAAAAATCGTAATTATAATGACGTACTTGGAGCTTAGAGCAGCAATTTAAGTAGCGGTGGAACCCCTATGAAATTGACAAAATATTATTTATTTATTTCTCTAAAAGGTCAGATTTTCAAAATGGCGAACAATTTTTATAACTTAAGTAACAACCGACCAGGTGAAGATTTTTGGTATGTTCATGACAACATAAAAAATTTAGAAGTTACCAACAAAACCTCGAACAAAACATAGAGAGGCAAATGAGTTAGGAGGGAGGGGGGGGGGGGGTGGAATAAAGATAACGCGTTTTATGATTTATATTTTTAAACATACTAAATGATGGAACATTTTTCAGAAACAGCTTTACAAATTTTAAAAATAATCGTAGAAGAAATATTTGCGATTGTCAACGAACTAGGATGTTTTCTTGGTTCTCTGAACATTTTTTCTATAAGTAGGATCTCGAATTTCCATACCTCGTGTATGCCTAGGATCAATAATCTCGGGTAAAAGGCAGTCAAAATAAAAAATTTTTAATTTTGGTAACATTTGAGTTTCGAAAAATTGTTTATCAATTTTAATTTGTAAAAAAATTATTTCCTTTAAAGTCCACACCGAAAAATAACACTGTTCTTTCGTCGCTATATTTAATTGGCCCTGTACTTGATAATAATAACTGTGATTTTTCTTCAGTTTGTATTCATCACCCTCCATTTCTAAATAATTAATGTACTTTTTAGAAATTGCTTCTTTAATGTCGCAATTTCTGGCAGTAAAAGGGCATTTAATTTCCACCAATGATTGGGAATCTTCTATTAGTCCATCCGGAGACGCGCCAAGGAAGGGCCAATTTTTATTTATGAATAGACCACAGTCTAAAATATCAGATCCTAGTTGTGCCTGTAGCATTTGTTTAGCCCGGTATTCATTTTCCTTTCCCCATGCAGTGGCTTTTGAATAAAATTCCTTATATAAAATTTGATTAACTGTCGAAGAGCAACTAGAAGAAGGCCTCATTTTACATATTTTTCCAAATAGTGATGCAGTCAACATCTTCCGTCTGCTCTGTTGCCATTCAGCAGAGTCTGCTTGTAGGCGAGTTCTGGCTTCAATTTTTTCAAATTCATCTGCGGCTTTATTTAAATTTTGCAAATATTCATCTTTTAAAGAATTATATGATTCTGGGTCCAAATCCGGTTTCTCACAATTTTCCCCATAATTGACGTCTTGCCCACTACTTGGATATTTTAATTTTTTTCTGCATTGGGGATCCTTTTTTTTTATGTGTTTTTTCACCTCTTCCATTTTTTTTATGTGTCCTTTTGGACTGTACCCACTCAAATGTTTGTGGATGTTATATAGGGGTTTTTTTGTATTTCTAGCCACAACTGCGGAAAAACAGCGTGCTTGGTAACACCTCCTCATAGTAAAATTAACCCTTTTACCGCCCACTCTTTTTGCAATTTGGGAATTAAATTGCTCTACTGTGTTTGTAGTAACATTTTCAAGTACGCTTTTTGCATGCCTAGCAAGATATCTTACTGCATCCATCATTTTTTCCTCTATACCAAAGGTTCGGAACTCCAGCATATGATTATTCTTATCGGCTTCTGATTTGTTACAAAAATATTTTAATTGAAAGCAGTTTTTATGCTCTCCAAAAATATGGCTAACGCTATTCATGATATCTTTCTTTAAATTATTCACTTTTTCATCTTCACTTACTTGTTCGGATTGTCTCATTTTGACTGCTCTTACTATAGCAGTTCTACACCGCAAAATATTTTTAGAGATAACATTTTTTAAAGCTCCGGGAACGCCTCTTGATTTTGAGAGTTCTCGCAACTTATTACAGTAATTTCTCAGTAAGTGGTTTATACATTCTATTTTTTGTACCGTAATATGTCCATATGGTCTACTATCTAATATTTTTTTATAGCAGCTACTATCTCCGTCAGCTATCATTTTATGATAAATAAGGTTGTACATGGAAATGCTGGAACAAAATCCTTCAGCAATTATACTTGCTTCCATAGCTGTTGATGAAGAGTTCCAATTTTTGTAGCAGGCATGCTCTGAAGGTATTTCTCCTTTATTCTGGGCTCTTTGGCAAACGCAACAGTATTTATTTTTTACTCCTAAATACAAAATTTT
The DNA here is from genome assembly GCA_963920685.1 of Polydrusus tereticollis. NCBI lineage: Eukaryota > Metazoa > Arthropoda > Insecta > Coleoptera > Curculionidae > Polydrusus > Polydrusus tereticollis. The sequence continues at coordinate 30,540,210 of OY987327.1, forward strand.
TTTTGATTTAGCGCCCACAATTGCAGCAACACCAGATAAGGAGTTATAGTTTCCTCCACCACGATAAGATCGCTTGGCCCAACTGCCATCACAAACTACTGTAACCATTGGGGTGCCGTTTATGTCAACGCTGCCACACTCTACAGCCATTTTTGCCTCTTCCTCTGCGGCTTCGTTCATGGATTTCCATGCTACTTCTTCCCATGCATTACATACTTCAGTATGAAGTCGATTATATAGAGGAACACTAAAACAAGGAATGTCGATAGCTCCTGTAATTTCTTTTAACTGACTATATCCTCCTCCAACATTCATTACAGCGGCGACTGCAGAGGTGTTGATATCCACCTTTTCTGGATGTTCCGGACAAGTAGAAATTATTTTGTTAAATTGGCACATGTCGCATTCGAATGTTAATTTTGTCTGAAAACCCAATTTTTGCTCCTTTGTAATGCGCATGTTAGCCAAACTACAACCAAATAATTCAGCGTGATTAGACAGCTTTTTGAGATCATCGACAAATTGCTGAAGATACACAATTCGAGCTCCATCTATAGTTACTTCGCTACAAAGAAAAACGGAAATTTCAGTGACGAAAAATTACTTACAGTGCAGTAATTTCACATAGTAAGCCCGTACTAACTTTCAGCAAGGTTTAGGAATTATTAGTATATTGTCAAAAAAGTTTTGGGTTTAGTTTTATATAATTATTTATTTAATTTCACTTTTTAGTTTAGGTCAAAGTAGTCTGGTCAAATTTTGTATTCAAAATTTTGGCTAGTGCTAACAAAAATTACGCTTTGATATTTTATAAAAAAAAACATATTATGTACATTTTAATCGTGTGCGACTCCCAAAAGCGATAACGTAGAATCTTTATGTTGATCCCTTATTCCATAAATTCAAAGATTGTTTATTATCCCAAAATTTAATGATTTTTTTTTGTCTACCGACTGGGGAGTGTGAAACGGCACCTTCATCCTACGAGATATCCGATCTCATCCGGCCTGTCCGGCGTAAATAGGATGGTTAGATGCAAGGGCGGTTTTAGCTTTTCAACATGGGGGGGGGGGTATTCTCAAATCCCAATTTTTTTAAAAAAATGGTATCAATTGTATGCATTTAGATAGGTATATTTTTTTTTTAAACAAGCATGCAGTAATAAATAGAAAAGCTCTTATTAACCTGAAGTAACCAAAAAATAAATTGGGAGGGGGGGATAGGGAAAAATAGCGCGAAAAATTTTTGGATGCCACGTCCTTTTTTCAATGATGCTTGAAATTCTAAATTCATGCGGGGGGGGGGGTAATACCCTATTACCCCCCCGTAAAACCGCCCTTGGTTAGATGTCGATTCATTTTACATTCTTCCCTAAAGGCAATAGCACGCAGTGTTCGCAAGCGGTCACCCATCCAAGTACGAACCGCGCCCGACACATTTTAACATCGGTGATGTGACGAGAACCGGCTCTAAACTGTGCGGTAGGCCGTTGCCCATAAATTTATTGATAAAATGTAAAATACCTACATAGTTCCAAGTTAGTAGACGAGGCTTATTATATGGAAACACACACACAAAAAGAGGCAACGTTTTTATTAGTCAAGTATCTCCAGTTTACACTTGAAAATGGTTAGAGATACTTGCCTTGCCTAACCGAAACGTTGTGTTAAAAATTAAATATCAACGGAAGTCCGACAATATTTGCCGCTTTGATAATTTTACATTGTCTCCAACCTTCAAAAAACTTAAATAATTGAAATTTCTTAACACTAATAAGTAAACAAGGAAATTTATTGATTGATACCTTTTTCTCTTTCTTCTTTGTGGAACTATTTCAGGTTCATCATCAGAAGACTTATATTCTGCATTTGTAATTTCCATATCATTGGTACTAAAAATAATAATTAATAAACACAATAATAGCAATGTTTATGGGGCAATGTAGTAATTTTTTTAAATTTTATTCTGAATATTATACAGTGTGTCGAAAAGGAATGCAACATATAAGAAAGAAAAGTTTTTTGTTGCCGATTTCTCAGAACAATTTATTCTTGTTAAAATTTGGTGCATGCCTTAAAACTGGGAATGTATATTTCATACTTGTCATTTTTTGTCAGATTTTTTTAAATTTAATTTTGGTATTACAGATTTTTAATATAAGTTTGTTTAAACCGAAATGTGTGCGGTATCAAATCAATCAAATAAAATGATCTTTTTTCCTAACCCGACCAACCACCATCACGCCCAGCGCTACGCTACGCAGTCATGTAATGATCTATTGACGAGCAAAAAAAAATGGTCCGCGGAAAAAAATGTTTTTATTTACAACCATGCATGTAATAATAACTTTTTATCTATCTTTGAAAGGGGGAAAGTTGACATTTTTTGACTTGACTTGACTTGACTTGAAAGTAAAAATGAGATTTGCTATCTTGATGTGTATTATTACCTATATTACACGTTATTTCACCACCTGCGGTTATTTGAAATTCTAAATGAGAACTCAAAATGACATTACTCTTTTAAATAATTTTAATTTAAAATCACGAGAAGTGTATGTTGAATGTGGTTGTAAATAAAATAGCGTACAAACCTCGGTGAAAAGTTTCAATACTGTCTCGAGATTTAGTTAACCTCGCCGCTTCGCGCCTCGTTTAACTACCGACTCTCTCGACAGTAATGAAACACTTTCCACCTCAATACGTAATATACTATTCCATGTGTTTTTTCTATGAGGGCGGCATTTTTCGAGTCTTGCTCCAGGTGACCACACTCCTAGCGCTGGGCGTGCCACCATGTCGCCATTTGAAAAATATGAGTTATACAAATTTAAAAATTATTTATTATTAAAATTAAATTTTACACAGCATCCATAGGTACTATCTTCAGTAACACCAGTTTTATGAAAAGCAATTGTACACTTTATGCCTACAAACTTTTCGTTTTTATGTATTGTTAATGAATAAAAATTGTATAAATATACCCCTGAGTATGAGTTGGTATTGAATATATGTTTTATTAAAAAATGTTTAGACTTTATTACCTTTCATCATGTCGTGCTGTCAAAAATTGTTGGCCAGAAATGTCAGGCTCATCAGGAAATCTTGGGTATATTTGTAAAATGGCATCGGAATTTTCATTTTCATTTCTAAAATTGGGTAAAACTATGGTTTTGTTAAAACTAAATTATTGTAAACTGTACTTACGTTTGTTCCTCTGGTGGTTCTAAAATGGCCTTGGTCAAACAAGGTAGCTCCACTCGACGAGCTCTAGGAAAAAGAACCTACCTATTAGTTACCTAAAGAAAATATTACCTTTTTGTTGTACCAAACTTACTCATTATATTTCAGAATATTGTTTCTTCTTCTTTTGGGCCTGCTTGCGTGCACTCGTTTTTTAGATCTTTTTCTATAATCCATAGTTAAAACGTATAATCAAAACTAATATGATTTTAAATGAATATTTTTAAAAGTAATGTAAGTAATGTAAACAAAACACGCACTATAATATAAAGTTTTACAATAAAGAACGTGGTGTGTATAATTATGCAAGTCCAAATATCACCAATCACTTTTTATTAAAACTTTACTAAGTAACTAAAATATAAATAGATACACTCCAGAAATGTGCTAGATAAACGCAGTATAATGTCATGAACAAGGTTAGAATTTCGGGATATACAAGATGTGGCTACAGCTCAGTGGTAATGTGTTTTTTAAAAGAGTGCGTAATGGCCTGGTAATATCACGATTATAGGTAATCTGATAATAGCTATATTATTAAAATATATTATATTATTCTTAATTTAAGACAATTGAAGAAATAGGTATAGGAATATATTATATGATAAACGTAGGGAACACAAAAACGATTGTATCAGTACCTATGTTTTTCATTATCAATGATGGGATTATACCGATTATTTTTATTTAATTAAATATACATGGGTGGCGCATTTAAGTATTTACTTATCATTTGGACTAATTATAATTTAGATACATATTATAGGGGAAGGATGGGCAAACTGAGATATGCGGGTGAAAGGATTACCTAGGTACTTACTAAGACTCTCAAAAACCATAAACAATTGTTGATTCGATCGGTTGTTATCGCAATGGACATTGAGCCCACGCGCCTTGTGCTAATAAACTCGCGCAACTCATATGAAGTGATATTTATTTTCGTGGATATGACATATTGCTCGTCTTAAATGACAGCTCTCTTAAGCATGTGTGTGTGTGTGTGTGATACGTTTATTTGGCTCTGGATTTAACCAACTGGCCAGCTTAAGTCTCTTAAGCATGAAATGCGAATGGTATGCTTACATAGGCTCTGTACATGTCATTTCAGCTTTCAAGACTAGTAGTTTTGGAGAAATAGCCTAATTTTAAAGGGGTTCCACGCTTTATTGCTAAATATAAGATAAGAGCGACTTTTCTGTACAGGGTTGTCCAAAAAGCGCGCGTCGGATAATAGCTGCTAAACCGTTAATCTTATGACAAAATTTTCTGAATAATTTTTTTTTTATCTCTGCTACAACTAGAAATTATCCTCAAGTATACAGGGTCTCTCAAAAAATAGTTATACCAAAAATGCTATTTTTTTAAAAATAGAACACCCTGTATATTTTTGGATTTTTAGATTCTACATAAAATCATAATTATTTTTTATTAAATTTATTATTTGTATATATTAATAGTGTCCGAGATATTGACTTTAAAAAAATTACATTTTGAAGTTTGACAGCTTCTAACTTTCTAATCGTACGTCTTAGAGCAAAACGGCTCACATGCCCCTATCTTCCATTTTTATTATCTTCTCAAAAAATTAACTTCCGGTTAAACGGAAGTATGTAATATTTCCTGCTTTCGAGTTACATCCGGTTTAACCGGAAGTTGACACTCTTGAAAAGATGATAAAAATGGAAGATAAGGACATGAAAGCCGTTTTGCTCTAAGACGTACGGTTACAAAGTTAGAAGCTGTCAAAGTTCAAAAATGTAATTTTTCAAAAGTTAATATCTCGGAAACTATTAAGTATAGAGTAATAATGCATTGATTAAAAAATAATTATAATTTTATGTAGAATCTAAAAATCCGAATATATATAAGGTGTTATATTTAAAAAAAATAGCAATTTTGGTATAACTATTTTTTGAGATACCCTGTATACTTGAAGATAATTTTGGGTTATAGCAGAGATAAAACGTTACAAGTTTCATTTAGAAAATTTTCTTATAAGTTCAACGGTTTAGCAGCTATTGGCCGACGCGCGCTTGTTGTATAGTTAAAATATTTTTGTCCGGGCAGAATCATAAAATCTCAACCCCAACCGGTAATAATATAGGTTGGTGGTATTTCAGACAACATAATCCAAGAAAATAAATTATATTATTAAAATACAATAACTTAAACATACAAAATTAACTACAGTCAGTTGCTTTCCGAGTCCGACCCTGTCCCTCATTGTAGCTCCGCCCCGGCGACGGAGAGTACACGTGTAGCTGCATTATATTATATTGCGGGAATTAACTGAATCGTGGTAAGGGTTTACCTGTCACAGCATAACCCACAGTAACTTTTATTGAAAAATTATAAATTTGGTGTCATTCGATAGGTAAAGACTTGGGCCTTGTTATTCGTGTAATGGATTTTTGAATTATAACCTTAAGTTGGAGATATTAATTAGCAAAGTTGTATTATTATATTGATATAAAATCATGTATATTTTAAAAACAGAATCTAAATATAAAAATCCATCACACAAATAACACGGTGGAAGGGTCTGTCTTTCTATATCTTTAAAAATGAATCCAATCGATGAAGCCGTTTTCGAGAAAATCCGTGACAAAGAAGCGGAAACAATGAATCTATTTTACTTGCCTTCATGGACTCTTAAGGATATATGTTAATTTGAACTTTTCTTCTTAAAATCACCTAAGGATTCACACCGTTAAGGATCAGCATCTTATTCTGAAACACCCTGTATTGCTCGATTTGACCATTTTCGAAAGGGTTGAAAATGCTTTTCAAGTGTAACTCAGTTCCTGATAATTTCGCGACGAAAAGTAAAGATAGTAAAATGGTTCGGAATAAAATTCTCTATAATATTGGTATTTTAAGAATTTTCGATATTTTTATTATTTATCGAGTTATTGCTCGATTTGACTATTTTTGAAGGGGTTGAAAATGCTTTTCAAGTGTAGCTCAGTTCCTGATGATTTCGCGACGAACAGTGAAGATAGTAAAATGGTTGGGAATAAAATTCTCTATAATATTATTATTCTAAGAATTTTCGATATTTTTATCATTTATCGAGTTATTGCTCGATTTGACTATTTTTGAAGGGGTTGAAAATGCTTTTTAAGTGTAGCTCAGTTCCTGATGATTTCGCGACGAACAGTGAAGATAGTAAAATGGTTCGGAATAGAATTCTCTATAATATTGGTATTTTAAGAATTTTCGATATTTTTATTATTTATCGAGTTATTGCTCGATTTGACTATTTTTGAAGGGGTTGAAAATGCTTTTCAAGTGTAGCTCAGTTCCTGATGATTTCGCGACGAACAGTGAAGATAGTAAAATGGTTGGGAATAAAATTCTCTATAATATTATTATTCTAAGAATTTTCGATATTTTTATCATTTATCGAGTTATTGCTCGATTTGACTATTTTTGAAGGGGTTGAAAATGCTTTTCAAGTGTAGCTCAGTTCCTGATGATTTCGCGACGAACAGTGAAAATAGTAAAATGGTTCGGAATAGAATTCTCTATAATATTGGTATTTTAAGAATTTTCGATATTTTTATTATTTATCGAGTTATTGCTCGATTTGACTATTTTTGAAGGGGTTGAAAATGCTTTTCAAGTGTAGCTCAGTTCCTGATGATTTCGCGACGAACAGTGAAGATAGTAAAATGGTTGGGAATAAAATTCTCTATAATATTATTATTCTAAGAATTTTCGATATTTTTATCATTTATCGAGTTATTGCTCGATTTGACTATTTTTGAAGGGGTTGAAAATGCTTTTTAAGTGTAGGTCAGTTCCTGATGATTTCGCGACGAACAGTGAAGATAGTAAAATGGTTGGGAATAAAATTCTCTATAATATTGTTATTTTAAGAATTTTCGATATTTTTATCATTTATCGAGTTATTGCTCGATTTGACTATTTTTGAAGGGTTTGAAAATGCTTTTCAAGTGTAGCTCAGTTCCTGATGATTTCGCGACGTACAGTGAAGATAGTAAAATGGTTGGGAATAAAATTCTCTATAATATTGTTATTTTAAGAATTTTCGATATTTTTATCATTTATCGAGTTATTGCTCGATTTGACTATCTTCGTAGGGGTTGAAAATGCTTTTCACGTATAGCTCGATTCCTGTTAATTTCGCGACGAAAAGTGAAGATAGTAAAATGGCTCGGAATAAAATTCTCTATAATATTGTTCTTTTAAGAATTTTCAATATTTTATTATTTATCGAGTTCATTGCTCAATTTGACCATTTTCGTCCCCAACCATCTAACTTGTTTGATGGGCATGCATACAATTTTTCAGAGACCATAAACAGATATTTGGCCGTAGGCTGCGCCCCTGGATTGTCCTTTAATTGTATATCCGCAAGTTGGCAACCCTACATGCAGCCTTAGTTTTTTGATTGAATAATTAAAATCCTATTGAGATCGTGACTTCCGTGTTTTCCTGATTAATTTAGTCAAGGTCAAAGTACATTGCCGAAAAATTACTACTTGAACTCGGGAGGTTTCAGAGAACTTATACAGGGTGAGGATTTTAAAGTGTTACAACGCAATATCTGAAAAACGGCTATAAATATTTTAGTCAAATTTTGGGACGTGGATAGGGAGGTTGGGGGACAAATTTTAAAATATTTTTGATATTTACCCCCCCCCCAGATTTGATGTGGCTAGTGACAAATTTGAAATGTCAAATGGAAAGGTATTTTTTTTTTTGATAATTCGATTCCTCGTCAATAACTACGTAAGTGAGCAGAAAATTGTTACATTTGCTCTACTAGTTGCTTAGTTACGAATTTTTCAATAAATAAAATAGGAATACTTAAAACTACACATTTTAAATCATGACACCTATGATTATTGTTTATCCAAACCTTTAATTATGTTGTATCCTAGGAAACCACTTTTGACTTTGACAAGTAGTGATAATCTGATAAAGTTCATTATTCAGTGCAATTATGGAACAATCTTATGACATTGAAATAGACATGTTGTTAATTCTGGGAGAAAGTAGAAAAAACTACCGGGAAGCGGCGCAATTGTGGACTGTTAGGTTTCCCGCCATTCAAAAATCTCACATGGCATTTAAGCGATTAGAAGATCGAGGCCGCAGCACGGGAATCCTAAAAAATAAGAACAGAGTTAGAAGACAAACAAAAACTAATGACGATATGGCCGTTGGAGTGTTGGGTGTAATAGCTGTAAATCCTCATGTTGGTTCAAGGGAACTTGCTCGTGATTCAGGAATGTGCCAAAAATCGGTACTGGCTATTTTACACAAGCACAATTTTCACCCTTACCACATAACTATTCATCAGGAATTGTATGGCCAAGACTTTCAAAATAGGATTACATTTTGTACGTGGTTACAAACTTTAATTCACGAAAACAATGCATTTTTAAGAAAGATAGTATTTTCTGACGAAGCTACATTTACCAATTGTGGTCAGGTAATTATTTAAATCAATATGGATTAATGTAACTTTTAATAATCAAAAATATGTAATCCACTACTTGATGGGTGTACATAAATAAATACATATCTAAACACCCGTTAACGGGTGTTTAGAGAATATTCACATACATTTAGATTTATTTTTAATTTTATACTGATTCAATCAATTTTGCTTTTCTTAATTTAAGGTCAACCGGCACAATTTACACTATTGGGCACCTCAAAATCCTCACTGGATGAGATTTCTGCCAAACCAACATCCTTGGTCGGTTAATACCTGGTGTGGCATAGTCGGAGATAGAGTCATTGGACCACATTTTTTTGACCGTCACCTAAATGGAGAAATGTATAATAATTTTTTACAAACCGATTTGCCACAACTTCTGAATAATAATGGAAATCAACAAGAACTATGGTTTCAGCAAGATGGTGCTCCGCCACATTTTGCCCGACAAGCTCGAGATACACTAAATGAAATGTTTGGAAACAGATGGATTGGTCGTGGTGGTCCTGTAAATTGGCCTGCAAGGTCACCAGATTTAACCCCATTAGATTTTTTCTTGTGGGGATTTATAAAAGAGAAAGTTATGGCTACACCACCGACCACACCAGAAAACATGAAAGATCGTATTCAACAAGCATGTAATTTAGTAACGCCTCAAATGTTAACTCGCGTGCGCAACTCATGTCAAAAAAGAATTGCAAAATGTTTAGAAATGGATGGGGGTCATTTCGAACACCTTTTGAAGCATGATCGTCGTTAGATTTTTTAAGGAATTATCATTTTTAAGTATTCCTATTTTATTTATTGAAAAATTCGTAACTAAGCAACTAGTAGAGCAAATGTAACAATTTTCTGCTCACTTACGTAGTTATTGACGAGGAATCGAATTATCAAAAAAAAAAAATACCTTTCCATTTGACATTTCAAATTTGTCACTAGCCACATCAAATCTGGAGTGGGGGTAAATATCAAAAATATTTTAAAATTTGTCCCCCAACCTCCCTATCCACGTCCCAAAATTTGACTAAAATATTTATAGCCGTTTTTCAGATATTGCGTTGTAACACTTTAAAATCCTCACCCTGTATATTTTATTTTTTAGATAAAGACGAAATGATTGAAAATATTGATGTAAAACATACTTTGAAACTTGGCAGTGCCTGTGGTACGCCAAAATATACGAATTTTACAGCTGGTTTTGCCGATTGCCTTGATTACATCTTTTATGAAAAAACAAATTTGACTGTAACAGAAGTGGTTCCTTTGCCGTCTAACGACGAATTAAATCAGTATACTGCTCTTCCTAGTATAGTTTGTCCATCCGATCACGTAGCGCTCGTTTCCGTTTTAAAATGGCTGTGAATGTAAGTCATTTTTTTTATGGCAATAAAAAAATGTTTTATTTATATTCAATTATTATTTTTTTTATTAGATGGTTTTTAGGCTTGAAAAAAACCGTGAAATAGGAGAGGTCAAAATATCCCTAATTTATCTTATTAAAAAATCCTACAGTGCCCCTTAACGGAGATAAAGAGCCTCAAAGGGGTTCGCAGCGACTTTTTTGGCTCTAACTTTTGAACCGTCGTGTATAATTTGATAAAATTTTAATATTTTATGTAGGCCATAAAGACTTATAAAATCATACTACAGTAGATGCTTTACATCGTCAGGGAAGTCGGGAACGGTTGGCACCACACTCTGGGCCAAAATTTTGACAGTCAGTTGTCGTTTTACAGAGCTAAAAACTGATTTTTTAAATAGTTTGGTCATTTCTCTTTAAAAGTGGTACCGTCAACTGGGGTTATATCGGATGATATTTTCAATTATCTGCCTGTATTTCTTATGTTATACAAAATTAAAGCTAACTAATGTACACTGAGTGAAGAAGTTAACCTAATAAACATAATTACATAAAAAAAAAAATTTTAAGTTATCAGGTTTATTTTTTTTTAAAAAAAGAAGGTCGTCCGATATAACCCGTGGTTTGGGGTAATATCGGACGATTAAATTTTTACATTGAAAAAGTACGATTTGAGCTTGCTGTTCGATGTAAGTTTGATCAGAAACCTTTATCGGACATTTTTATAGAATTTTTTTTTTTTTTCATGTTTTGTAGGTAGTTATTAAAGAAAACTCGATATTATAGAAATAAACGTCTTTATTCATAAAATTAACAAAAGAACATGAAATAATATTATTGTCGGACCTTCAATAAATCAAAAAAGAGAAAGAAAAATAAACTTAAAACATTAATTAAAAAACAAAAAATAATATTCTGAAAACATAAGTTTGATCACTAAAATCTATAACTGCAGACCCTCAAACACATGAACGAAAAACGAAAAATAATATTCTGAAAACCTAAGTTTGATCACTAAAGTCTATAACTGCAGACCCTTAAACACATGAACGCCGCGAAGGATTTTAGGCACAGGTAAAATACTGTGGACTTGTTCCAACTTGATTTTAGTCTTGTCTTCGACGTCCGGAAAAATATAAGAATCTTTGTGACCCTTATAGGATCTAAGGCAATTGACGGCAATAAAACCTTTTGGAATCTTTTCAATTTGCGCAACGAATTTTTTGGTCGCTTCTTTCTTGGTTCCTTCATTGTACAAAAATTGAACTAAAGCAAAACAGCCTTCTTGTAATGTATCACAGGTTACTGGAAGCTCAACGTTATCGACTTCGGACGTGGAATCATCGTTCAGACTATCGTTTTCTAAAAATATCGCAGAGTTTGAAGTATCATTATCGGCATCTTCTTGGGACGTGTTTCCATTAATGACATCTTCTTGAGAGGTAGATGCACCATTTTCTTCCCGCAGGTCTCCAAGGCACACCGATTTGCCAGCGGGAACATTTATCTTCGTCTTACGGGTTGGTCTAGTTGAGGTTGGATTCAAAGGAGCTACAATCGTATTCATAACTTCGGTAAACGACGCCTTCATTGCATCATCTGCATCTGCTTGTCGTTTCTGGATCATTTTCAAAACTTGTTCTGGATCGCAAGGGATTATACCCGTTGCTCGGAAACCAGACACTATATTATTCGACATGCGGTCCTTAGATGTTTCTATAAGCTTCTTTAACAACGAAGGAAAGACAGATTTCGGCACAACTCCTTTGTGGGTCCGTTTCCATTCGGTGACCCGTTTGAGCGGTCCAAACACTGCAACATCCAGGGGCTGACATAAGTGTGTCGAATTCTTCGGCAAAAATACAAACTGAATGTTGTTTTCTGTGCAACTTTTAATAATGCGGAAGGAAAGATGACTTGCCAAGTTGTCGCAAATAAGAACCTTCTTGCCCTCCTTTCGTCGCATATAGGGAAGAGCTGTTTTAAGAAACCAGTCCTCAAAACATGGAGTATCAAACCACCCACTTTGTGTTCGGTTGAAGTGCGAGTTTTCGGGGCCACCTTCTATCCAGTCTGGGTAGAGGTTTACACTTTTATAAACCACGTATGGAGGCAAGCAAGTACCATCTCCCGCCGCAGCGAACATAACAGACGTTGACGTTTTGGAAAAATCCATTATTCTTCGTGCATGCTTTTCTCCGCGAGGAATAAAAACTAGTTTCTTACCGGGATCATCTGTCAGGTTTGTTTCATCCATATTAACAATATTTTCAGGTGGAACCCCCTGAACTGTCTCGGTCAAGTGCACAAAATATTCTCTAATCGTATCTTCTGTGATATCAGCTTTCACTCGTTTAATATTTTCACAGTTTCGGAGTGATAACTCCTTGTGTCGCCCCATAAAATGATCAATCCAGTCATCGCCCGGTCTATTATCTTCGAAACATTGTATACTTACGCCCTTACTATTTAAATAATGGCGCACGAAGTCCTTGATTGCTTGCCTCTCAAAAGGATATCCAAATTTTGCTGCAGTAGTCATGGCATCTACTATCCAACGCTCTTCAACCACAGACAAAATTGGGGGCCTCCCGAGTTTGTCAGAATGCTGACCTCTATATACATCATATAGTGTACTTTTTGGGACACTGTACATTTCTGCTGCCTGCTGAAATGAGTAGTGGTGGTCTACCACTGCCAACAATGCCCTTTCCATAGCTTCTTGCGAATAATTGCGCCGATACGGCGTTCCTAACTTGTGAAAATGTTCTCTCGGCATGTCCGATATTACCCCTGAAAAACACGTTTTCCGTTAATTTCGATTTTTTGAGAAAAGGAAAGATGCAAAATAAATTTTGAGGTTATAGGGGTCTTAATAAGGGTGAATACAAATACTAATCCCATTGCACCATATAGCTATCATGCACAGGTTCTACAGGCCAGAGGAGACTATTTGGCTGTCTCAATTTTGGCGAAAAATGTGATTTTAATAATTAATTTTCGTGAGCTTACCTTGAGTTTGGGATCGAGCACGAAATGTATGTTTGGTCTGCAAGTTAACTGCCAATAGGGGGATATTCTTGGTAATAACCAAACTGTCACCTAACGGCTGTAGCGCGCGAAATTTGAATAATAAACATATTGTCCGATATTACCCCGTCGATCCGATATAACCCCGGTTGACGGTACTCTACATTTATTTCGATATAATTTTTGAAGAAAATACATTTTTTGTATAACACGTTTAAGCATGAACCTTCGAAATTTATTTAATAATTAAGTTTATTAACATAAGTTATTTAAACACAGTGACTAATCAAACAACAACATAACTAATTTATTAATTTTTAATTCGCATTAAAATGTTAAAATTTGTCATTATTACATCTCATTAATGCTCACATGCATCTGACTTATGGACAAGCACTCGGCAATTGTGTGTATGCAAGAAGAATTTATTGATGCATTTTCAAATCGAAGTGTGCCGCATAAAGAAACCATTGAAAGGAATACCACATCTGATTTCTAATTTCTAAGGGCACATTTTCTAATGAACCGTTTTAAGTATTGTTGCAACAATTGCAAATACATGGCATCATTTAATTTGCATTCAATAAAGAATGGTCCAATGAGATGATTCCCAATAATCTCCGCCCACATGTTAACCATGAATCTTTGTTGGTGCTTTGTCTGTACTGTTGCATGGGGATTTTCTTCATACCAGATATGCAAATTATGGCAATTTATTACTCCGTTTCGGGTGAAACCGGCTTCGTTCCATGAGCAAAACAATACTAGTAAAATTATAATTTTGCCTAAATCGTTGCCAAAATCAATTTGCGTAGTTGGCTCTTGCAGGATAATCAGCGGGAGACCTGACATGTTCTTTGCTCTACTTGGGAGTCGTCCACCACGATGCGGCAAAAGATTTCCTAAAATGGATTAGCAAAATATTAGCCACTTTTAACATTTTTTTTTTATTTCACTTGCGTTTTTACCTGTTTCTCTTAAGATCAACACTTTTAAAAGTTCCTCGGTGCGGTAAACATTGATTTGGAAATGTATCAGAATAAATTCTCGCCTCCACACAATAATTGCCGAGAGCTCGTCCATAAATTAAACGCATGTCAGCATATTCAATATTGAAATATTTTAATTTACAAGGTACCATTAAAAAGCCTGTGGAAAATATTTTTTTATCCGATTGTGTCAAAAAATGACGTTTTATAGATCAGATATTTGGACGAAAAGGTAACCTTTTCAATAAGGTATTGATTATTGCGCTGGTAGCTAGGCAACCTTTGTCGTCCTAGTCCGAAAAACATTTTGTCGGACGCTAAAATATTTTCAACAGTTTATTTTATTCAATTATTTACAATATTTATATTAAATGTACAATTAGAACAATTTTGAACAAGAACGGGGTGATGTAAATTTGATTTTGAGGATGTGTTATTATTTTTGGTCTCCGTTATGATATTATTCTCCAATGTTGAACTCGATTGGGAGACGGATTGCGACACCTGAGTCGAGACTGACTGCAGGTCAGATTGTGGAATGTTGAATATTTTCTTGGTGAGCTCTAACTTATTACTTAAGGAATCATCTATGTAGCCCTCGGCTACTCCCGAAGACTTCCAGCCTCCATGCCGTTTTAGAGATGTTATGTCTGCTCCCGCATCTACAAGTAATGTGGCCGATGTTCTTCTGAAACAATGTCCCGTGAATTCCTTGGCATTCGGCAGTTTTAAGTAAGATGCCATTTCCTGAGGTATAGAGCCAAATTTGTGTATACCGACAACTTGCTTATGGCATTTTCCATTGCGATAAGACACAAAAAATCGCCCATCACTCATATTTGTTGGACGTAAAGCCAGATAATTTCTATAATACTTTAGATATTCTCCAGTCACCGTAAATAATCTCGGTTTGTTTGTTTTATTATAGGGAATTTTTATTAACAAAGCCGTTCCCAAATCTTGTATGTCATCAATTTTCATATGAGCCAGTTCTTCTCGACGACATGCGCTTGCGATTCCAAAAATAAAAGCAACCTGTAATTAAGAAAATTGTTAGTCAGAAATTTAAAATACTATTATATAGTTACATTTACCTTCAACATTAAGTATTTGTCATCTGGAGCATGGCAAAGGAATTTGTGAACCTCTTCTCTAGTTAGGATCCTTGATTTCTTTGGACAATATCCAACACTTTTTTGTTTCAACAATGCTCGTAATCTCATGTATTTAGATATATCAATATTCTGTTTTACATTTACCACTGCACGTAGCATAGAATACTGCGACCACAGAGTAGATGACTTCATAGTTTTCGATAATTCCGCCATATAGACCAAGAAGACGTTTTCGGAGAACGACTGTATATTTTTTTCTTGCCGGTAATCCATAAATTTTTTATAAGCTCTTTCATATATTTCCTTAGATTTTTGTGGCAACAAATGTAACATTACTTCCTTGGCAGTTTCTTGAATGTCAGGTGGTGTCCCTTCTATAAGATCATCGTCTATTTCCATTTTTAATTGTGTTTTTCAGGTTTTAAAACTAGCAGAACACGAAAGATTAGTTAAAACTATCGCCTGATTGATAAAACGTCAGTTGATAATATTAATTTAATTATTTGTTAGATCCATGGATACGCATATTACAGGTTTCATTGTTCAAACATTCAAGGGACAAAAAATTACAATGCAAGATGAAATATATTGGTTTTCTTAATTTTTACATTATTTTATAATCCGAGCAAAAACACAATCGGATAAAAAATAACGTATGTTATACGGACGAAAAATGTATTTCGGACTATGCGGGTTACTGGCCTCGGCTTTGCCTCGTCCAGTAATCTCCCGCAATACGTCCGAAATACTGCATTTTTCGTCCTTGTAACATAATATACTATTTTATTTTATTTCTTTAACAGTTACCTGCAACAACTATGTGCAATACTATAGTAACGAATATTGACATGTTAGTCAAAAATCATTTACTATTTTTCGACTTATTAACAAGAGTTTTTCGTTAGTTTCGTCATGGTTGTAAAGTTAACGCTGCAGGAGAAAATAGAAATTGTACTTATCGTCGGAGATCACTATAAACCTATTAGGGAAGCCGCACTTATATTTAATACTAGACACCCTGACAAAATGGTATGTAGCGCCACTATAGCAAACGTAATGAATAAATTTAAAGCTACTGCTTCTGTCGAAAATGTATTTAAGAAACAACACAACAAATGGTCCACAACAGAAGAAAAGCAATTCAATGTAATGCAAGCGGTTATCGAAGACCCGAAATTTTTTTTAAAAAAATTGTCAAAAACTATTCCAGTTGACGTCAAAAAGTCTACTGCTAGTAATATTTTAAAAATAAACAAATTTCATCCATATAAACCGAAAAACATTCCCACGCTTCTTCCTAGAGATTTTGAATCCCGTTTCCTATTTTGCTCGTGGTTCCAAGGCGAATGTGAAGTTGATCCTTTTTTTGCAAGAAAAGTATTTACAGATGAAGCCATGTTTACTTCCAACGGCGTGGTTATTGTCGGTGGTGGAGTGACAACAATCCAAATTTTATAATCGAATGCCGTAGTCAATATTCATTTAAAACCAATGTTTGGTGTGGCATTTTTAATGATCGGATCGTTGGACCATACTTTTTCCGACAAAATATAAATGCTGCCATTTACTTGGACCTCTTAAGGAACCAGTTGTCTCACTTTCTTGACGAACTGCCACTAAATATAAGACGTACAATTTTGTATCAACATGTTGAGGCCCCATGCCATAGTACTAACACAGTAACTGGGTATTTGAATGAAGTATTTCCGCACCGTTGGATAGGCAGACGTTCAAATATCCCTTGGCCAGCCAGGTCATCTGACATCACACCCCTGGACTTCTTTTTATGCACGGGGCCGATTAAGAGAAATGGTGTATGGGCATAGACCTTTTCAGGATATTGACCATCTTGAAGCAGTAATAACAAACTGTGTCTAAGAAATCACTCGCAATATGATACGGGCGACAGTAAGAGAAACTACAAGGCGTACTATAATTTGCATGGAAAAAAAAGGGGGCATGTGGAGACATAATTTTTCATTTTAAACTATTTGTTTTTAGATCACTTTTATCATGTAATTGCTAAAATATTGTTTATTATTCACATTCACAATTTATTTTTACTCTTAAGGAAATTAAATGTTTTTAATATTCCTGATAGGTAGATAGGTTGATTTTAGAACATGAAATAATCTCGCATTATTTTTTTACTTAATTGGTTTCCAACAAGATGTAATGAATGCTCAACGTGTTTTTGATGGTACCCTGTAAATTAAAATATCTCAACGAACAATTTGCTATAAAATAAAAATTGAGAGTACTTTCCTCTTAACGTAATTCTGTGTTTCTATATTTTTTTGCTGCCCTGTACATAAAATCTTAAGTTTTGATATGCCAAGATTATTTGCGCATCAAGCAGAACTTTTTATAAAAATAACTTTTTTTCGTAAAATCAACAATAAAGGAAATTCCTATATGTCTAGAACTTTTCTAAACACGCTGAATAAGTAAGATTATCTAATGTGTATCTGTTTTTGTTCTGTTTCTCTTACCCATCATTTATCACTATTAAATAAGTATTTTAAAGACACTAAATACTTTAATTTCCTCTTATACATCGCATCTGCTCAATTTCAAACAAATACTGTGATTTCCATCAGGCTAGAATTTGTAAAAAGGGGTACGAGAATAAAAAATTTGCAATTTAAATTCCAGGTCCGTATTCGCAAAAGTGAAATTGATGATAGTAGCCCGAAAACACGAAACGTCGGAAGTGAAAATTAATTATGTGAACTTGTAGAGGATAAAATGTGGCAATGGAAATGTGACACTTGTTTAAAATCATTTCAACAAATTTAATTAGGGAAAAATAAAAGTGAATTTGTTAATTTTCTTTGTTTTCCGGATATCTCCGAAGGCATTCGGAACTTTCGAAATTTTTCAGCGGCGTTTTGTAGAGCCCCATATTTTGGAACTTTGCCATCATTTGTGTATCTCTTATAGTTTGAGAGATCCCTGTACTTAGCCTTTGTAATACCCTGTATACAGATACACCATATATGTAAATAAAACAATTTTGGGTAATCATTTCAGCAACGTATATAATATATAAAATATTTAAAAATAGAGATCTATAATATATAAAATATTTAAAAATAGAGATCTATAAATATATTTGTAATGTAATTTTAAGCCACTGTGTTATTCTGTAGAGGATAATTTGTACGTTTCATTAACTAACCTAAATATTTTTAAGTCACCCGATCAAGCTGGAAACAGTTCGACTAAAACTATTTTTAGAGAGGTTTTCTTAAACATAATAAGCAACTAATATTACTTCTTACTTAATGCGACCAGGAGCTATGGGGACCACTGCCTGTGAATCACATGTTAACAGCCAATAATGGTATCACATAACTTTATTACTTATTTCTTTTTGGAAGCTGGTAAATAGAAGGGTTTCCTTAAGGTTGTTACAACCATGGGCGTCATAATATTAGTGCTCGTCTCTTCTTTCCAGGCTTTGTTGGTAACTTTCTCTACCACTCTTGTACAGATGTCCAGGAAATGATACCTGTATTTGAAAAAATGATCCCAAAATATTTTTATAACCCTAATATTTAATAAACGTTTATTCAAGCTTCCGTTTTTAAATTCATATAAACAACAACATACGGATGTCAGATAATTATTAAAAATGGGGTTGAGCATATTTATGCACACCTAAAAAATAATTATTTTAAATTTACCTTGGAGAAAGTTGATTGATTTCGTCACACAGCTCCTGAATTAACCACGAACCTTTATTCTTATTCCTGATCGCAGCATATCCAGGAATCGTAGCCCAAAACGTCAATAAATCTGCAGTTGATGGTATGTAGCTTGGTCCATCCATAGCGTTGGCGTTCTCTTCCTCTTCATATTCTTCCTCTACTGCAAGAATTTGTATTTTAAGACACATTTAAAATTCGAATTTATTAACTTATCTTATAATAATTTAATAAGCAGGACATACTTTTTTGACACTGTTTGCCTTGGCAGGATTGTAAAATAAGCACCTTTGGTTTCCCCCTGAGCTTGCGGTTCCTCTTGCACATAATATTTTGAATAAGATGTACATCAACTTTACAGCTATTCGCACCATATACAACTCCTGGAAAAATTAGTTTTTTTGTTATTTTAGAGTTAAATACATATTAGGCTTGTTCCAACCAAATAGAGTCTATTATTCCTCATTGATTATACCAGATGAATATTGCATGTAGACCCCAGGATGCCTTGTTAAGCCCTACAACTGGTTGATTGTATTTGACAGTTTGAAACTGTCAAGGACTGATGGTTGGAACCAGGGTTGATAAAAATCATGATTTTTTTGATTTTTTAAAAAAATTTACCAGCTTTTACAAATATTATTATTTTCAAATATTTCTAACTGCTTATATCTTGTTTCGTTAAGTAAACAAATATTTTTAGGCAGGAATAGTACAGATACGAAGCAAAACTGGAGAGGTTTTGACATTTCGTTCGCGTAGTGTTTGCAAGTTTGCGCCTTTGTCGAAACTTCTATTAACGTGTAAATTTCGTCCGCACAGTATTGCAAGTTTGCCGCTTTGTCGAAACTTGTAATAACTGGCAGAAAACGCCCGGTTATATAAACGATACGCACTTATTTTAGTTATCAGTAATATTTTTGCTTTAGGGGTTAATCTATCAAAACATTTGAACTCATGACAAGCTGGGGCAGAAAGGAATTTAGTGTTTGGCAGCATTTTATAAAAAAGAAAGTGGTGGGCAAACTAGGTTGTAGAGCAGCATGTAAAAAGTGTGGTAAAGAATTGCAAGGTCTAGTGGACAGACTAAAAAGTCATTGGGAAACCTGCAAAAGTGAAACTAGTGATATCAGCAGTGGTCTTGAAACTCTGCATGGTGATTGTCAGTCACAGCCTGGAACCCAGTGTGAAATTATCCAGTTGGCAAAGAAACAGAAAAGCGATAATTGATCAAATCAAATCAATTATGCTTTATTGTTAGTAAGATAAATATTGTTAACAAAGCTTTTTAGATGTATGCAAGTAATTTTATAAATACAGTAAAATACAATAGAGTACACTAAAATAAAAATAAAATAATGTATAATCAAATAGAGTGGAATAAAATAAAATAAAATGAAATAAAATAATACTAAGTAAAATTAAATAAAATAACAAAATAAAATGAAATAAAATAATACTAAGTAAAATTACATAAAAGCAGCCTAAAACATAGTAAATAAACAGTAAATAATTAAAATCAAAATCAAATCAAAGTAGACAGACAAAACAGAACAAGGTTCCTCAAAATACATATACATATAATTAGATACAGATTAAAAGTGGTCGTCAAAGTATTCACCCAAATCGTAATAGGCTCTCTCCACCAGTAATTTTTTTAAAGACCGCTTGAATAGGCAAAGTGCAGGGCAAGCCCTTAAATTATCAGGAAGGTGATTATATATTTTACGGCTTTCATATATGATTGAATTTTTCACTAGGGCCGAAGTAGGTATGGGCAAGTAAAGGTCTTGTGTTTGCCTCGTAGCATAAGAGTGACTAGGCCCGGGCAAAATATCCCTACGTTTATACATCATACAGGCCAGGCCGTCTCCAGAACAAACAACGATGACAACGTTAGAATCTTTTTGGATTTAAATGAGGGCCTACACGATTCCCTGCCGTTTACTTGGTAGATGTATCTCACTGCTCTTTTCTGTAAAACAAACAGTGAGTGCAGCAGACAATTATGTGTATTCCCCCAAAACACAATTCCATACCTTAAATGTGACTCCACCAAAGAGTGGTACACTTTCCTAGCAAGAGTAACACCAATTTCTCTAGATACCATACGTACAGCATAGCATCCGGAAGCCACCCTCTTTGTCAGCCCCATAATATGCGAATCAAATTTTAATTGGTTATCGAGATGAATGCCCAAGAATTTAGTTTTTGTTTTTAAAGCAAATGGAACATCCCCAAGCAACAAGCCATCTACGTCACACCTAAAACCCAAGATATTGGTCTTATCAACATTCAGGGTCAGCAAGTTAGCGTCAAACCACTGTATAATCCTCGGGAGATCAGTTGCAATTCTATCCCTCAATGCGACAGGGCTAGGATTATGCCAGAGTATGGTAGTATCATCGGCAAATAGTGTAAATTGTCCCTCAACGTCCAGAAAAGCAAGGTCGTTAATGTACAACAGAAAAAGTAGAGGACCCAGAACTGAACCCTGGGGAACCCCACAACTTATCGCACCCGCATCAGATGTTTTTGAGCCAATGATGACCCTCTGCACTCGCCCCTCCAGGTAAGACCGGAACCACTCCAGTACTGTTCCTCTAAGCCCATATGTATTAAGCTTCTGCAGCAGTATTCTGTGACTCACACAATCAAATGCTTTTGATAAGTCACAGAACACCGCTGCAACAGCCTCTCCACCGTTAAAACCAAAATACACCTTCTCCAAGAATTGAAACACCGCATCCTCAGTACACCTACCGGACTGAAAGCCAAATTGATTAGGGTGTAAAATTTGATGTTGCCTGAGGAATGTCACAATCTGCTCTTTAACAAGTTTTTCGAGGATCTTTGAAAGGGTTGACAACAACGAGATCAGCCGAAAATTGCAGGGGTCATCAAGGTTACCACCCTTATAAAGGGGAATAACCATAGCCCGCTTCAGACACAACGGAAACCCACCAGTCACCCAGGAATGATTAATAGCACCAGAGAGAGCATTCCAAGCAGGTGCAGGAAGAGATAGAAAGATTTTGGCTGAGATGCCATCCTCACCACATGAGCTCTTATTCTTAATTGATTTCATGGCTCGCGTAATCTCCGTCGGGTGCGTTGGCTGAAAGAAAAATGATGAGCCGATCCGAAACCGAGCCATGTAGTCCATTGGATCAGCAGTTGTGTTCAACTTCGACGTGAGTGCACCTGCCACAGAACAGTAGTAGTTATTTAAGATATCCGGGGACATTTCTGGAACATTGAAACGCGACCCGCCATCAACGCCTCTCATCTCATTCACAACCCTCCAACCTTCCCTCTGCGAGTTGCTAGACGCAGTTATGCGTGTAGAATAATAAAGCCCTTTCGCAAGCCTTTTTAACTTTCTATATATGAATCTATACCGTTGAAAATAACTCAGAAAAATATCATTATTCGTAAATTTTCGGATCGTATGTAAGCATCGCAAATTTTTTGACGAAACTCTCAAGCCTTTGGTGATCCAAGGCCTTCTACTCTTTATTTTAATTTTCTGAACAGGAAAAGCTTTATTGAATGATCTACGCAAAAGACTATGGAACTGCTCAAGAGGATCGCTATACTCAAATATACCATTCCAATCAACAGCCATACAGAATTGCCCAAATCTGCTGTAGTTTGCTCTACTAAACAGTCTACCATATCTGCATTGACACCTTTTGGATTTAGTGGGAAAATCAACTTTACTTAGTATAGCCTCGTGGTCTGACAGACCTGATTCAACGACTAAACAGTCTATATTAGGGGAATTCATGGATGAACAAAAGTAATCAATAGTGGTGGATGAGAATTGCGAGATACGAGTGGGTGTATTGGCGTACATAAAAAGATTAAACGAGTATAAAAGGTTACATAAGTCAAGCGTATGAACTGAGTTTGTGTCATCATAGTTAATGTTAAAATCGCCTAGTAAGATAATATTAGATTTGTGTGGCAGCAAAGAAAGCATCCGCTCTAATCTGGACAAGAAATCATTGGCATTTGAGGCAGGGCTTCGATAAATACAAATTATATATAGGTTTTTAGCACTGGAATAAATCATGGAAAACTCAAAAACTTGCTCTACAACTAAGTCATTATATATAATCATGTCTTGAAAGGAATTGTCATCTAAAAAAGTTTTTTTTGCCATTATCATGGTACCACCATGCTGAATGGTGGATCTGCAAAATTTTGACAAAATGATGTAATTATCAGCTACAAAACATAATTCATCGCATTTTAACCAATGTTCACATAAACAAACTATATTAGGGTAGTTTTTTGCTTCTAAAAATAAAAAACGTTCCTCTGTTTTATTTCTTATTGATTGAATGTTCAGATATAAAACTGATAATGACTGATTTACTTTCCATTGGAAAGGAGCAACGGTTGATGAAAATTTGTGTGCATCTCTCTATGTCCAGAAACAGAAGTGTCATAGACATCTTCGCTGTCACACTGTGATATTATTTCAGTTATCAACCTACTTACAATGAACCGTTTTGTGACGCTAGAATTATTTATGTTTGTCTCCAACAAAAATACATTATTACTCCTTTGAAAGATTTTTCGGAGTTCACAATTAAAATTAAAAATATTGTTTTCTATTTTGTCATTAAATTTACCTAAGGGGACTGAAATTAGTGCTACGTTAGTATTGCCACAATCACTTACTTTTCTGTAAATATGGGTAAGAGATGGAGTGAAGCCATTTTTAAAGTCATTTAAACTGCCTACAACTACAACCAAATCACTCATAGTCATACTTTTTGTTAAGTTAGCAATATCGTCGATTATCTTGACGAAGGACGCGCCGGGTTTAATGATTGATTGAATCTTAACTGTATTATGAAGTTGTTGCGTAAAAATTTTGTCAAAATTTCGACCCTGCTGGTCACAGAGAATTAGCAACTTTCTTAGTCCTGAGATTTTATTTACAACACTGTTAAGGGAACGTCCTAAAGGGTTTGATGTCTGCGAAATACCAATGTACCTGCGGAGTTTCTTTTTGCTGGGTCCTCCGATAATGTAGACATTTCGCTGCCAAGCTTACTGAGCTCTTGGCCATACCAATCATTTTGGGCCTCCAGGGTTTTTATAGATGTCAACATTTCACGTCTGTTTTCATTCAATTCCTCAATTTCAGTTTTCATCCTACTGCGAGTGTCCACGAAGTCTGCAACTTTGTTTTCCAATTCAGTTTTGGTTTTTAATAAGTTTGAGAGTTGTTTATTTAAATCATCAATTAATTCTCGTTGTTCTTTTATTTTATTTTCAAATTTCTCCTCAGCCTCTATGACATATCATCCTTAAAACTTTGTGATTTCCTTAGCTCCCTTTAAAAAATCTTTCCCTGTCCTTCAACTCCCCTCTCACTTTCGCCAATTTCTCCTCCAATTCGTCAGTTTTATCTAGATGTTCAGTTTTTAATCTCGAGATAATGTCATCCTTCTTCTGAGATTCTGTTCTAAATTCTTCCAAGGCCTCAGTCAGTTTCTTAAATAGAGGTAGATCCTTTATGAGCAGCTTACAATCCAAACAGTAATACAAAATCGTCCTTTGTGCCAGTGCAACAGCATGAGATTCAGTTGTTGTTATGCCTGCGCACATCTTACAAAACACCCCCTTGCAGGCATCGCAAGGAGCTCCAAAAACTCCATCATCCTTTGGCCTAGGCTTGAAAATGCACTGTCTATTGCACTTAGAGCAAGTAAGCGAAGTCATTACATAGGTAATTTATAAAGTTGTAGTTTATTATTCTATACTTAGCTAGAAGAATGTAATTTAGAGATGGGTTCTATTAAAGATCAATGACCTCGTAAATCAACACAATATTATTGCCACCATCAGACACACACTAAAAAGAAAAGGCGATTCCCAAAACATAAGCAACCTTGGCGATAAGCGAAGGAATTTGTTCAGCTGATAAGAAAATAATGGCTTAAGTTTTTTTTCCTTTTCTTGGTCAAGGCATATTCATCTTGTTAAACCAGTGATTTTCTAAGTTTAAAAAAGATTGTTGCACATATGTAATTAAATGTATACTTCATAAGAAACACCACTTTTTCCTCAACAGAACAACACTAAATACATCAATACTTGCATACTATTAATACACTAAAAACAATAAAAACGGCGCAGAGTGATTAAACATGCTGCTACCAACACAGAAATTTATAATCTGATGAATGTTTTGGTTTTTCGTTTTGTTTAGTTTCATCACTGAAAACGTTTGTTCACAAATATACGTCGATCTAAATAAGCTTGCGCATTTCAATGCATTTATTGGCAACTCTTTATAAGCGTTTTTATCAACGCAACGGTAGAAGTTGAGTAAATTACCTTCATTAAATTTGTTTCGTAAACTATCATCATTTTGCATGTCTATTAATTCCAGCTGCATTGATTCCGGCGCATTTTCGGGTGAAATGTTGAAAGGATTGCTGAAAATCCAATAGAGGTTTAACTTTTTTGAAGTCTGCAAAACGATTTTGAAAAGCTTGTATCAAAATATCAATTTTTTCAACATGAGCGAAATTGAAGTCAGTTTTATTGACTTTCTTCATAATTTTTTTGTAGTTCGGAAAATGGCTGTAATTGGCTGAATTGATTTGTGTCCTGAAAAGACTCAATTTCCATTGAAAGGACGAAACATGAGAATATAACTGCGAAATAAATTGATCTTTGCCTTGGAGTCGCGTATTTAAGACATTCAAGTGATTTGTGATGTCTACAAGAAACGCTAAGTCACACAGCCAATCCAGGGTTGTCGAGTTCGGGGACGTCGTTTTTCTTTTCCGCCAGAAATAATTGGATTTCTTTAATCAAGTTAAGAAACCGCTGTAGTGTCAACCCACGACTTAGCCACCTTACTTCAGTGTAAAACAGGAGATATATTCGCTTTCAATATCCTCGAGAAATTGTTTGAATTGTCGGTGATTGAGACCTCGTGATTTTATAAAGTTTACAGTAGGTACTACAACTTTCATCACATTTTCAAATCCCAATAATTTTGAACAGAGGGCCTCTTGATGTATAATGCAATGAAACTGCATTAATTCCTTGGTATTTATGTTTTTAGTTTGTAAATATTTTTTTAACATAGTTACTATCCCAGATGTACTTCCAACCATTGAAGGTGCTCCGTCAGTCGTAATTCCAGAAGAGCTTTGAGCATATCACTCCCCTTGGTTTGACTTGTCAAAGAACTCATAGCAATCAGTTCTTCACTCACTTCAAAATTTTGCGTTACACCTCGTAAAAATATTAAGAGTTGAGCAGTGGAACTTATATCTGTAGATTTAAGAAGTAGTCCATATTCTGGGGCGAGATTGTAAATAGAAATAAAGGTCTGTCTTTACCACCAAATAACTTTATTTGCCCCTCTAGGGTACTATTTTTTTTTTGTAACTTAGTGACAATATTGTTGTATATCTAATTCCTCCCCTTCTATCTGTAGAACCCTCTTTAAATTTGCCGCTTTTGGACTTGACAGTTGATTACCGGAAACTTGATTTAAATTACGTATATAAAAAAGAAAAAAGGTGTAACTAGTACTACCAAATCTGGGTACTCACCATTTAGCGACGCCATTTGCTTTGAATAGCATGTTGAATTTAAAATTAAAATTGATTTCTTCACCTGGCAACAGGAAGAAAATTGAAAAATCAATAATCTAATGACTTAATTAAACTCCAATTTTTAATTTTTTATTTTTATTTTATTAATATAACAAGTGAATAATGACCACTTGGTGAGTACATGATTAATAATATTATAACAAATATAAGTAACAAACCGTTAAGTTGTGAGACTAAATGTCTTATTCCTATCTATGAGTTTCTAAAAATTTGAAATTTTCTCTTTTCAGATGTACTCCCACCTCTTTTTTATATCAAATGACAGTCTCATTTTGACAATTTTCAAAGAATAGCAGGTTCATTTAGTTTCATTTAGAAATAATCTAATCCACCATAACATTGAACATGTCCCCTCACTAAGTCGGTTTCATTAAAAAAGAATGAATTGTGATATGTTAAAATTCTTCTTTTACAACATATTTTGACTTCAACATTGTTTAAATCACTCTACTATGATTAAGGTCCTTTATCCTACTTGCGTATAAATCAACTCCTACCTTTACATGGAGATACACCGTTCTTATACTAAACTCCTGTAGATTCCAATGGTTGCATAATCTGCATTATTTTATATTATTTTATATTATTGAATCACCTCTCTGCTCCCCCAACTGTTTTAACTTCTTTTCATATTAAAATCTCTTAAATGGTTAGTTGCTGAGGATGACTTTCTCTAAAGTCGAAACTAGTACAACACATACGTTAACAAATTTAATTTAATTCATCGTCATTTTATGTATTTTCTATAACCCTTGTTTTCTACCCTAGAGGGGCAAATAAAGTTATTTGGTGGTAAAGACAGACCTTTATTTCTATTTATATCTGTAGATTCGTCGAGTGCTATAGAAAAATACTGAAAACTTCTCGATTTCGTAGCTAAATGCTCTTCTATATTAGCTGCTAATGCGGTAATTCTTCTTTGAACAGTCATCCGATTTAACTGATTTTTTTCAAACTTCTTTACATTTTCCGGACACATTTTTTTTGCGGCGATATCTAAACATTGCTTAACAAACTCACCATCTTTAAAAGGCCGACAAGTTTTCGCTATTATTCGAGATATTTCAAAGCTAACTTCAGTAGCTGTTTCAGCATCTTGAATTGGTTTTGTAAACATAGCTTGCTGGTCTATTAGTTCCCGTTGTAAAGTGGAAATTCTTTGCGTTCGATTTTCGCCAGTTAATTTGGTAAAAGTAGGATGCTGGGTTTCATAGTACCTTTTCACATTATATTCCTTCGGAATAGAAACACTACTCTTTTGCATATTAAACAGACAATTTTGTTATGCGATGAAATAAAAAAGTATTTTTCGGTCCAAATATCTTGAAACTGTCGATTTTCATCTTCAACCTTACGACTACGTTTCTTACTGGGGCCTGGTTTATCCATATCAAAATTGATATTATATTGTTACGCAGGTAGAAGCCAAGTTCGAACGACGAAATATTTACTCGTCACAGATTACAGTTCTCAATCAGTATAACGTTCGCTTGTCCGTAGTTAAAACTTAATTGCCCGGACTGCCTCGGTAGCTGGCGATGCATCGTATTTATACGAAATACCAAACATCGAGAACCTTCCAGCCAAGGTTTGATTTAATTGGTTGTTGCATACAGTAGCACATAAAAACAATTTTTTACCGAACATTTTATTTCCTGATGAGGCCTCTTTTTCAAGAGAAGCTATTGTGAATTTTTATAACGAACATTTTTGGGTTGACGATAATCCTCGTACAATTAGAGAAGGTCGAACTTTGTTCGAGGATACTACCGACGTGTTTCGCGAATCTTCAAGTAATCTAGTTGATGCGACAGATTTCTAGTCTCGTAACAATGTTTAGACCGGAGCGCGGCGAGTAGAATACTTTTAAAATTCGTTGGCAGACCGCATAAATATCGCTTTTAAAATTCGTTGGCGGGCCGCATAAATATAGACAGCGGGCCGCGGTATGTGCATCCCTGCATTAAGAGTTAATAGTCTGTCTGTACAAAATGAATGTGAGTGTGCCACTATTGAGTGCTTAATTAATGGTAGAAAAATTGTTATACTATCTGTATTCACACCGTTATTAGGTAGTAAAGAACTCTTTTATGATAAGCTGGAAAATATGTCGATAATAACTCGTAAGTAATTGCAGGGGACTTTGATATTGAGATGCTGAAAGATAATGTAAATAAAACTTATCTGTTTTCGCTATTAAAATTTTATAATATAAGAGGTACTGTTTTTCAAAACACCAGAATTACCCATAACACTGGTAGGTTTGGATAATATTTCTACCAATCTGAAGGAGGGCACTTATCAGACTGGCGCTGTCGAAACATATATCTGATCACATGGCTCAAGTCATATTTTTTGGGACGAACCAAACCAAAAACTGTCTCATTCATAAAATTTTTTTTTTTCAGAAGAAAATAAACGCGAGTTTATGAGAGTTCTAAAAGTGCTTTTCAAATAGATAAAAAAAAACGTTAATATACAGTGGGATACATTTATTAACACTTAGGTACATAAGAATTTTTAATCAGTGTTTCCCTAAAACTATGGTGTATGAAAACCAAAATATATCACAAAGGAGTAGCGATGCTATGGAAACAATTGCCGACACAATTGAAACTATAGCAATTATTCTGAGAATAAAGATTTGCGGACGTAAAAGTACCGGACCTAAGTGTTCTAATTTCGTTAAAATTCGTAATTAAGCAAACAGTAGAGTAAATATAACAATTTTCTGCTTACTTACGTAGTTGTTGATGGAGAATCAAATTATCGAAAAAAATAAATACCTTCTTATTTAACATTTCAAATTTGTCACCAGCCAAATAAAATCTGGAGGGGGTTTTAAAATTTGTATTTCGAAATAATTATCCTTACCATTGTCTCCATGAGAGAGTACACAAACGATTAAACTACTCTCGGAGGAAATCATCATTACCACATCTCTTATTGTATTAATTAAATCGTCATGTGGAAGGTTGTCCTTAATTATAATCCGAAAACCAAGCCTTTCAAATACTTTTGCCAATTTCTCTTTATCCATCATTGTACCCTCTCTAGTTTCCAGCTTTATTTTATAATTATCGTCGTGCAACAAATTCTAAAAATTTAAATGCAGTCAGTTTGTTTATACTTTAGCCAAAGTTAAATAAAACAGCAAACAAAATGTTTTTTTGACTATAACTACCTGATATTGTGGGTTTAATTCAGTATAGAAGTCTTCCTGATTGATAATCAGTACAATCCCAGGGTTATTTTGGTCGATTGAATACCCAAATATATCATTACTCGATCCTTCTTGAAAGTTAGTCGATATCCCCGATTGTGATGTTCTTAGGTCTTCCGCTGATCTGGGTTGTGGGTATGTGGTGTCTCTTGTAGTAGAGCGTCTTCTTACTTTATGTTTGGAAGTTTCTTTAGGTGACGATTTAGTTTCAAAATGCTAAAATAATTATTTTAATAAGCTCGACAAAGAAAGTAACCTAAGATATAAAACAAACTCTTCAAATTATGCCGTGGAATCGATCTCTTGAATTATTACTCTTGCTAACACGTGTCCACCTTCTACTTCCAAACATGTTCTCATTCTTCTTTTTACAGAATCGAAAACATTGGTGAGCACTTGAGGGAGTTAATCTCCTAAATATTATTTGTAGTTCTAGCCCTGATGGGGCGAGGTGTTCTGACCTGCCTTTACATATTCCTGTATTTCCGACAGTAACGGATGGTCCGGGAAATATTGCCTGATTTAATAAAACACATTATTACTTTAACATGCTTCGTTTATTCCACGAGTATTATTATTTTCACGGTAACAACTTATTATGTTCATGTTGACACGTAAGACACCTTGCAGCTGAGGTCAATTTAAACCCTTGATATTTAGTTCCATTTAACTTAGATAATCGAATGAACATATCTTTGTGTCATTTATAACTTAGAACTGAACGAAAGCGTCTATTTTACTTTGATGCTATGCTAAATAATCACTTGTTTATATAGGAATATAGAAACCAACACACTTTCGTATTATCATCTCCGAGAACTAAACTGCAACATCTTTCTTTTACTAAGATGCCAGACTAACTAATCACTGCCGTCGGGAAACTGCAATTCTCGTACGGAGGCCGTTTAAGAAAGAATTATGATAAATAAACACACACGACGTAGTTGCCCTTTTTGACCGAAATGATCCTTTTAGAAGAATATCACTTTACTGTGATCGAATTAGAGTGACATTTTTTGTCGAAAAAACATGTGAATCCAGCTACACGGCCACGTAAAGCAGCTTCTTTCCTTTAGTCTTGGACGCTACTCCCTTAGTTCTTTTGCGTTGAAGTCGCTGTCAGCGTTAAACCAATCAGCGCGCGGTCGCGAGATTCGTTGGACCAATCAAAGATCATTAATATTGGGGTTGCCGGACCCCCGTGGTAGCCATGTTTACATGCAACCAATTGGAAAATGTATCCACAACATGGATCTATGCTATATATATAGGTTTTGTCAGTTATTATTATAAAATACGATTAAATTAAATTTAAGTTAAAATGAAATGAAATCAACTAAACATTAAAAACAAAGTTAAGCCTAAAATTAGAGTTAAAATAATTATAATAGTTACAAACAAGTTTAGGTCAAGGGAGAAAATTAGTAAACCTTACTCTCTATTAATTCATTTAGAATATTGTCAATATGTTTACTCCACGTCAGCTGCCTGTCAATATGTATCCCCAAAAACGTAGTCATTTGTCTGGGTCAAAGTCTTGCTGCCAGTCCTCATATACAAGCTGCAATTCATAGTGCGGGTCGAAAGAAACATCATCTATGTCTTTAGGGTATTGTGATAACAAGCATTCTCGTAACTGTAGTCTTGAATCGCGTTTACACAATTTGTTGAGCAACCACTCAATGTTTCGACACTCCCAGCAGCAGCAACAGCCGTTACATCGTCAGCATAAAGTGTTTATCCGTCATTTCCTATAGAATTTGCAATGCCATTAATAAAAGTAATGAGTAGGGGGGGGGGGGGGGGGCAGGATGCTACCCTGGGGTATAGTCCGACACAAGATAAGCTGGTTTGCAAGCGTTTTTCAGTACGGGGAGGTATTTTATTTTTATTTTGATAATGTACGTATTTTAGGTATAATTAATTACACTGTCGACACCTCGGTCGACACATTAGAAATTTTGGAATTATTATTAAATCATTTGAACTGTGGCATTAGCGGTGTTCAGTTGTGTTATTAATATTAGTCATTTTTAAAATGTTCAGACCGTGGGTTGGAAACTGAATCCGACGACGAAATTGAAAAGAAAAACGAGCAATAAACAAAGGGCCATTTACAGATGTGCTGCAAGAGGATCGTTTTACGAGTATATGAAGCTAAATTTTATTTTTTTTTTTAGTTGTGAAATGAAAGAACATCTTACACTTCTTATGGATTTTGGACAGATTTTTTAAAAATTTTAGTTTGTTATTTTGGAAGTCGAAATAAGCATTTCTTTTTATTGCACCGACCTTGTAGCCATACAGGGTGATACAAAAAAAATCAGGCCAAAAATCTTGCAGGAAATATTTGTCTGCAGGTCTTATAAAAACATCAGCGGGCATAGAAGCTGCCATTAAGAGGACAGTGGAGTTAACCGGGCATTCCAAGGTCTACCTTGTGCCGGTTCCTTGACCAAGACAATTCAGTGGAGAGGAAGGACAGATCTGACAAAGGCACATTGAAAGTGTTTGGAAATGGTGATGCAGAGTTGATTCGCAGGGAAGTGTATGCGACGTATGAGCTTAAGCAGATTCCGTCACTTGATTCTTTGCGAGAAAAGTTATTAGGAAATGGTCGATTTGCTGCTAGTCGCGAAACGTTGTGCCGATTCCTGCACAAAATTGGATTTCGATTTAAAAAAATTGACAAGCGCATTTGCATTAAAGAGACCCAACGGTTTGTGGAATGGAGACAAAAATATTTAACACAAATTCTTTAGTTCAGGTTAGATGAGACTTGGTTTGACACCCATGATGCTATAAAAAAAGGATGGCAAGATCCTTCATCAAAGTGCATTCTGGATGTATCTGCTTCTCGAAGAAAGAGAAAGAAAATATCACACTGTGGCTTGAGGAATGGCTGGGTACCGAACGCTTTGCTACTTTTAGCAAAAAACATTAAGGACTGCTTGTTAGACTACCATCAGGACATGACAAGTGAGCTTTTTGAAAATTGATAAAAAATTTTCTTTTTCCAAATATTCCACCAGGCAGTGTAATGCTAGTTATCACAGCACTTTAGTTGAGAAAATATCACCCATAAGCAACAAAAAAGATGTACTGCAAGAGTTCCTTAGCCAACATAATCTCTATTTTGAAGATAATTATGCAAAAAAAAAACTAGTTGAGGTACTAAAAACCTAATCGTATGATAAAATATATTGCGTAGATGAGGCTATAAAAGCATCCGGTAACATACCACTTAGATTGCCCCCCTACCATTGCGATTTGAATCCTATAGAAATGATATGGTCCGAATTAGAAAACAAAGTTAGACGCAATAATGTAAACCCAAAAATGTCCGCTAATGTAATTGAAGTAATTAAAACTCGGTGTGAATTAATACCAGAGAGCAGTTGGAGAGGGTGCGTTAATCATGTACCGGGTGTCCCACTAAGAATGGCTGTCGGCCGTATCTCAGAAAGTGTTAGTCGTATGGCTTGCGGAAAAAAATATATTAGGTAAAGTGGTCATGAGAAATTGCTGCAAATTATTTTCAAAATTCTGACTGGCGCTAGAGGGCGCAACAGTAACGGTAAATATGAATCACGAAGTTTCCTCAAAAGTCGCCTAGTTAAGGTATCCCGAAAATAACATTTTTGTATATTTTGAAGATTTATTAATAAAATTTACCTATAGAACGTGTTCGTCACTTTTCAAATAAAGTGGTGGGGGAAGGTTGAACCTTATTTGTAATAAATGCTGATAACTCCGGTCTGGCTTAACATAATTTAGTAAACTTAGTTTTGTTAAAAAGGGCTTTTCTCACTCTATAATATATCATCTTATGAACTACGGCAATATGTGTTTTACACTAGGCGCTAGGGGGCGCTGTCTTACAACTTCACAAACATTGTGCGTTTTTTCCATAATTGTAAATATAATAGTATATTCAATTTCACCTGATTACAAGGATGATTAAAAGTCTAAGAAGTCAGCGAAAACTGCATTAAGTTAATATCTATTTTCAATCCGGAGATATCAACAACAGTAATCATAATTACGGAACATTATGATTTTATTTTCAAGTTGCCATTGTAAAGGTTTTTTTAAGAGTCAAATAGGCCTTGGAAAAACAAAATATGAATTGAAACTGTGCACGCGTGTCACCTTTCATTATTACGTCAAAATTTTTGTCGTGCCAACAGTGTTGTGTCGTATTTGATTTTCAAAATGCCTCTGTTACTTGAAGAAGCGGTTGACATCATTGCGGTGTATTTTGAATGTTTGGGAAATGCAACAATTGCTGAACGGGTTTACGCAGTACGATACCCTCAAAGGCGCCGATACGACAGTAGAATGTTTAATTGTTTATCATGTCAAATGTCCGTTTTTAACAATTTTTGTAATAATCGCTCCATGTTAGATGTAATGTTGTTGTTGTCAGTTGTTCATTACACACAGACGCCAACCCGTAGTGTTTAATTTTTCTTATTAAATTAATAATAATTTTGCAAGTTTCTTTTACTCGAAAACGACGCATCGCAGGAAAACAACTCAAGAGAGCTCTTATGTTTCAAATTGAACGGTGAATTCAAAAATATTTTTTTATTTATGGGAACAAACCATTGGCGTACCATTTTTCCCTCAAAAATACCGAAGGCAGTGCCCGTAGGCACGCCACTATTAAGGCTGAAACATACTGTAGAGGTTGACCTTTGTCCTGTTGCCAATTCTACTTCTCCTGTGAAGCAGAGGGTAGATAGAGCTTAATTGTCGCAATGCAAGCTTTATAACTGAAAATGTTTTGAGGACAGTAAATGGCGATCTTAAATGAGAGAGACCCATATATTAAATCTCTGAAATAGAAATAAAAACTTCAGAACCTGACAGTTCTATTTTTCATTCGCCTTTACCTTTTATCTAGTTAGTTTTTTTAAGAATAGCTATTTTCATCTACGGATATCGCCATTCGTCAAATGTCTATGGAAACAATTGTCGACATAATTGAAACTGTTGCAATTAATCTGAGAATAAAGATATTCGGACGTGAAAGTACTGGGCTTTAAATAATAATAATTCAACACATGCGTGATTGATTTCAGGGCATACTTTGGGGACGTTTTAATGGTTTTATACTTTTTTAATGGCTTTTATTTGAACTCCACTTGGTTTCATAATTATTTTAAGCCACAAAAACTTAGTGATCTACTAAAACATTAGAAGTTTCAGCGAGTAACCCTGCAATATGACGGCGGACAATTTATGTCAGCACAGTCCAATTGCCTATAATTGAAGACAAAGTCACTAGGATTTCGAATCCAATTCAGCACATAAACAAAACTAACTTTTGATAGTTCATATAGAGTGGCAAAAAGTCGCGCATAATGCCAGTAACTTTTGAATTACCTCGTATACGAAAAAGTGACCTTTATGAAAGTTGTTCAGTAAATTATTCCCCACAATTCTACCTGCATGAATTTTTTCTGTCATTTCTGGTTTGGTTGCCATAGAGACCAACTTACTTTTTGTAAATGGAACACCCTGCATAATAATATGATTGCATATTTGGATTCTACTGCGAAAACTCTGCATTTTTTGTATTTCAAATTTTTATTTATTTAAATTTGTAACAAACTTTATAATAACAAAATAAATAGCCTAGAAAATTGAACAACTTAGCATCGGAATAATAAACAAGTGAAACCTTTTTGGATCTGAAGCTGCAGTGGGGACCGCACATTGATAGTCTGTGCACCAAACTAAGTAGAGCGCTATTTGTACTGCGACATTTGGGAGACCGCATATCACAGGATGTCATAAAAGTCGCATATTTTTTCTTGTTCCACTCCATATCTTTCGTATGCAATACTTGCTTGGGGCCATTCTGCGGAAACACACCGACCATTTAGACTGCAGAGACGTGCTCTCAGAATTCTGACTGGGTTGGGTTACAGGGACGATTGTAGACAAGCGTTTAGGGACCTTAGGATCCTTACCTTGCCATCCCAATATATTATGGTTGCTGTTTGTTACATAAAAACCAATCTGGATAGCTTCCCTTCCCACGAGATTGTGCATGACTACAATACCAGAAACAAAAGTAATATTGTTCCAACATACTGGAGGCTAAAAAGGTGTCAAACTGGGCAACTAAATTCTCTAACTTGCTTTCTGAAAGTATTAAGAGACTTGATTTTAAAAATTTTAAACATAGAGTTAAGGGTATACTAATAAGAAATGCATTCTAGTGTTAATGAATATAAGTCCCACAGTTTTAGAAACAGTGACGTCTGAAATAAGTGCGGAAATAGCATTTACTGTGTATATTTATGTTTTGCTATGTGTACTGTATTTTAAACTGTTTTAAATCATTTAATAGGTATACTGCCTTTAGTTTATAATACTTATTGTAATTTTATATTGATTAATAACATTATATTGTTTCTACTTTGTATTTTGACGTGTGTAAACATTTTATTGTGATAACATGAATAAAGAATTTGAATTTGAATTTCTAGTGGATCAGGTGTTCAAAATGACCACCATTTTCTGCTAAGCAGAGCGCCAGTCGATCCCTGAACCTTAACTAACCTGAACTAACCCGTCTACAACGTTTAGAAGTAAGTCCTCTGGAATGGCCCGAATTTCAGCACTAATTCTGACTTTTAAAGATTCTAAGTCATTTGGACGTTTAACGTAGACTTTGTTCTTTAAGTGTCGCCACAAAAAGAAGTCGAGCGGGGTTAAGTCCGGGGATCGCGCTGGCCAGTCAATAGCACCTCTTCTGCTTATCCAACGTCCTGGAAACTGTTCGCTTATGTATTGTCTAACATTTGCCGCATAATGCGCAGGTGCTTTATCTTGCTGGAACCG
Organism: Polydrusus tereticollis; assembly: GCA_963920685.1. Classification (NCBI taxonomy): domain Eukaryota; kingdom Metazoa; phylum Arthropoda; class Insecta; order Coleoptera; family Curculionidae; genus Polydrusus; species Polydrusus tereticollis. The sequence continues at coordinate 30,576,868 of OY987327.1, forward strand.
TACCTGTTCGTTTATGAAAAAAGGTCCCACAATATGTCTGCCAACTATGCCCGCCCAAACATTAACTTTTTCGGGCCTCTAAGTATGACCTTCCTGGAACCAGTGAGAATTCTCAGCAGACCAATAACGATAATTGTGTCTATTAACAATGCCATTTAAATGGAAAGTAGCTTCATCCGAGAAAATGATATTTGTTGCGAAGTTATTATCGCTATTGCATCTTTCCATCATCAGCTCACAAAACTCAGCTCTTCTATCAAAATCGTCCTCGTTTAACTCGTGCAGCAATTTTATCTTGTAGGGATGCAACTTCTCCTGCTTAAACAAATTGTTTACTGACTGATGAGACACATTAAAATCCATTGCCATTGGTCAGGATGATTGTGTTGGATTTCCATGTATTGAGAGCATGATATCCATAGCTTTGTCTCCCCCGGTTGCTGTTTTAGGTCGACCTGATCTAGCGGCTTCCCTAACACTGCATTTTTCTCGAAATTTCTTTACCACTCGACACACCGTTGACTGATTTATTGGAGGCCTACTAGACAAACCTGATATTGCAATCTCTTCATATTTCAGTAACTGCTCATTATTAAAATTTCAACTCTTTTTTTATTCAGATGAACCTAGTGTAAACAAATTAGAAATCAGACAACAGAAAATTAAACAGGAACTCAAAATTGACACCTCTTAGGTCGCTGTCATGAAAATACTTTTACTTAACTTGTGGGTATTATGTAGGAATAATTATAATTAGGAAGTTTTTCATTTTTAAGCTGTCATTATCTCAGAAACGCTTGCAGATGAAAATTTGAAATACAAAAAATTCAGAGTTTTCTCAGTAGAATCCAAATATGCAATCATATGCAGGGTGTTCCATTTAAAAAAAGTAAGTTAGTCTCTATGGCAACCAAACCAGAAATGACAGAAAAAATTCATGCAGGTAGAAATGTGGGGAATTGTACTGAACAACTTTCATAAAGGTCACTTTTTTGTATACGAGGTAATTCAAAAGTTACAGGCATTATGCGCGACTTTCTTGCCACTCTGTATATATCTGTCAGTGTGAATCTATACATGCATCCGTGATCACTGATATCTGCACAAATCACAGAAATAAATTTAGATACGTAAGCTGGGCGTTCCCGCCAAACATTATTATTTTGTTTGGATCGCATTTCGTAGATGGCGCCGGTAGTGGCATCGCATAATTTGGTTTGGTTAAGTTCATATAGAAGGCACCACGTTTATTTGCGATTTGCGATCGAGAAGAAGCCACCCTCCCAGATTTCGTTGTTGTCAAAAATTTGTTTTGTCAATTTTCTATTCTCGATTTTCTTTTAAGTTGTGTTAAATTTTCATGCCGTTTGTGATCGTTCGGTCCTTGTGTGTAGTCGTAGCGTGTTTTTTGATAGTTCTTTTGACTTTTTGTTTAGTTTTAGTGTGTTTTTGATTTGTTTAGTTAAAGTTCGCGTATTTATTTCCGTTATGGACTACGCACCTCCGTTAAAACCTAAGAAATGTTGTGTTCCAAACTGTTTAAATAAAAATGGCATGCGACACCGCTTGCCAAAAAGAGATACGATAATTTTTGAAGAGTGGATTGAGAGGATTAAACCAGAAGACTACACTACACAGCTAATGAGTTTCATATAAGTGGAGTGTTATCAGGGGTAATAAATATAAAAACGTTGTTTTATGCAGTGTCAATTTGTTTACATTTATGATAGATGTTATATACAGTGTGGCCCAAATTGGGCCTACATGTATGGGGATCTTGGAAACTATAGAAGATAGAGAAACGGTTAAATGGGGAAAGTTTTTGACAATTATATTTCTAACTGAAAACCGTTTAGTACGCGGCCCTATCTTTTTTGGTTTTTGAAATATGTTGAAAAAACCAAAAAGATGTATTTTCGAAAATATGCTGTAGATTTCTTATTATTCACTATTTTGGCAATCTGTAAAAACATTTTTAAAGCAACTTTTTAAGTAGATTTCAGTTCTGCAATTTAATTTTGAACACGACGTTTCAGTTATTTTATACCATCATCAGGTTCATTTTTTCTTATGGGCGCCATATTGTATTTTATACTTAAAAGGTAGCTTATGACGTCAGCTTTTCAACGATGTATTATTTGTTGGAAAATAAATGAAATTGACTTGAAAAATAAAGAAAATTAATTTTCGCAACACGTCAAATTTGACAACTGCACTATAACTCTCTAAATTGAATACCAATTAAAAGGTTTACATTTTGTAGTATTCACAAAACACTGCTTGCATTGTTTCAATCAACAATATTACAATAACCTATGAATCAAGAATAAAATCCAGTAGCCTATGACCTTACAATAACCTATGAATCAAAAATAAAATCCAGTAGCCTATGACCAACCACTACCGTTTGAAAATGAAACAAAAATATTACTTGTCAGAACGAGTAAAAGTATAATAGTTTTTATTATTATTATCTAATAATAACGATTTATTTGTGTATTCTGAATTTAAAAGAAAATGGCATTGCGTTTTTCTCACGAAGAAAAATTTGATTGGCTAGAATGTTACATTCATTGCAACAGAAATGCAAACCTTGCATTAGAAAGGTATTTTGAAAATTTTCCTGAAAGACCGCAGCCAAGTGTCAGACTTTTTCCAAAAATTGTTATGAACCTGAGAAACCATGGAAGTTTTGAAAAACCGCGGCCCAAGAGCAACGAAAAAGCAGGTAATAACGAGCGTGACGAAAATGTCAGAGCCTATTTTAATGCCGCTCCGACATCATCGACAAGAGCGTCGGCAAGAGACTTACCAACCCCGCGAAGTACCATACAAAGAGTCCTTAAGGAAAATAAATATCGACCATACAAGCCAACTATAGTTCAGGGTTTACGAGAAACGGATTATCCAAGAAGAATGCAGTTTTCAAATTGGTATGTGAATCAATGCGAACAAAATCATGATTTCAGTCGTCTTGTAATTTGGACCGATGAATCACATTTTACCAACTGCGGGGTATTTAATAGACATAACCATCATTTTTGGGCAACAGAAAACCCTCACCAATTGGCTCAACGAAGACTGCAAACCCGATTTGGTTTTAATGTATGGTGTGGTACTCGGTGTGGTATGTATGGTAAGTAATGTCACCTAGCTTGCTAAATACATAGCAGGTATTAAGTAACCCAGCTTTACTTTTCTCCTTACATTTTAGACAACAGACTTATAGGACCATTCTTTTATAATCATACGTTGAATGGCCAAAGATACTTGGAGCTGTTAGAAGATCAAATATTACCGGCAATTAGAGCAAGAGTTCCTCAAGATCAATTGAATAATATTTGGTTTCAACAAGACGGTTGTCCCGCACATAATGTTCGGGAAGTTCAAACTCTCTTAAGACAGATATTTGATGACAAATTAATTTCAAACGGCGGACCAGTTAATTGGCCTGCTAGATCCCCTGATATAACTCCTCTCGATTTTTATTTATGGGGTTATGTAAAAAATGAAGTATATGTGTTAAAAGTGTCAAAAATGTATTAATAAAAACGGCCAACATTTCGAATAAGTATAGTAAGTTAGATATTTTTTCTTATTTTCTTTTCAAAACAATAATTATTATTCATTGCGTTTTTAGTTTTCTTTATTTGAAATGTTAATATGAGATTTTTAACCATAAGGAAAAAATAAAATAATGTATTATAATATTATGATATTTTAAACAAATTTAACCCTGCCTAATGTGTTCTTCTCAAATTTGACGTGTTGCGAAAATTAATTTTCTTTATTTTTCAAGTCAATTTCATTTATTTTCCAACAAATAATACATCGTTGAAAAGCTGACGTCATAAGCTACCTTTTAAGTATAAAATACAATATGGCGCCCATAAGAAAAAATGAACCTGATTATGGTATAAAATAACTGAAACGTCGTGTTCAAAATTAAATTGCAGAACTGAAATCTACTTAAAAAGTTGCTTTAAAAATGTTTTTACAGATTGCCAAAATAGTGAATAATAAGAAATCTACAGCATATTTTCGAAAATACATCTTTTTGGTTTTTTCAACATATTTCAAAAACCAAAAAAGATAGGGCCGCGTACTGAACGGTTTTCAGTTAGAAATATAATTGTCAAAAACTTTCCCCATTTAACCGTTTCTCTATCTTCTATAGTTTCCAATATCCCCATACATGTAGGCCCAATTTGGGCCCACTGTATATCATAAAAATAATGCTTTATTACCGATTTCGCTTTATTTTAGTCAGCTGTATTTTTTTTAAATAGGTATTGCTTGGTTTAAATAATTCCTTTTTTGCTGCTTTCTATTTGAGCTCTTTATAATATACGTTATTTGTTACTTTACCAACAAGGTATTTACTCCAAACTTAAAAACAAGAGTTACAAGTAACGTGTATCCCTGAACTAATAATAAAAGCAGAAAAAAAAAAGAATATTTAAACCAAGGAATATTTCAAATATTAGAGCGGCACCAATATCTACCGATAAAACAGATTTCATCAAAAGTTAATAAAGTTTTCTTTATTTTTACCCATAGTTGCCAAACAGATTTCTTTCTTTCTCGCGTGTTTCGGATCGCAAATACTAGGACATCAGCGCCAATTAGTTTTTGACAGTTCTAAGAGTCCAGTTGCGTATCTAAATTTATTTCGGTGATTTGTGGATATCTGTATGCGTATAGAGTATAGACCATTTAAGAACATATGATTTTGACAAGAAGTATAACCTAAACTTGTGACTTTGTCCCCCAGCAAATATAGCCGTTGTCAAATATGTAATGGTAATTTCATGGCTTTGACATAAACTTTAACCTAAATTTGTCAAATTTGCCCCCCAGCGACGTCATCCTTAAATGGTCAATTACGGATAATTGGCATGATCAGAATAGAGACGCGTGATACGGACGTAACCGAGTTATACAAACTTGAAAACTACGTCAAATAAAAATGCCAGATAGTCGCATCCATTCGTAAAATCAAATTTGTTGCATAAACTCACCACAAATACCAAAAAAAAAACAGCTTAAAACTCTCCACTCTCAGAATTCTAACCAAATAATTCAAATAAAATCGGTCAATAAATTGTGATGTTATTAAACCGTTTCCAGACTTATACACACACTGTATATGTTTTTGTTTCTATTTTATTTTTACTTATATTTTAAGGACTTTTTATACTCGCTTTGTTTTGATTATTGATTCTCTTTAACAATAAAGCATATATTGATTATTTGCTCGACATCGTTTTTAATGTATTGAAGTTTTGATTTGTCAACTTCAATTCGTTTTTTACATTTTTGTGCTTTAAAACTTTGTTTAATTCTAAAAAAGGGCTCCTTTCAGAGCTATTTCCATTGTACTATTGTGTTGTTGGTAAGTATTTTTGAACATTTGTTATTATTAATTCATTTTAAGTACATTTCTGAAGTCCGGCTCTGTCCCTAAACGGCTGTCTGCTATTGAATAGCTGTCAATATTATTCCTACTAAAAATTAAATAGCTTAAATATAACTTTTATCACATAAATGATATGTCGCCCATCTTGCAGGCTTACTCGCTGAAAATTCTATAGTTATAAGGAAAACATATCTATAAAACTCACAGCATGTATAGGTTCTTCAGGCATTTCGGATGGTTTAACAGAATTCAATATATCATAGGACTCCTCCAGACCCATTACTTTAAATACACATTTAATATCTTCAATGCTGAGGTGGTTCAGTTCCCAGTAAAGAAAATACATTTCCAAATAATAAGGGTCGCCAAACGTGCGGACTGCAGTGCCTGTTTCCCGAAGTTTTCTTTCCATATTCTGAATAAACTGTAGCGTTGGTGTTGTTGCCAGTTTTTCGGCAATTAAATAAAAAGCTTTTCTCGTCTTATTAACAAGACAAGAGGTTTCTGGACGGTGTGGCATGTATTGCGTGTTTAGATCAACTTTGTTGAACCCTTCAATAAAGGTTAAACAGAAAAAATAATTTCCCATTAGAAAAACCCTTTAGAACCAACTTACCAATACCTTTAAGAACTCTATAATTCTGAATTATAGCCAACGCTTCAACAAGCTTCCCTTGCCATTTTTTGTTACGTTTGTAGTCTTCACTTTTGGCCCATTTGTATAGTAGATCGGAATTTCTACCGGAAAAAACTAGAATTTGTAAATCTTGTAATGCCAATTCACTTGCATCATACAGTAAATACACCATCGACACCTAAAATGAATAGGTATTCTTATTACGCAATACTCGTATATACAGGGTGTCCCGTAACTATATGGCATACTCTCGGGAGCGTACAGGGTAGGTAAAAATTACCCTAATTTGTGCCCCTTAACGGAGATACAGAGCCCCAAAGGGGTACCCAGCGACTTATCGTTTCGGCTCTAACTTTTGAGCTGAGATATATAACACTGGTCAACACATAATTTGGTGCCGGCAAATTTTTTACTGTTTCTAGGTAATTTGGGTCTGCTGAACCTAAAAATAACCTCAGATTTGCTCTATCAGATCGTTTTCAAAAACTGGGGCCATAAGCTATATTTTCGAGATTAAGGGTATTTTATATCGCATAATTATATATGTATTACTGCTACCACCAAAAAAACAACTCAGGAATGGAAGAAAAATGTTTATTGTACACCATAAAAAATACAAAAATCATCTGTCAATAACAATAACAATATTAACTTAATTTATTAATTTAAATTAACCTAACTAATAAATAAACATGAGCTAATCTGCATTACCAAAAAACTTCCTTTTATAAGATTTTCTCGCATGAGATTGTAAAGGACAGTCTCATTGAAGACTCCAGCAGTAGTCGGCCATCATGTGAATGTCTTATCTACCCTGATATCTCTCTTCCATAGTTTTTATATCCCGGTGGAATCGTTCCCCCTGCTCTTCACTAAGGTCGCCAAGATTTTCTGGGAATCGTTCCAAGTGGCTGTGGAGATAATGAATCTTAATGCTCATATTACACCCGTGTTGGTTAAAGTTGTTGAGCAAATCTTCGGTAATTTTTCGATTTCTTGTTTCCGAGAAAATTTTGCACAACTTTAACAAAAGAGCACCATGTATTAAATTCAGTTTCGGTCATCGATTGTGTAAAATGTGAATCTTTTATCAGCTCTCTGATCTGAGGTCCATTAAATATTCCGGCTTTCAATTTCTCCTTGCTGAGTGCAGGAAATTTACTGGACAAGAATTCAAAACACGCACCATTCTGGTCTAAGGCCTTTACAAATTGTTTAATTAGTCCTAGTTTAATATGCGAGGGAGGAAATATGATTTTTTCCCGTTCAGCCAACGCTTTATTAATTACGTTAGCTTCTCCTTGTACTAAAGCATCTCTACAAGGCCACTCTCTTCTAATCCAGTGTTGATCCTTAGCCCTGCTGTCCCAAAGACACATGAAACAAGGATATTTTGTATAACCACCTTACTGTCCCAGAAGACAGTTCACCATTTTTAAGTCAACACAGATTACCCACTGATGTTCGTCATATTTAATTTGTTTAAGCACTAACGATACTGTTTTATTTTCTTTTTTCAATTTTGTAGAATGCCCAATTGGAATACTTCCATATATGTTACCGTCATGTAGAAGGACACACCTTAAACTTCGTTTGGAACTGTCGGTAAAGAGACGCCAATGGTCTGCTGTGTACTCTGTTATATCCATTTTCTTTAACAGACCTTTAATATCATTACAATTTTCTGCAAAATCGCTGTCCTCTTTTTCAAATCGGTCACTCTGCAGCTCGTCAGATGACGTTTTGACTGTATCCTCTGGTAACATAGGCAGGCTGCTATATGTTGGAATTGGTATTTCTTCAGAATGCTAAACAGGTCTTCTTGCTGACTCCAGGTGAGGATATATAGTTCCACTTATGCCGATTGTTACGATTAATGCCCTTTATCTTCACAAGACAAAAATAACAATCGTCATAGCGGCTTTTTTGTTCCCTCCATACCATCGGAACACCAAACTTTAAACACTTTCTTTGTCCTTTTGTCCATTGTCGCAGGTGTTCGACATAGGTTTTGCATACAACATGCGAAGCCTAGGGTTTATTTTGGTCTCCTAAGTGAACACCAAAATAGGCCAAATAAGCTTTTTTCACAAAGTCACAAATTACTCTTCTACTTTCTTTTAAAATGTACTAGCCTCATATGTAGCAAAAAACGCCCGGATGGTTTACGCAACTACGCCTACTTGTACAAGCCTTATTTAAATACGATTTTTCAAAAAACACACTTTTGCAATGAAGCATAAGTTTCAACTAAATGCATGCAGGCAATATTCCGCATAATATAATCCCCATAACCTGATACGAAGAAAAGCTAAGTGTTTTGGAATCACCGCATTTAAAATAACTAAAATCAGTTGTTTTTTCTTCGGCACCAAGACAGACATTTTAAACAAATAAAATCATACTACAGTAGATGCTTTACATCGTCAGCAATGGACTTGCCACCACACTCGTTGAGCCAAAATTTTGACAGGTGTCAGTTGAAAACTGATTTTTTAAATAGGTACTCTGGTCATTCCTCTTTAAAAGGGTACTCTACATTTGTTTCGATAAAAGTAGCCCTTTTCGAAGAAAATTAATTTTTTGTATAACACGTTATTGAAATAATAAAGAAACTACAATAAAACACCAGCCGTTTTTATTTGGTGAACAATGTGTTATTGACAACACTTTTCTCAATTGTCTGATTGATTGAGTACATAAGATAAGTAATGGGGAATATAGTGAATATGCTGATATGCATCTAATTTATGGACAAGCACTCGGCAATTCTGTATAGGCGAGAACAATTTATTGTGAGGCATTTCCATAATCGACGTTTACCGCACCGAAGAACTTTTGAAACGGTGGATCTTAGCTTAAGAGTCCATCACCGCAACCCCTGACCGGCACGCAACCGACCATACAGCAATGTAAATTAAATGGGGTTTCTTGCGCTCAGCTATGAACCAATTTTAAGAAAAGTGGTAAATTATTTAGCTTTGGTTAAGAGGATATTAAAAGGCAACTCTATATGCGAGTTTAACCATGTTGCAGATTTTTATTAAAGATTTACATGTGGAGAACTCTAACCAACGTTCAGTGTCGTAGACAAGTTTCAATCAAGAGAATATTAGCAATTCAGTTTTATTATTTTGGTGGTTATTCAAAACAGCAAATATTATAATGCAGGCGAGTTCTTCAAGTGATAGTAACCAATAAGTTACAAAACGACGTCATTTAAAACCTGGAGAGCGTACAATGGTAAAAAATGTTTATGAGGGAATTCTAAGTACACACAGTGGAATATCATTCACTGATGCAGCAGAACTTTGTGCCACATTGACTAAGACATTTTGCCGTACTGTTTATAGAACTATCAAGGACAATAGGAATACTAAAGTGTTCGATCAGAAGGAAACAAGAGGACGGAAAAAGATTTTTATTGATCAGCAAACAAATTTAGCCATTCGTCGGAAAGTGCATGCATTTTTTTTTCGAAATGAACTTTCGAATTAATTTTTTTCTGTCGAAATTGAAAGGGATGAAAATATGCAAAAAATTTCACGAAGAGTTCTAATGCGTACACTACGAGAATTGAATTTTCGATTCTTAAAACTAAAACGCAAAACTCTTTTGGTGGAAAAGGAAGAAATCGTATTGTGGCGTAGAAAGTATCTAAAAGAAATACAACAATATCGCTGTACAGGGAAAAGAATTTACTTTACGGACGAGACATGGTTAAATGAAGAACATACTGTTAATTATATTTGGCAAGATCTCAACATTAAAGATGCACATAACGCCTTTATCAATGGACTGTCCACTGGATTGAAAGCTCCTTTAGGAAAAGGTCGTCGGTTAATTATAACCCACATCGGGAGTGACTCTGGTTTTCTTAAAGGTGGGTTAAACGTGTTTGAATCTCGTAAAACCGGTGATTATCATGAGGATATGAACTCGGGAATTTGAAGATTGGTTTAAATCCATCTTACCGCGTATTGAACGTGGGTCGGTAATCGTGATGGATAATGCACCATACCACAGCCGTCGGGTGGAAGCTTTGCCAACTTCTGTGTGGCGAAAAGGAAAGATTGTTGACTGGCTCGAAGAAAAAAATATTGCATTTGGCTGCTAAAAGTGCAGTTACTCGATCTTGCAAAACTTCACAAAAAAAAATATACGAAATATGTAGTGGATGAAATGGCTCGTGAACGAGGTGTTACAATATTACGTTTACCGCCTTACCATTGTGAACTAAATCCAATCGAGCTTATATGGGCAGATAAAAGACGAAGTGGCGCGTGAAAACAAAACTTTTAAATTAAAAGATGTTAAAGAACTGTTAAAAACGGCAATAGCGAATGTACAAGCAGCAGATTGGCATAAGTGCGTATTACATGTCGAGGGCATAGAAAAAAATGTGGGACTTAGATGTACGTGTTGAAGTCATGGTAGAACTTATTATTATAAATCCTGCAGATGACAGCAGTAGCGACAGTAATGAAATGTTTTCATCGTCAGATAATGAATAATCACCGTAATGGTAATAATGAATTCAAAATTGTAACGTATTGTCATTATGACACTTTTTAATGTCGGCGTGGAATATAATTTGTCAAATTATTATCAATTAGTGTTCATTAGGTAACAATAGTTAGGAAATTTATAAACATTTATAATTTAGGTTTAGGTTTTGCCGTTAATCCACTATTATATATTTCTATTATTATGTAGTATAACAAAAACATTATGAAAATAACATATACCTTTGCTTTATTATTCTTTTTGGATTTTATACCTGCGTAATTTACTTTCTCTAATTTCTTAATTAAATCACCAAATGTAAAAGCTTAATTTATTTTTCAGTTTAATTTATAATTTATTTATTATAGTAAATGTAAATATATTATAATAATAAACGAAAAATTCATATATTTTTTGAATTATTATTATTTAAAATGACACGCCTCTGGAATTGGCATTCCCCTTACGTCTTGCACACCCCGGTAAAAATGAGTCACTGCCAATTATTTTGGTACCTACCGGAGTATAGGCAAAATCATAATTTTACAAGTATTGTTTTGTTCATGGACGAAGCCAGTTTCACCGGAGACGGAGTAATAAATAGTCTTAATTTGCATATCTGGCATGAAGAAAATCCCCAAGCAGTGGCGTACCTAGAACATTTCGCGCCCCCTCCACGTTCCATTTCATTATTTTTAGAATTAATTCCATTATTTACGAAAACTCGCGTACATATTCGTATGTCACTGATCGATCGCTAATACTTAGTCGAGTATTATTTCTTAATCCTAACAAACAGCGACGATCGTTTTGTCGCCCCCAAGCCGTTGCGTCCGGGGCCACCGCTCTCTTCGCCCCCCCTAGTTACGCCACTGTTCCCAAGCAACAGTACAGACAAAGCACCAACAAAGGTTCGTGGTAACATGTGGGCGGGGATTATTGAGAATCATCTTATTGGTCCGTTATTTATTGAAGGAGGCAAGTTAAATGGTGCCATATATTTGCAATTCTTGCAACAAAACTCAAACGGTTTATTAGAAAATGTGCCCTTAGAAATTATAAATCAGATGTGATATATGCATGACGGTGCACCGAGCCCCATTTTAGCAAGGATAGGTCGAGGTGGGTTTATATTATGGCCACCGAGGTCGCCCGACATGACTCCATTGGATTTTTTAATGCGAAAATCTAAAAAGGCTTGTATATTCGACGCTAGTTTACACCAGGGAAGATTTTTTAGTAAGAGTAACACACCATTTCAACGAAATTTGAGACAACTCTGGAATGTTGTTTTAAGTACAAAGAGAAAACATCCGTCGGCTAAGGAAATGTATAGAGGTACAGGGCACCCATTTCGAAAATCTGCTGAAGTAAACGAGAAGCAAATCTTTCACATTTTTAACATTCTTGCGTTTAAGTGATTTCCGAAATGTCAACCCTTTCAATGTTCCTTTACGCGGCACACTTCCATTTGGAAATGTATCAGAGTAATTTCTTCTTGCATCAACACAATTGCCGAGTGCTTGTTCATAAGTCAGATACATGTGAGCATTAATGAGATGTAATAATGACAGTTTTTATTATTTTAATGCGAATTATTAGTTATCTTGTTATTCGATTAGTTACTGTGTTTAAATAAACTTGATTATTAAATAAATTTCGAAAGTCAATGCTTAAACGTGTTACATAAAAAATGTATTTTCTTCGAAAACGGCTAATCTTATCGAAACAAATAATGTAGATTATTATAAATGAAACCGGGGATATTAACATCAAGTAATGTAAGTTGTCTCAAATTAATAAGTACAACTCAACAGGATGAGAAATGTAAAGTTGAAGACTTGGTGTACTAAATCGTCATATTAACATATTAGTTGTATTGAAATTCAGATATAAGTGAAATTTTAATTATAAATGTGGAACTTGATTAGTGAAAAAACATTATGGATAAGAGATAATAACAAATTACGTTATAACATTTGAAGGAGAAAGGTTATTTTATCACGTTGCAGTAGAGAACACGGTTGTGATTAAGCACAGGTTATATTCATTATTTTATAATCACCTACTACAAAAAAAAATTTTAGCATGAAATAACTTTATTATTTTTCTAAAAGATGGGGCCTAGCCCCATACCTATATGTTAGTTAACAACACAAACAACTTCTTTAACAATTAAATCAATATTTTTAATCTTCATATTAAATTAAAAAATTTTCTCAAAAATTTAAAAAACTTTCATAATAAAAAACCTATCTCCTTCAAGTGTTATAACTTAATTTATTCTTATATCTCTTATCCACAATGTTTTTTCACTAATCAAATTCCACATTTATAATTAAAACTTCACTTATCTTATATCTAAATTTCAATACAATTAATATGTTAATATGACCAGTTCGTACACCAAGTCTTCAACTTTACATTTCCCATCCTGTTGAGTTGTACTCATTAATTTAAGACAACTTACATTACAAGATTCAAGAAGTAGTCCATTTTCTGTGGCGAGATTATGAAAGAAAACAAGGTCTGTCTATACCACCAAAATAAAATATATTTGTCCTTTTAGGGTGAAATAAGGGTTAAAGAGTGTACATAATTTAATTTGACATTAGGTTGTACTAGTTTCGACTTTAGTCAAAGTCATCTTCAGCAACCAAGTAATTAAGAATTATGTTTTTTAGGATGTACCTAAATAAACAAACTAAAACAAATTATAAGAGGGGACGAAGTGGTTCAACAATACATGGTCATAACGTGTACCTTGTGCAGCCAATGGATTCGACAGAAGATAATCACGGACATGATGCTACTTTAAGCAATGAAGGAGATTAGATGTAAAAAATTGTAATAGAGGCCAAAATTCTTAATGGAATCATTTATAGTTATGATATGATATATAGATGTCAATAACGAAAATTCATAGGCTTCATTAAATTTATATAATTCTAAAATAAATCCATCGAGAAATTAAGCTTTGAATATTGACAATTTGATGACCCCAATTTTACTCAATGACGTAACTGGTTTTTAACTCATTTTAATTTCCTTCTCCCCCCCCTTATTTTTACTTTTTTTTATTAAAATTCTGACCCACCAAAATATAAATCATGTCCCCTCACTAAGTTGATCATGAAACGATGATTTTATTGAATTTTCGTTATTGACATCTATATATCATATCATAACTATAAATGATTCCATTAAGAATTTTGGCCTCTATTACAATTTTTTACATCTAATCTCCTTCATTGCTTAAAGTGGCATCATGTCCGTGATTATCTTCTGTCGAATCCATTGGCTGCACAAGGTACACGTTATGGCCATGTATTGTTGAACCACTTCGTCCCCTCTTACAATTTGTTTTAGTTTGTTTATTTAGGTACATCCTAAAAAACATAATTCTTAATTACTTGGTTGCTGAAGATGACTTTGATTAAAGTCGAAACTAGTACAACCTAATGTTAAATTAAATTATGTACACTCTTTAACCCTTATTTCACCCTAAAAGGACAAATATATTTTATTTTGATGGTATAGACAGACCTTGTTTACTTACATTACAGTTTCGCTAAACTCGATGTTAGTATCCCCTGATGATGAATGCTTAAGCATTTGAAACATGTAGGAAACGTCCATTTACTTTTACATTCATTAAACTGTGGAGAAAGACCGCATTGTTTCATTTATATTACTTTAACTCAAGGGCGGTTTTACGGGGGAGGGGGTAATAGGGTAATTACCCCCCCCCCCCATGAATCTAGAATTTTAAACAAGCGAAAAGCAAAAAGATTAAAAAAGCAGAAAAATTATAGGTACAAGGTACAACCAAATGCTGTTTGCAGCGACTCGATGACACGATGCGACGCCCGTTTGGCTTCGCATTGCGTTGTTGCCGCTCATACTCAGGTGAATACGCGCATTTTACCCTTAAAGCTTAGTTCATAGAGATGCGAATCACGAATTGCGAAATGCGAATAATGCTCTGATTGGTCAATTTCAAATATCCGCCAAGAAAATATTTGAAATTAACCAATCAGAGCTATATTCGCAATTCGTGATTCACATCTATATGAACTACGCTTTAGTATAGTCCATATAGATGTGAATCGCGAATTGCGAATAATGCTTTGATTGGTCTATTTCAAATATTTTAAAGAAATTGACCAATCAGAGCATTATTCGCAATTCGTGATTCGCATCTATATGAACTATACTTTACGAGGTTACGCGGCTAATTGTAACTATCTCGCCTTCGCGGATATCGTGGCAACCAAGCATTGCATTTTCTTTTTCTTTCTGTTGAACGGTATCCGCTGCCCGCTACCATACATCATGTCCTGTCGCCGATTAAACTAGAAGCGTTTAAATAAAAAAACCGGTAAAAGCAAAAATTAAATTTTGCCTTTGAGGAAACTTAAATTCATATCTAGGTGCTATAAATATAATATAATACTTTTTCTTTCGGAGCAATGCTTAAACGGCAGCAAACCTTGTCGAGTTTTAATTTTAAAAAATCTAAAGTCGGCGAAAATGAAGGTACTTCAAATCAGAAAGATATGAGAACATCAAAAACAGATACGAGAGATCGTAATGATGATCCAACTTGCAGCAAATTTTTAGAAAAGGACATGAATACAAATAATCTCCCCCCATGTTGAAAAGCTAAAACCACCCTTGCTTTGACTCCACTGAAAGTATGGACTATTTCTTCAATTTTAAATGTAGAGTACTTTTTACAGAGGAATGACCACAGTATTTAAAAAATCAGACACCAGTCAAAATTTTGTCCCAACGACTGTGGGCAACTGTTCATTCCTGACTTCCCTGAGGACGTAAAACAACTATTGTAGTATTGTTTTATGAATCTGTATGGCCTAGATAACATATTAAAATTTCAATAAATTATACATGTCGGTTCAAAAGTTAGAGCAGAAAAGTCGCTGGGTAGCCCTTTGGGGCTATGTATCCCCGTTAAGGAACTTTTTTCTATGACAAATTAGGGTTATTTTGACCTTCCCTATACGCTCCCGAGAGTATGCCATATACTTCCCGACACCCTGTATAAAGGCGGACGTCGTTTTAGTATGTGTCCATCAAAATAATGTGTAGACAAAGATAGCACACGCATGGTAGCGGCAGGCTGAAACGACGTACTTTATATCGGATAATGACATTCGCATAAAATTTTTGAAACTTCCGTCACAACGCAATTCATTTCTAAGTAGTCGTCAGACTGCAGGTCTTTCAATAAATCACTAGTAAAGTTCTTTTCACAATAAATGGTTTTGACCTTTTAACTGCTATAAAACAAATAAGTAAAGTATAAAGATAAATAAACGTAAACATTTTTTTTATATAGAATGCCTTTAAAACTTCTATTGTATAACATTCTTCAAAATATATATCGTTTGCCGCTATGTAGTTTTGAATCTCCAATTTTGTATTATTTGAACCTCGAGCCTTATATAATTGGCGAATGTGATAGCTCACATTGTCCATTACTATCACCCTATTCTGAGGAAGGATTGGCAAAAGACAATTTTTGAACTATTCTTCAAAAAGTTCTGGTTAGTTCAGGTTTGGGTTTCGTCATTAGTGAGCCGTTGCTTCAGGGTCTCTAATGTAGGTACGCGTTGCTCTTCGTACATGGTGTAACTTTCCGCCTTGAAGGCTTCGTCGAAACATTTATTGGAACCGGCATCTGTACGTTTCTTTCTTGATTGTAGTCAGAGGTATCTTAGTCAAATTACTAGTTTCACTCGCAGCAGCACTAGCGTTAGGTCCCCTGTTAAGTAAAGAACTATAACCAGTGTAGCGCCCACCTTCCATCCTCAAATGGGTACTGACTGTTTTATGACCTCATCCCTTGAAGGCGGCGACAAAAATCCTCAACGGGGTTCGCAGTACCAGTGTGTTATACCAAACACATCCAAGTAGTTGTTGAATTGCAGTAGTTTATGTTATTCTTTTAAAGGGAGCAATATATTGTTGAAAGGGGGCAATATTTAATTGTAAAGTAAATAAGTTTACTTTAAATTTCTAGCAGTAAAACCACAAAGTCACTATCAGTTTCACTTATTTATTAAAATATCAAATTTCTATCGGAGCCACCAACATTAAAATTTAAATTCACAAACAAATCTCTTCACTTACTAATTAAAATTACAAATAATCCTAACGTCGACACTGACTTTTAGCAATGCGCTCACTTTACGCTTTATTCAATCAAACTTTCCGCATTACCGTGCCAAGTCAATATAGTAAAGGTTTCTGAAACCGCGACGATTTCTTATTATCTCCGTGTGACTTCGGGTCAACGCACTTTCAACTTCCGAACTGAACTTTTCGCGACCACACTTGGCTACAACGGCACGGCAACTTTCGACAGACGACGGTACTAACTTTGTAGGTCTTTGAATTTATAGGGGAAAATTAATCAAAACAACACCTGCAAGTGCTCGCAGATGTTTACACAAGTGTTCCAGTTTCTGCAATCCCTTTGTCGGTATCAGAAAAACAAAATATTTCGGCTTTTTACAAAAGCAATTATCTTAATTTATTTGACAGTTATTAGAAAACAGTTGCAGCTGGACGGCGGATGTTCTGCAGGTGTTACTTGTTGACACCAACGCGATCCGTCCCCATTCCACGATCTAACCAGATAAAACTAGTTTCAGTTAATTTTGACCAATCAGGAATCGTACTAGCGCGTCCTCTCCGAGGTGGGAGAGAGATTATTTAAACTTTAGCAGCGCCTAATTTCATCAGTTTCTCTAGTACGGTATCTTTTAATAAACAGTCGGAAATAAAAAGTAAAGTGAAAAATAAATTGAAATTCCATTTAATTTTAATTTATTATGTTTGAAATATTTTTGATAATTTGTGATGTGTTCTGTTGATAAACCCCTTATTGGATTATCTTGTTTTATAAACGTGAGTTTTTCAAATATTCGTAACTCATTTTATATTATCTTTAATTTTTATAAAATTATTTTAAAGTTGGCTGAATTCTAATACCTCTTAAGTTCTTCGTTATAACTTATAAATTTTATTTATTTAATTTTATCCGAAAATATTTTCATTCTTTTATGTTATTTCAAGTTCTTCTGATAATTGTTTGAAGTCCAATTTAACTTTTAAAATTTTCAAAAACTTTTCTTATTTTATTTTGGAATTATTTTAAGTTTTAATATTTTTTCCCAAAACTTATTTTAAATAAAATATTTTTCGTTTCTTAAAGACTCTCCTCGCACTAAATATAAATTTTATAAAATTATTATTTTCTTTTTTAATTTGAATGATAATAAAATAAATTTTTTATTTCTAAAATGACCAAAAGTTTTCCCGAGATTTATTTAGTATTAATATTTTTAAAATGCCGTTTACCACAACAGTTTTTACAATGTTCCTAGCATCGAGAGATAAATGCGTTTTCTTTACCAGAATATTTGAAAAAGCTCTGTCAATGCTTTTCCACGGACGCCCCATAATGCTGTTTTATACGTATGATATAATATTTCGTAAAATAATATTGCAATACAACTGAACACTTCCCGTAAGAAAGAAAGACTAACAATCTCGCAAAATACCTGAAATCATCATAATCCGGCCCCGAAAATGAATACTGCGAATTTACGGGTATTTACGACCGCACTTGGCACCCATTTTATTGCAGTGATTAAATCAGAGCCATTTTTCGTCAAAAGAACTTTACTATAATTGCTTTTTATTGTTAACTTGGGTGACCCGAAATGGCAATGCTTACATTGCTAAACTAAGCTTATATCATTCTCGTCCTGCATGTCGTTGTCAACTGTTTCATATTTTCACTGTTTTGTTAAGACACGTAAAAGGGGCATTGTTGTTTTGATGGAGTCCGGTACCTAAATGTTTCTCAATGTTTTTTCGAAACCTAAACAAAAATTGCCGACACTGTCGCCGACAATTTTGACAAATGTGGAGTTCCGCCTTAAATATACAATTTTAGCCTGACCATGGTTTTAATCTTAGCACATCGCTACTTACGATTTCATAATCGTCCAGTTCTTTTTCAATGTCCTGAACCTTTTCTAAAGTAATAACCTGTTCAGGAATTGGTAATAAGGGATTTCTTAACGCTGCATCTGTCCTTTCACCGGATTCTTCTTCTATGTTATATGGCATTTCTTCTACTAAAAAATAATTTTCAAATTTATAGGTACCTATTGGGTAAATATTTGAAAATGGGGTCCAGATCTGTCTCAGCAATTTATGTTTTTATTTAAAACAAAATTGTTGTTGTACCAGTGATTCACAGTAGCACAGAAAATCTAGCTATATTTTCTGTGATAGTAGTAATACTAGTAATAACTTGCCCTAATAATAGACCAGTAAGTTTGGTTCAAGATTCCTTATTATTTTCCAAAATTTGTCGCTGCAAGTGCAAAACTGTAATTCCCGGTACCACTCCAGTTTATCGGCTTATGCGAAAAATGGCGTAAAATGAAAAACGTTTCTTGCAATATGTAGCACGTACTTTCTAAACGACAAATCCGCGAGCGGAAAACCATTTTTTTTAATTGCAAATATAAAAAAAATGTGAAAATAGGGTACCCGCTTGCGACAATAATGAAAAAAAAATAAAAAAACTCTTGTTGATTTATGTAGCGTAGCATATACCGAATTGGAACCAAAAAGGTGGATTAGATGCCGTGTTAGCGCCTGTTTAACCAATCGTCGTCGAAGAAACAATACCGCCTAAGTCGCATTTTTTCAAAATCGATATTTCATGCTTAATCGATAAGCAACACCCATATCTATCGTTTTATATCGATAAAGCAGTAATATACGAAATGGTTTGGCGCCAAATCGAGTTTTAATAATACCGCCTATGATATTTATGTTGAGAATTCCGCCTATATCCAACGCGTAACGGTCATTTTGTGGGGTTATGCTGCATTGCCGGTGTTTTTAAGTGTGTAAATGTGTTAAAAGGTAAGAAAAATGTATTATTTCCACAATGTTTAATACCTGGATAATTACTGGTAGGGTTGATAATAAAAGTTTGACATAGTTGCAAAATTTAGCAATATAAAAACCGTTTTGAAACTAAATATGGAATTAGGCGGTATTAACTTTAAATAATACCGTGGTCTTCAACTGATTTGAGTGATATAGGCGGTATTTTGTTGAAAAGTGAATTTTCTGATCTGATTAATGTCCGATTAATTAAAACAGTTCAAGGCCGTAGCCAGGGGGGTATAATAGGGGTGCCCCCTTTAAACTTTTTTCTCGAAAAATCAGTTGAAATAGATGGAAGAAAGTAGATTATCTACCTTTTTTTGCTCGACAGAATTTTGACCCACAGATATCTCCCCTTGAAACACTTTCTGGCTACGGCCTTGAAACAGCATGTTATTCCATTTAGATTTTATTGTTATTGTCAAGTGACCAATAATTAATATTTTAGAAACTTTAGAATTTCGTGATTGCTTTTTTCAAAAAGTTATTGAAATAATAAAAAGGCTTTGTGTTTTCGCAGATATGGACGACTGGGAAGAAAGCGATTCGTCTACAAACGAGGTGGAAAGAAATGAAGACAATACTATGTTTACGGATTCTGAATTGTTCCAGGCAAGAATTTCAAGGCAAACGAAAATCTGCGGGAACATCAGCCCATGCTGCTCCCAAACGTGCAAACTTCTTATTGGAAGAAGGGATATTGATTTTACCTGAGGAAGATAATGAAAATGAAAACTGTCCTTTGAGCCTTGATGGAAACGAATACTTAGTCACAGGCGATTCTCCAACTACTACTAGGATACCAGGAAGCCTGGAAACGGCAAAAATAGCGGAATATTCGGAGCCAATTCATCAAACTACAGAAGAAATCGAGAAGCAAAACTCTCCAGCAACATTTTTTGAACTGCAAACCTTGACTACAAATGATGCTGATCTCAGAAGTGATAAGATTTCAACCGAGATATCTCTAATGGCCGATAATCCTGATGATAAAGCATATGAGCCGGAGGCAGAAGATTCGGACATAGAAACTTCAGCAGAAAGTTTAGTCAATGATATACCCTTTGATGGAAATGCACATGAGCAAAAGAAGCGGAACGTTAACAATGAGGCAAATTGGAAAGTAGAAAAAAATAAAAAATTGAGGATGCAGGGAGAGTCGTATCTAGGCTTTCACCGAACTAGAGAAGGAAAGGTGTTTCATGATGTTGAAAGAGAGGAACGTAAGATGGGCGATTCTTGCAACTCTTCGCTGTGCAGGAAATCAAAACTAAGGGCTTGCAATAATATAACAGAGGAAATGAGGCGTCACCTGTTCACTACATTTTGGAAAACCATGAACTGGGACCAAAGAAGAACATTTATTGTAAACTCAGTTGAGAAATCTGCAGTGAAACGTCGCAAATCACGTCAGAATGAAGAGTCTAGACGAGAAGCGTCTTTGTGCTATTACCTCACTATCGATGGAGTTCGGAAACAAGTTTGCATGGTGACATACCTCAACACATTTGGCATCAAGAAATGGACAGTGCGCTACTGGCTTAATCATAAATTGAAAAATGATGGCATAGCTCCTTCGACTAGTGTTACTCATCCGCACACTATGAGGATTTCATCTGCTAGGAAAAAGATGGACAGAAATTTTGTAAAACAATTTTTTGACCTTTTACCGAAAATGCCCTCTCACTATTGCCGCCAATCTACAACTAGGAAATACTTGGAACCCATCGTTACCTCAATTGCTCAACTATACAACCTTTATTTGGAAAAGTTTCCACAAGAAAAAGTGAACAGCGTCAGTAGATTCACTTTTGAATCAATTTTCAAGCAAGAAAACTTATCATTATTTAACCCAAGGAAAGATCAGTTATCTGTGTTGTTCCTACACGGCTGGAAATGTGGGAGAAGAGGAATATACCAAACATATAGATGACAAAAATAGAGCTAGAAAAGAAAAGACTGAAGACAAGGAAAAAGCAAAAGCAGGAAAAGTTCATGTGTTAACCCAAGATCTACAAGCAGTGAAATTAGCTCCTCCCACAAAAGCGAACGCATTTTACTATCGGAAAAAACTAAACGTGCATAATTTCACTATGTACAACCTACTCAATCATGATGTGACATGCTATTGGTTTGATGAAACTGCTTCTGACCTTTCAGCCTCGACATTCGCATCATGTATTATCGATACGTTATCAAAAATTCTAGACCAAACGAGATTACCAGTTATACTTTGGTCTGATGGGTGTAACTATCAAAATAGAAATACGGTCCTGTCTAACGTTCTATTAATAATGAGTGAAGAATACAAAGTTACCATCGAACAAAAATTTCTGACTAAGGGTCACACGCAAATGGAGTGTGACTCAGTTCACAGCTCCATTGAGGCCAAGCTGAGAAACAGAGATATCTCCCTTCCAGATCAGTATTCTGACATATCGATAGAAGCAAGATCTAAGCCAATGCCCTATAAGAGTTTTTTCTTGCAACACACATTTTTCAAAAATTTTTCTGGCAAGGATTTCCAAATATACGATTCGATACCACCTGGGAGGGTAATTGGCGACCCCACGGTAGTAGACTTAAAAGCAATGAAATATTGCAATGGAGAAATCTCCGTCAAAATAAATTTTGATGCGGAATACACTTCACTACCTAGGCGCCAAAGGAAAAACATAGACTGTTTTCTAGAAAACGCGCCACTTCTACACACAGAAAAACGAAAAATTACCAAATCCAAGTGGTTGCATCTTCAAGAATTAAAGAGTATTCTGACATTTGGCTATCATTCTTTTTACGACCAAATTCCTCATGAAGAGTCAGGCTAAAGATTTTTGATTCGTCTCTGTGTTCTATTTTTTGTATTTAAATAAAATACTACTTTGTTCTATAGTTTGATAGTGCCATTGTATTCTTCTTTTCAAGTTATTGTTGTTATTTTTCTTATTTCCTTTTGTGCAATAAAAACCGCCTAAGTCAATTTTGTAGTCATTGAGTTTTCCTAATAACGCCTAAGTACCACAAATATCACAAAATACAAAAGTATTACAATAACATCAATCAGAATAATTTTATGTTTTAGAAAAAATCCGTTTAATGAAATACCATAATTTGTTGATATTACGTAGTTTTTTCAATCTCCTGAACAATTTGCATTTTGCGACTTAGGCGGTATTGTTTCTTCGACGACGACGACGCAATATAAGTCTATAATTATTACAATTTTTGTCAAGTGACCCAGCTAGAGAAACATAACCTCACTTGTCACTCTCACTGTGCTTTTCGGTCGACTATTTTCGCATTTTTTTTATATTTGCAATTAAAAAAATGGTTTTCCGCTCGCGGATTTGTCGTTTAGGAAGTACGTGCTACATATTGCAAGAAACGTTTTTCATTTTACGCCATTTTTCGCATAAGCCGATAAACTGGAGAATTACCAAATTTAAAACTAAGTGTCATAATGAAACACCAAAATAATGTATACCGGGTGTTGCATCGTCGAGCGGGACATAGGAAATCCCATGTAATTTTAAATGGGGTCAATTATTGGCTTCCCTAATTATTTTAGAGAAAAATTCTATTTAGGTTTATTAAAGAGCACTAAAACCCACATTCAAAAGAATAACTTTAAAAATTTTTGATGAGCCCGTTTACGGGTTATCGCCGATTTCTTTTTAACTATTTCTCCTTTTTATGGCCCCGTATTTGCGGGCACCAGTCAAGGTAAGAGATGACTGTCAAATAAAGTTGTCATTTTGAAATGTGTGCTTTATTGTTATAAAAACTCGTACATCGAAAATATTAAAGGTGTATTTATGAGTACAAATTAATCTGAATAAAACTAAAATAAAGTATCCAATTACAAGGTTAATTATGACATTTTACATGTTTCAATATTTTACTAATTAATAGGTAGGTTCTATTAAATTGTTAGAACTTTAGGATTTAAGAAGATGTTCAAATATTCCTCAAAATGACAACTTTATTTGACAGTCATCTTTTACCTTGACTGGTGCCCGCAAATACGGGGCCATAAAAAGGAGAAATAGTTAAAAAGAAATCGGCGATAACCCGTAAACGAGCTCATCAAAAATATCTAGTTATTCTTTTGAATGTGGGTTTTAGTGCTCTTTAATAAACCTAAATAGAATTTTTCTCTAAAATAATTAGGGAAGCCAATAATTGACCCCATTTAAAATTACATGGGATTTCCTATGTCCCGCTCGACGATGCAACACCCGGTATAAGTTTAAATAGGTGTTAAATGAGAAAATATATCATGAGAGTAAAAATTATTTTCATCCAAGAGGACTTGGACTGAAAAACGTAGGGCTTGGTTTAGGAGACAATATCTCAGAATATAGACCTATATTCTGAGACAATATATCTAACTAAAAATCTAGGTTAAAATTGTGTCAAATTCATATTATGACATGATATGCCAAACTAATGAATATTAAAAGAAGTAAACAAATTCTAATGTATTTTTGCTGTTTACAAAATTAACCAAGTAAAAATATAGAGAAAGGAAAATAAAAATTATAGAAATTGCTGAAACTGGCCAGCATCATGCTCCAAGCATAAATTCACCCGTCTCCTCATATTTTCGAAAGCGTTGACCAGCATCGCTGGGGAAATGTTACCACATTCTTGGATAATCCTTTCTTGTAACTGTTCTAAATTTTCAACTGGTGTTTTAAAAATATTGTTCTTCAAATGAGGAAAAATTAAGTAAATTCAATGTCTATTCGAAAACTGATCAATTTGTCGTCGAAAAAATTGCACAAGTAATTAATACTTTCGGCAGATGTATGGGTGGTTGCACCGTCTTGTTGAAAATAAACGTAGTTCATTGTCAAGTAATTGCTCCACAAATGGATTCAAAATATTGTCCCTATACCGCTGTGCTGTACCTAACTGTATTATGGAAAAAATAGGATCAACAACTGTTCTTCGCTCAGACGAACTCGTCTGAGGTTCTTCAGGAAACAGCCAACCAGACACCAATTTGTGGGGTATGTTTTCACCAGTTAAATCCTCATTCATAATTCTATTCGCTTTCTTTCACATATTGGGTTAGTTCAGGTTTCCTACCTGTACCATTTTTTTTTTAAATTACAAGATTACAGAAATATCTTTTAAAGTTACAATAAACCATTTCCCCTTAACAAAACGATACGACTCAAAGTAGGACACAACCATCACTGTGAGAAAAGGCACATCTTATTAAGGCTGTATTTAGATTATGGAACCCAGCATGTAATAATTTCTCTGTTTTTGTTTAAAAGATAATAGGTACCTACCGAGGTATGTACCTACTATATCTATAATACTACCTAAATATCAGTAACATTAGTAACATATTTTTATGAGCTCTGAGGAAAAATGACTAGTCACAAAACACTAGTTTTATCGCATGTGGTTTTGTTGCTCTCAAGAGTTTGAATTCAAGGTTACCTATATTTAGATTGGGATTTTTAATTATTTATTTTTCAGGGCAGCTAAATTTTTAGCACATAGAGTGAGTGCAGCTATAGGATCAAACCAAAATACATATCATAGTTTATGTTACAATCCTAATGCCTAAAATATAGCAGATTTTAATTTTATTCCATCCGAACTTTTATCACGTAAAATATTCGAGAATTACTTCAAAGGTAATTTATGTGGAAATCAATACTTACATACCTACTTAATAAATAACATAAATAAAGTAATAAAAGTGAACCAGAAGAAATTGAGGTAAAAATGCCAGTTCTTTTTTTAATCGTAACTGGGAACTACAGGGTAAATAATAAAATAAAAATTACCTTATTAGAACATAGAATTAGACTAATAAAAGCGGTACCAAAAAAAAGTTGTATTAAAACTTACCCAAAGACCCTTTCACACGACTTTCTACAGATTTTTCAGAATTTAAAAACCACTCTGAATCCGACTCGGCGTTTGACAGTTCGGATTCTGATAGGTACTGTTTCGATTGTCCCCCGCCCATTTTCCGAGAAATACAAAGAAATTCCCTACTTAGGGGAACCACCGACGGGTGTCAACCAAACGTAGGAATAAAATGAGACATAATAATGTTGAGGTTAGGTTACAATCATGAAATGTCAGATTCTTACCCGCTTGCACGTAAGCAAATTTGAACCACGATTAAAGTAGATTACTACTTTAACAGGACCGGGTAATTATTTGGAACACCGGAAACAGAAAATTTTTGGCTAAAATTTCTAGACTAACTAACGGTCGCTGATAGCAATATTGTATATGCTTTTTCTCCGGAAACGCCTTGTTTTTAAGAAAAAAAATATTAAATATTTTCAAATACAGGTTAGGTTTCTCTTTCCTGGATTTTGTTGCAGTGATTAAACTTGCACTAAACCATCTGTCTATCAGATAAGAACCACAGAACAATAAAGGGTTAGATAAGAACAACATTTTATAAAAAAAAAACAACGGAAAAACTGAAAACGAAATTGACAAATCACAATAATTTGACATGCGACTTAAACGTTGCGGTGTTGCCATGGTTTTTTTATAACTGATATATAGAATATTCGGACTACAGCTTGTCCAACTTGTCAACTACATTTTTAAATAAACCATTAGTAATTTATTACAATGGTACCTACTACAATTATACAGTTGACCTACATATGGGGGAAAAGGGAAAGGGTGCTAACCAGTTTCTAATCCGTCTTTTTGTTTCAGTCAAATTCGCGATATTGCAATAATATCGTTATAGCTAAGCATGGCAACAGCGCTTCGGCCAGGTCGTCAGATATTTTTGTCAGACTATACTTTTTTCTGTTCTCTTACAAGTTACTACGTTTTTCGGCATTATTCCAGGGCTTTTTTGTGAAATTTTTCATTTAGTTTATCAAAGTATTGTACATTTTTTTTTTTTTTTTTCAAAACAAATCTTTATTCAAGGAAGAAAAAGCCATTACAAAAGTTAACATTCTTGAGTTCTACAAGTGTTATTTTACTGGAAATAGCAGCATTTTTGGGATTACATGCAAAATACCCAACCCGCGAGTTTGAAAAAATTTAATAATTAATTTTTAATTTTAATTTTTTTCTAAAAAACTAGGGGTTTTCGAACAAAAATCATTTGAAAAGTTGTGATATTTGATATTTCTATGGTTGTGATCAGCAAGGAGTGTATGCAACAGATTAGCGAAATTGTACCAATATTAAAACAAAAAATTACCAAAAACCAAATTTAAAATAAATAAAATCATAAATGTAAACCCAACAGGACTTTTGATGCGCATGCGTTAAAAGTCATAATCAGCCCTATAATGAAATCATGACACACACAAGTTAACTTTAAAGTTAACTTGTGTGAATTTGTGCTTGTGTGTTTAATAGTTTGATAACAGCTGAATAATGCAACCATGATTCAAAATCGCAGGGTCAACATGCGTAAGTGCGGATCGGCTTTTATGGTGCAAGTGCCCTTCGATTCTGATGCCCTAAAAGCAAATTAATAGAGGAAGAACTGCTCTTAACCTAGTTTTCTCCCCAAACGTCACCGATTTAGCCACAAGTAGTAAGTAGTGGTTAATCTTTTTCTGTAAAGTGGGAAGTGGCGGCAACAAAATTGTTTAATTTGCTTTGTGATGTGAACCATTTCGTCTGCTGACAACAGAATTGAATACGTGTACTAACTACAAGCATACGTGGTTCGTATTTTGTCGCTAATATTAATATACCCTTATTTTAGATAAAGACTAAATTTTTAATTATTGTTAACATATGTGATAGTACGCCTAATGAATTTGTAAACGTAAAATGTGTTTTTTTTTAGACATCTGGATATTTTAAACTTGCCCAAAGATGCACACACAAACGTTTATTATATATGCAGCAGGCATTTTTATCTCCTACTTTTACTTTGGGATATTACAAGAAAAAGTTACCAGGAGCAAATACATATATGAAACTATAGCCGATGATGGCACTAAAACCATTATAACTGAAAAATTTACTTTTGCCTTAACATTGGTCTGTACCCAATGTATTATTAATTATATTATAGCCAGGATTGTTTTACTTATTTGGCCACAAGGCGAAGATAAAACAGCTAATTTATATTATGTTAGTGTATCAATTACCTACTTATTAGCAATGGTTGCCTCAAATATGGCATTACAGTGGGTTCCCTATCCAACTCAGGTAGTGGGAAAATCGGCAAAGCCAATTCCAGTTATGATTCTTGGAGTCCTTTTAGGAAGGAAATCTTATCCCTTTAAAAAATATGTATTTGTCTTTCTGATTGTAATTGGAATTGTTATGTTTATGCTTAAAGAGAATACTAGCAAGGCAGCTACTCAAGAGGCTGAGTTGGGTATTGGAGAATTGCTCTTGATCTTGTCTCTTATTATGGATGGATTGACGGGAGCTATTCAGGTAAATAGTGAACTGGTACCAATCAACTACACTGTATTTAAAATTTAAAAAACAAAGGTTAAATTCAATAATTTGCAATATTTTTCTTAATAATGATATTCAAGTTTGTTTACTGTTTGAAAGATCATTTCTTGTTTTGTAACAACTCCTTAAATTCCATTTATAACTGTTGAAAATGACAGTTTCCGTATACAGGTGATTTCAAAATAACTTATAAGCCCAATGAGAATGTGTGTCTATTTTAGGAAAATAAGGGAATGACAGTCCCAGAATAAAACAATGCACCTGATTTGACTTTTTGTGAATATGACCGAAACATTGGTCTCGTTGAGCGAATTGTGCAGCTTACTGATGATCTAATCAGATTCACTAAATGAAGATGCTTACTTTCAGCTAATGAGCAAAACAGTCAATGAAGTTTGACGTTTGGCAAAATTTAAATCTATAAATTCTTGTCAAATGGTATTGAAACTATAAAAAAAAATAGGTTTATTTCCAAAAATCAGTCATGCATGGATTATAATTTATAGATCTAGTTCATCTTCTTTCTCAAACATGAAAAAAGTCCAAATCAAAAAATAGGTCAGGTTAGCGAATTGCTCAGGATGATTGTGATTACTGTAAGTTGCTGACGTTCGTTAAACGCGCTAAATGTAATCTAAAATATTTAACAATATTAGAAATTGGTATCACATCTTAATGACACTAACACAAATCTACACACTCAAAGACAGTTCATAGACCGTGTGGTCATGTCAAGTTATTCCAAAATAACAAATGGTAACTCGTAAAATATTAAAATGCTTTCCAACTATAACAAAAATCACAACTCATGCAGATAAATCATAGACTTTACAAGTAGTTCCACACAATTTGAAAATTTTTGCAGACAAGAATTTACCCTTGAGAAATTCAATATCTATTCGAAAGCCTCAGACTATCAAGTTTGCAAAGAGCGTCCCATGACTGATACAATCAAGAGCTTTGGATAAATCACAAAATGCTGCCGCTGCCAATTCGCTATTATTAAGCTGCAAATAGATGGTCTTCAGGAAAGCCAAGATCACATCGTTAGTGTTCTTTGATCATTAAAAACCAAACTGCTCCTCCCATAGGAGCTTATGCCGAGAAAAGCAAACAACGAGAAGCGACAAAATCCCGAGTTTTATCATTGATTAAATGGGGACTAAATTATATGTCCTTCACCTTGAAATTTTGACAGTTGGCCGGGTTATTACACTAAAAGAAGCACGAAAGCGATGAAGTAAATGCTTTACACTAAAATAAAAAATGTGGGTACCTAGTAAGAAGTACCTTTTTCATGAATATCTTCTGTGTTTTATGTAATTGGCTTTCCAGCAAATTTCGTGAAATCATAAAAAAATGAAATAAAATAAAAATATTTTTGAAATGTTTTGATTGTGTGTTACTTAGTGATAGTACATTTAAGAAAGGAAATGAAATAGTATATTACATACCAAGAGTGGTAAGAAGCCTATTACACACGATTTCGAAAATTACGGTACGAGCGTTAGCGAAAATTGCCCTTATTAATACGGACATTATAATATTACGTAACTACTCTTACGCACAGCTTGGCTTCTAGCAATATAGTGTGTGTAATTAGAGTTTTACGGATAAAGTAGACAGTGCGTAAGTAGGTTATTCTTACTAATATAGAAGCAGAATAACAGTATTTTTTTATGTATCCCTTTATTTCTTACTAAATATTGAACAGCTGTTTTGTTACCCTTCCTTACATTTTTAATCAACAATCGTAAAGCGGTACAAATGTACTTACTGTTAAGGATTCTTTGGAAATGCTTATTCCTTGACCTTCTTTTGAGTGACACCCTCAAAACGCACAGGTATTACCAGGTATAGTTTTACAATAGCACAGCACTCGCAAAAACAAACAGTTAAACAATACACTTTTTTCAACAAAAATGACAACTAAACACGATAACTAAATCGTCGAACGGCTGAAACACGGCCGACTTAAACTCGTGACAGTTGGCCGGGTTACCTCCTACTCCAATGATTTTGCCAAATGTCATATTGTCGCTTCTCGTTGTTTGCTTTTCTCGGGCTTATGCTTAATTAAAAAATTTTGAACCTGACTCTTTATAATTTTTTCCACTATGTTTCACAATGTAGGCAAAAAGGAATAGGGCAAAAACTAGTGGTTAAGTTGGGGTCTCCGCCTTTAAAACTTGGCCGTAGTCTGCAGAATCTTTGTTTTTTATTTGTTTGAAGATATCCCTTACTTACGTTTGAGAAAAAAAAATCTGATATGGATACAATTCTCAAATATTCCATTGGATTTATATTTAACCTGGTACCAGCTAATAATGATTGACTAATAGAACAGTATTTCTACTGTTTTTTCTTCTTAAACTATTTACAATATGTTCCATGATTCTCTTTGTTTGTTGTTTGCCTCTTTCATTCTTTTTCCATAAAAGTTTTTTAGCTTTTAGGTACTATAGAAGTTCTATACACCTTTTGATATTGGTTATAGTTAAGAAGTGGAAAATCATTATTTCAGTAGGTAATATTTGCTAATTAGGTGAAGCGAGCGCATGTTTTTTGATGAAGTTTTTAGCCCCGGCCCTTCCTTTCTTTTGCATTTTAAATGTTTTATGGGGAATTATATCAAAGACTGATCTAGCTCCCTAGCTTGTCATAGAATCAGGTTCAGGTTGGTGCCATGAGATCTTCTCATCAGCATCACATAAACTACAATTTCTAAATATTTCAGCTAAATTCACCGAAAGACAATTTCTCTAAGGTTTGTGCCAGGTTCTTTGGAACGGAATGTATATTTTGATAGGGCAATTTAGTAGGATGTGTTCAAATTATTTGGAATTCCAAGAAAATTTTATTTTAATAGAAATATTTTCAGAAAATGATTATAGGTACTAATTTGTCTAGGGTTTTTTATTTCTGAGTTGTAGGTATGTAAAATTTGTATTTGTTTTTCAGGAACGAATCAGAGCCGACGCTAAACCTTCTGGTCTTCAAATGATGAAGTCATCAAACGGCTGGTCAAGCTTGTATTTAATAACTGTGATATTCATTTCCGGAGAAGTTTTTAATTTTATAGACTTTGCTGGAAAATTTCCTTATATCTATTTTAACCTTCTCTCTATTGGTATTACATCTGCTGTAGGGCAGCTCTTCCTTTATTCAATGGTAAGTAAAATTCTAGCCACATTTGAATTTTAGGCTTTTTTACAAAGTACCTCCTTAAAACAGAGCTTGTATAAGTTTAATTTTAAGAAAAGTGATTGTGAACGAAAGAACGTCCAGTTAAACTAAATATTCAGTTATTTTTTATATTCTCTTTTAGGTCTCAGAATTTGGTCCCCTGGTCGTGTCTGTGGTAACAACAACTCGTAAGTTCTTCACTGTGTTAGGATCTGTGATACTTTTTGGAAATGCTCTGTCGGGACGACAATGGTTAGGAGCTGTAATCGTTTTTTCTGCGCTCTTCTTGGACGCATTCTTTGGAAAAGCGCCCCCAAAAAAGGACATTAGTAAATAATGGAACTTCGGCTAGAATTTAGTAAATAATTTCAAGTCATTTAGGAAATTAATGTAAAATATTTTATATGTTTAAGAGACTAAATTGCGATAAACTCTGATATCAATGCATTTTGAAGCAGTAAAAGCTATTTACATTTTTACTAATTCTTGTTATATTGTTTTTAAAACTAAAATTGGGTAGTTTTACTTAAAAGTAATAACTTTTTACTACAATAAAAATAAATACGTTTAAGTATTTAAGAGCATCCTAAAACTTCAAGTTTATTCAAATATTAAACAGAGAATGAAACCAGATGGCTCCATCTTGTGGTGTTGCAATTCTGACCAACACCACGAAATGGAGTCATCTGATTTCATTCTCTGTAATTTTTGTTTCGGTTTTGAAAACAGACTTCTCTGCTTTTTCTTTTTGTCAGATCCTATATAGCCTCACTGACGAGCTGTTATACGGCAAAACGCGCCTGGGGATGGATCTGGCAGAAGAAAAAGGCGACCCTTATACTTTTGTTATTTAAATATATTTAATTACCTATACTTTAACTATGTTCCAAGAATGTGATATAAAAATATTTACAATTATATTTTTGTTGGCTTGTTATTTTAATAAGTTCATATTCCTATGCTTAGCTTTGCCTAACTAACCTCCTATAGTAGATAAGTAGATAGATATCCAATTAGGTAAAGTAGATACCTCTCCAATTATTTACAAAATTATATTCGTTTTTATCTTTAAAGATAGTATTTGTAGGTAGCTATAAAGGGTGTCCCAGATAAGAATGAAGAAAAAAGTTGCGCAATACTGAACTCTGAAACATCATGTTTTCAAAATTCAAAAAATCCGAAGATATTCGTGAAACCCCGAATTATTGCCACTTTTTATCCTCTATAAGGTTTAATTAAGTTGTATAAAGTGGCTTGTACATTTTTTACATTTATCAAAGCAAACATAAATAATTCTACGTTCTACATAAAGTTATAAGATATGGATTCGATAATAAAGTTTATAGAGACATATACACAGGTCGCAAAAAAGTCGCCCATAATGCCTGTAACTTTTGAATTACCTCGTATACGAAAAAGTGACCTTTATGAAAGTTGCTCAGTAAGTTATTCCCCACATTTCTACCTGCATGAATTTTTTCTGTTATTTCTGGTTTGGTTGCCATAAAGACCAACTTACTTTTTTTAAATGGAGCACCCTGCATGCATATGATTGCATATTTGGATTCTACTGGGAAAACCCTGAAATTTTTGTATTTCACATTTTTATTTATTTAAAATTGCAACTCAATTGCTGCAATGGTGTCTTGCAAACCGGTTCTTTTCGACATTTCAACAGTGTATGTCAAAAATAAAGCGGCTGTAGACCTATATTGATATGAGCTTTTTAGACCCTCAAGCATTTTAGTTTGAGCTCCGAGCTCCGAGATGCGTAGATAATAGAAAAGGTGAGTCAGTGTACGACAGATATACCTATATCTGCCTATCCCGAATGTCAGAGCTCATGTTATATTGCTCAACCTGTACTATAGTCATGTTCTGATTTTTATTATTAAGCCAGACTGGCGTCTCTGAAACCAAATTGATGGTAACTTTTCTAGTTTGCACACTCCTGATGGTTCTAGGACTGTAATAAAAATCGGAACAGAGTACTGTTATCTGGAAGTGTAGGTAGTTTCTTTTAGACCAAAATTATCTTTTATTTTGATAAATCATCATTACCAAGGGGTTTCTGGTTTAGGTATGAAAGAAAATACTTTCCAATCTATAATCCCTTCCCTGTTTATAGGCAGTTGTAAAGAAATCCATATCTAACAATTATTATTATAATAACAATTAACATAACCCAAGGACTGCTGCATATTTTAAAGTTTGTTTACAGAAACTGCATTCTAGGCAATATTGCAAATCATTGCAGATTAAATACATGTAACCTTGATTTAAAGCTCATAAAAACTATTATTTCGATTTCCTACGAGATTTCTATAATACTAAAACTACTTGGGTCAATTCAAAATTATATTGTGGAAAGGTAGTGGTATAATTTTCCTAAACAAAATATAACTACCTAGAAAAGAAAAATTCATTAGAATACTGTACATAAACAGTGAATTGAACAATTATTTAAAAGTATCCAAGCACAAATCCCTTTTTTGTGTAACTAGCATTTATAAGTAGGTACCTACTACATACAGA
This sequence comes from Polydrusus tereticollis, assembly GCA_963920685.1. Lineage (NCBI taxonomy): Eukaryota > Metazoa > Arthropoda > Insecta > Coleoptera > Curculionidae > Polydrusus > Polydrusus tereticollis. The sequence continues at coordinate 30,610,593 of OY987327.1, forward strand.
TTATTACAAAAAATTTGAAACTGTTTTGTGTATACCCAAGTACTAACATCAATTAGAAACACTTGCCAGTTGTATACAGAAAAAATGTCCAAACTTGGTTTCTTTTAAATAAACATTATCCAATTTATATTAAAAACGTAGGTGAATTTAGTTGTTTATCAATAAAATTACTGTAATTATGTCATAGGATATAATATTATGTAACAAAAAGGTGTATAATTTTTACAAAACAAAATATTGTTTATTAAACTGAACCTAGAAAATTAACAGTTGAGATTACAGTACATTTGCTGTGGTCATAGGGGATAATATTTCAAATTTTGTAACCAAAGTTTCATTAAAATAAAATATGTACTGAAACCAATTTTAAACACACATTTGAGTAAAGCAATTATAAATGAAAAGATGAGGGGGTGCAAAAAAACACCTACTGAACCAAAGAGATATCTTATTTTTATATTAACACATCAGTTTATCACAGTCAGTCATCTGATGCAGATTATATTGTATATTTTTTGTGCACTTTTATTCCATGGCAAATAATCGGGTCCATTCTTTTGCCTTCATGACAGCGTCATGTTCACGGGTCTTCCACATATTTGCTACGTCATTAGCCAAAGGATCATCCGGATTGGGACTGCTTAACAAGGCTTGAATAGAGAGGAGCACGGTACGAACTTGCAAAGCGGGTGACCACTGGTCTTTTAAAATATCCAAACATATTCTACCCAGTTTATCAATATTGGGATGATATATCTTTGTTAAGAATCTGACATTTGGAGGGGATAATGGGTAGTTCTCTGGCAGAAATAATTCAAGTTTAAACAAGCCACCCTCATATGGTGATGTATTTGGTCCAGCCATTACTACATGAAAATACCTGAGAAAAATATATCTTTTTTATTCATGAAGTTATCAAGGATAACTGGAAATGCTACCGAAAGGGTACATAAAGAATTTTACTGCAATAGTGACTCATTGGGTCACAAATTTAATTATTATGGTAAATACTTTAAAACTTTAACTTGTGGTGCTTACCTACAGTTGCTATCATCAGGTGTTGCACTGATTCCTGGGGGTGGGTCTTTGGATAAATTTTTGGTTTCTACTAAAATTCTGCGGGTTGATCCACTAGCCATAACCTCTATCAGTATTTAGACCACCCGTAAAAACAATGTTACTTTTTTGCAGTCACGTTTACTTGAACTATGAAATCGTTTTGTATTTAGAGGGAGCGATTTAAAATTTCGGATTACTAAAAGTTGACCAAAACATTAAACCGGAAAACCTATTTTAGAAAAGGGACATTCCTCTCTGGCCCTGACGTCAACACAAAAATTTGACAATGACAAATGACATGACCGTAAATCAGGGTTGCCAACTTTCTGAAGCTAAACTACCGCACAGCCCTCAATCAATCAATATTCATCTATAGTTGTTTGGCTTTTTTCGGATATGGGATCACAATTATGTCAAACCAGTCAACAAACATGACTGGATGCTCTGAAAGTTGTCCGTTTTGCTAAAAAGACATGTAGCTAAATATTTCCGACAATGCCGACGTTGCCGCTTTTCCAAGAAAGTAGTAGCAACTTTGATATTTTAAACGAAACACCCTGTACATAAACTTATTAGTTAGAAGTTAGGCAATAATACCCGGAGGCTTTCATGAAAAATACAGGTATTTTGGTTTTTTTTCAAAAGAAACATCCTATATATTATTATACTGACTTAAAAAGCTGCTGAAATTTGTTCTTTATTTATAGGTAAGTACCATTTATTTGTTTTGTGGGTACCATATACATCTCTACCTAATAGCAAAGAGGATAGGACCTAATAGTTTACCTGAAAGAGTAGGTAGGTATAGTTTGTTCAAAATTGTACCGTTGCCTTTTAGGGTCATAAATCACTGCCGTCTCGAAAAGAACAGGCCGTCATGTTCCCGCCCACTTTCACAATCAGCTGTTTCTAGTCGATGGGAAGTTTTGACCGGCTTCCATTGTTTTGGTAGGCAGTTTCGGTGTTTCCTTAAGTTTTTTGTTGTTTTTAGCAGTTTAGTAAGCTTATTTTAGAAAAACTATAACATTAATTTAACCTCGTTTAGATATTCATGTGTGAAACTATCAGGTATTTAATTAAAGTGTTGTGAAACAGCGAAAAATGCCCAGTTCGTGTTGTGTACCGGGGTGTAACTCCAACTATATTGTCGGGGAAAACATTGCTGTTTTTCACTTTCCAAAGGATGTGGAAAAATGTCATCTGTGGATAAAAAGGATCCCAAGAGACGATTTGGTAGTGCGAAAATGTACCAGTGTTTGTATAAAGCACTTTGAAGACAAGTTCTTAGTTAGGGAACTAAGGGCAACCGGACCTGACGGTAGGTAACACTTTACAGTGTAGGTAACCTTTTATATATTATTTTGTTATATTATTTAAGTTTTTATTAGGCAATAAACATATATTATAGTACATTGATTAGCTATAAAACAGATAGTATAATATTAAAGATTGAGCATGTCTTACTTAGGTTAGGTTATGACAACAATTTACTAACAAAACAATAATGGCATGAAATAAATATTTAAAATAAATTTCATCAAAATAGGTACCTTTTTAATTTACAATTCTATACCTCATTTGATATCATTTATAAGGTACTTATCTTTAATTTTATTACCTACATGCCTAATTATAGCTCTATAATAATTTCCATCTTCTAGGGTGACGTCACGATCTTAACATGACGGCCTGTTCTTTTCGAGACGGCAGTGCATAAATCAACTACCTAATAAAATGCTTGCCCATATAATGGTCTGTAAAATACAGGGTCTGACTCTCCTCAGCGGTAAAGTAACTATATGTAGGTATTTCATTAATAACTTAATAATAAGAAACTATATTACCGATACCAATAAATAATTGGCAATGACTCATTTTCGCCGGGGTGTGCAAGACGTAAGGGGAACGTCAATTCCAGGGGCGTGTCGATCATTTAAAACAATAATAATTCAAAAAAATATAAATTTTTTGTTTATTATTATAATATATTCACATTTACTATAATAAATATAATAAGTAAGTATTATAAATTAAACTGAATAATAAATTAAAAGCTTTAACATTTGGTGATCTAATGAATAAGTAATTAGAGAAACTAAATTACGCAGGTATAAAGTCCAAAAAGAATAATAAAGCAACGGTATGTTATTTTCATAATGCATTTATTATACTACATAATAATAGAAACATATAATAGTGGATTAAGGGCAAAACCTAAACCTAAATTATAAATGTTTATAAATTTCCTAACTATTGTTACTTAATGAACACTAATTGGTAATAATTTGACAAATTATATTCCACGCCGACATTAAAAAGTGTTATAATGACAATACGTTACAATTTTAAAATCATTATTACCATATAACAGCGATTATTCACTATCTGACGATGAAAACATTTCATTACTGTCGCTACTGCTATCATCTGCAGGATTTATAATAATCGGTTCTACCATATGACTTCAACGTGTACATCCGAGTCCCACATTTTTTTTTCTACGCCCTCGACATGTAATACGCACTTATGCCAATCTGCTGCTTGTACATTCGCTATTGCCGCTTTTAACAGTTCTTTAAAATATTTTAATTTAAAAGTTTTATTTTCACGCGCCACTTCGCCTTTTATCTGTGCCCATATAAGCTCGATTGGATTTAGTTCACAATGGTAAGGAGGTATAGTCTGTGCGTTTTAAGAAGTCCGATATCGGATTAAATCACCAAGGGATGTTATCGCTTTTAAAACAGTAAGTCGGTTAAGTTACAATATCTTCGCACCTTCGCTATACTTGATCACACCGAACATCCCACTGGTTTACTGTATTCTTTTACTGGGCGAAATCAGAGGTTTCAAAACAAAATATCTTAGAATTACGCGTTGAGCATAAATAATAATTAAATAGATAATTAAATTATTTTGCTATTATTATAGTTAAATCTATATAATAATCGCTATTTTCCAAGAACCAATTAAAATTTGGTCAAGTGCGGGATGGTTAAATATGTTAAAGATTTTGTCAGGTATATACTTTTCCGATAATGACATTATTTTGGGATCATTATAATTAAATCTTCATAATAATTACTATTTTCCAAGAAATAATTAAAATTTGCTGAAGTGCGGGATGGTATGTTCTACTTTATTTTAAATAAGTAGTTGTGCTTTTCACTTTTAGTTTGTTTCTCATTGTGTGTGAATTAAAATCAGTTATTAAGCAAAGTTATGGAAAATGTTCAGCAGGGTGGCACATCGCCTAGAAGGCATTTATCTCCAGGTGAACGCCGTTTGGTATTACAAGTGGAACGTTATTTTACTTTAGAAAAAGATAACTCGGGCCCGTTAGAGTCTGTTTTGGCAGTGCAAAAACGAACGTCTGATGCTTGCGGCATTTCAGAGAAGACCTTAAGAAGACTTCGAAAAAAGAGTGAAGAGGATTTGGACAGACCATATAAAAGGGTTCGACTCCATTCAAAAACCTTGGATTTATCCCAAGGAATATTGTTTATGATATGTATAAAGCCAAGGAATATGTTACCCTCAAAGCTATTCTTGAAAAGATAAAGCAGACAAAACTTTGCGATATTGGAACTAACAGTTTGTCCATCATCTTAAAACATATGGGTTTCAAATATAAAAAAACGAACAACAGAAAACTGCTTTGCGAGCTGTCCAATGTTGTTTCGAAAATATGGCAATTTTTAAGGGATTATTTAAACAACAAAAAATCGGAATTGTCAAGACAAGTTGTTTTTCTTGACGAAACATGGGTATTTGCAAACGGAACTTCAACAAAAACGTCTTGGCAGGACGACTCAAAGCATTGTTATTCAAGTACCCGTGCAAGTAATGGAAAAAGGTATATTATAATAATATTACATGCTGGTAATGAAGAAGGTTTTGTTTTAAATGCCAGTTTGATATTTTCATCAACAAAAAAAACTGATGATTATCACGGCAATATGGATGCTGAAATTTTTGAGCATTGGTTCGAGGAAAAACTTTTAAAAAGTTTAGAAAAACCTTCCTTAATTGTTTTAGACAATGCCTCTTACCATACGAGACTCGAAGAGAAATTCCCCACAAGCAGCTGGAAAAAGGAAGAAATAAAAGAGTGGTTGTCAAAGAAAAACATAAGCCATGAAAATTTATATTTAAAAAGTGAACTTTTAAGCAAGTGTAAAGAGCAGTAATTTAAAAAAAAGTATGTTGTTGACGAATTAGCCCTCAAATATGGACATCAAGTTTTGAGATTGCCGCCCTACCATTGTCATTACAACGCAATTGAATTGGTATGGGGTATTAGCAAGAACTATTATGACAAACATGCCTGTAAAAATATCGGTAAGCCTAGCGTTATAAAGTTATGGGAGGAGGCGCTTAGCCAAGCGGGCAAAGAAGAATGGCGGAAATGCATTGAACACACAGAAAAAATTATTTTTGAATCTTATGAGACAGAACAGGTTATAGACGAAGTAAGACCGTTAATTATTACGAATGATGATGATGATGACGATGATGTTGATTCTGATGAGTCTGAAAGCATGGATGAAATTTCAAATGCAGAGGAAGACTAGTTTTAGTAGTACCTATCTACAAGTAGGTACGTTCTGTCGCAAGACTACAAAATCGGTTCTTTTTAGAACCAAAACTTTATAAAAAAGAATTCGTAAAACTAATTTGTTTGAATACTACAAAAGCTAAAAAATTATTATTTTTCTTTACCTAAACTAATTTTTTATTTACTTTAAATTATTTTATTTAGAAAATGTAATTCATCAACATCCAAAATTACCTTTAATACAATTTATTGTTTGAGAGCCACCGACATAATGCTCAAGAGATTTTATGGCTTAGCGGACTTCTTAAAACGCACAGACTTTAAACGTAATATTGTAACACATCGTTCACAAGCAAAAGCAACTTTGTTTGCTGATCAATAAAATCTTTTTCCGTCCTCTTGTTTCCTTCTGATCGGACACTTTAGTATTCTATTGTCCTTGATAGTTCTATAAACAGTACGGCAAGATGTCTTAGTCAATGTGGCACAAAGTTCTGCTGCATCAGTGAATGATATTCCACTGTGTGTACTTAGAATTCCCTCATACACATTTTTACAATTGTACGCTCCCCAGGTTTTAAATGAGGTCGTTTTGTAACTTGTTGGTTACTATCACTTGAAGAACTCGCCTGCATTATAATATTTGCTGTTTTGAATAACCACCAAAATAACACCAAAATAATAAAACTGAATTGCTAATATCCTCTTGATTGAAACTTGTCTACGACACTGAACGTTGGTTAGAGGCGATAAGAAAACGTGCCAGCGCCTTTAGACATGGGTTTTTCTTACCTGCGTTGCCAAATTGACTAGACCAAGTACCGTAAGGTGTAAAGGCCCTTAATGACATGCTAATTTTGGTACATTTTATGAGAATTTAAATGAAATATTTTAAAGCCTGGCAACATGTAACGACTTATTAATGCACAATCCTCTCAAGCGGTTTTGAATGCTTTTATTTCAGTTAAAATTGTGTGAATTGATGTTACTTATTTTCTCCGCACACCGTCAATGGTGATAAGAACAGTTTTGCCAATTATTTTGGGATCGTAGTATAATTCACGAAATAATGTATATTATATATCTTTATTTTAGTTTTGCATAGTTCAATAGAGCCTATAACACAGTAGCGGCTCGTGATATTAAAACCAAGCAGTACTTTTAAGTTATAATAGAAAACAACATTTTAGTAATTAATAGAAAACAACATTTTAGTAATCAATATAGTAATCTCGGTTCAAGAATTAATACCTCTACGCGGCGCCAACAAATGCAGAACGAATCTCAAGAAATTATGGCACTCTGATTGGCCTCCTCAAGGCCACATTTCTATACCACGCATGACATTGCATTGCAGCGACAACGACGTATGTGTATTAGTATGGCCGACGAGTTCGTACTTACAGAAGTATTAAAAATACATACTTATTGTTGTAGAATGTTATTTAAAAAATAGAATAATAATTATTTTAGGCAGTGGTGCAGCTCGGCAGCTTTTATCTAAAAGCCACCACTATAACAGTTATAATAATTATTGAAAGTAAAGAAATAACCATTATTTATTTGCATATCTTATTTAATAAACCGAGAACAAAATCATACAAATTTTACAAGCTTTGATAGTGAAACTACATATCTAATTCTGTTTCGCTGTCACTGTCTTCACCTAGGATAATTATAATATGTTTAATATTATTGACTACAGAAATATATGAATTTTCTACTTTTTGTACATATAAGCAGGGGCGGTCATATCAACATTGTGAGGGGGGGGCCATGCAGTGGCGGCTCATGCCAATTTAGAAAGGCGGTGGCAGGAAAAGTCTTAGCGCCGCAGGCGAAAAATTTTTGGGTGCCACGCCCTTTTTTGTTGATGATTCTTGGTTTTCAAGTAGGAAAAATACGCAAAAACCGGCTAAGTAAATTTTAAGAAAATTATAGATACCTATATTATGTATATTATACCTACTTACTTAATTATTTTTATTAATATTTTTAAAAAATCAAGGGTTTGACACGATTTCAATTTATGGAGGCAGGGCTTTTATAATGTAAATCGACGCCATGGCCCCCATGGCCCCCCCCGTATGACCGCGCCTGCATATAAGTACATATTTTGTACCACTGAATTCTTTCAGCTAAAACTAAAAATCCTTATTTCTAGATTTCACAGACGCAAATTTGTTAATTACTTTATTAAAGTCAATTTTACACGTTCTTCGATTTTCGACGTACAGATTTTTGTGATGTATGACATGTGCACTAGATCGCTAAGTCTACCTTGTCCCATGGAGCTTCGCAGTGGTGACAGGGATAGCGTTAAAAACATAAGAATCCTGATAACTTGAGGACACTGACGCATTCTGACATCTCTTTAAAATTATTGTTATTTCTCCTAATACTTCTAAAAATGGTCAAAACTTTATTTTTGTAAATGAAACATGAGAGGTGGGTGGGGCACATATAGGACCACTTAGGCGATACCTGTTAGTCAGCCCTATGATCAAACACACAAGTTTACTTTTAACGTACCGTTTCCATGACAATGATCGAAAAAAGCCTTCTTGTTAATTACTGTGGTTGAAAAGCAGGTAATTTTGAAGTTAGCGTCTAGAGTTAACTTATGTGTTTGATCACAGGGCCGTTTATCTGTTTATGACAGCTGATAAAATACTGATTTTGTAGAATGTAGAAGTCACACCATGGTCACACCTCTCTGGCATCGACTGAAATACATATTTCTACCAGATTTAACTTGGTGTGACCTCTATTTAAAAAAGTTTGAATGTACCTATATAGTCGGTCCGGTGTGCCTCATACGTCGCGGTCGGGACAAATGAAATCGCAATGTTAATAAATTATATGCAAAAAATTAAAGCAAGTTTAATAATAATAAAAACACAATTATTAAACTAAGAACACTTTATGTATTCAACTAAAAATAAAGCATACATCTTTCTGGTTTAAATTGCGTTTTTATCGGGTTAGGCGGACGTTGCATGGGTGTACACTTGGCATTGTATTGCATTCATGAGAGGTATCCCAATCGAGATTATTTCCTATGATTGCTATGTGTGTGAAACATACAAATATTATGTACACCACTAGGTACTGTATTTTTGTATAAAAAGTAATAATTTTTGTTCTTTGTATTATCCACTTGAAGTCTTTATTTACCTTTGTATAAAATTTGTATTTAGTTTTCTTTTTATTTTTTTTTCTTCAACAAATGGGATATTCTGCGATGTAGTGTCATGGTGAGCGTAGTTGATGATAATGAGCTCAGCTTCTCACACTTTAATATTCGCTCGCTGTATCCTAGTGTAGATTTATTCTTAAATGTTGTAAACGATGAGCAGATTGATGTCGTCGGGTTGTCGGAAACCTGGCTTAGTCCCGGAATCGCGGACAATGTTTTAAAAATTCCAGGTTATCGGTTGTTACGTGAAGATCGTAAGGGAGGCCGTGGTGGAGGAGTGGCGTTCTACGTCAAGGATTACCTTAAGGTAAAGCTGGTGGATTTGCGACAGGGCAATAGCGGTTTGGAGAGCATGTGGATCCAAATCAAGGTAAAGGGTAAGAATATATGTTTTGGTAGTGTTTATCGACTACCCAATTCAAATCTTAATCTATGTTTGGAAGATTTAGAAAATATTTTAACAGTAACAATTCCACAATTCGACTATGTACTCTTTGGTGGCGATTTTAATGTAAATTTTTTAGACGTCGAAAGCAATGCGTATAAATTATTTAACACGTTTCTTGGTAGATATAGTTTACATCAGTTGATAAAAGAACCGACACGTATGACAAATACAACGAGTACATTAATTGATCTAGTTATCAGTACATCTCTCGATATATTTTTAAAGTCTGAGGTAATTGATATGTCCGATATATCGGATCATTCTATGGTTACATGCCATTTTACGGTTAAAAAAGAGAAACCCGCCTTAAAATTTAGTACTTACAGGGATTACAGCAATTTCAATTATGATCACTTTTTCGCTGACCTTGTAAGGCTAAATTGGGATGACTATTTTGGGTTAAATGATGTTGAAACAATTTTAGAAATATTTAATAAGCACATTGAAACATACTGGATATTCATGCGCCGATTAAAACTAGTAAATGCACTAAGGCACCTGCACCTTGGCTTACTCCTAATCTAAAGTACATGATTAAACTGCGCAAAAAAGCTAATATAATACCTATTCCGAAAGTAAATAATCCTAATAATTTAACAGATTTTCGACCGATCAGTATTCTTTGTACAATGTCTAAAATCCTAGAAAAAGTTATGCATGAACAAATCGATCTACATGTTAAAATGAATCACATATTACCATATACTCAATCTGGATTTCGCGCTGCCCATAGCACAACTACTGCTTTACTCAGTGTTTCTGATGACATCCTAAAAGCTCTCGACACAAATCAAAATACATGTCATATACTCCTTGACTACAGTAAGGCCTTTGATGTTATTTCTCACTCTATTCTTTTACAGAAGTTAAAGTACTTTGGTTTTGGAGATGGTGCCATGGGTCTAGTTAAAAGTTATATCACGGATAGGAGTCAGCGCGTTACCTCTCATTCAACAGGTCCTTCCACCTTTTTATCAACTGATAAGGGCGTTCCACAGGGTAGTGTATTAGGACCTCTTTTTTTTTCATTATATACTGCCGATTTTTCACGTCATCTTCAACATTGTTCATCGCATCAATACGCTGACGATATGCAACTTTATTTCTCGTTTCCACCAAGTGATTCAGTACAATCGATACACAAAATAAATAACGATTTGAGCATTATATCCAGTGGCGTAGCCAGCATTTTGGGGCGGAGGGGGCGAACTATCGGAGGGCCGCAAATCGCGGAGCTAAAGCGCCGCAGGCAAAAAATTTTTGAGACCACGCCCAAATTTCGTAGGAATTCACCTTTATGCTCCCTAGGGAACAGGGGTCTGGCCCCAAAAGGAGTTAAAATCAGCTATATATAAAAAAAATCTATTTATTGTGATGAGACGCTCTCAACACCGTTCTTATTAAGTTTATTACTATCACTCTTCTTTACTAAAAATAAAATAAGACCGATCTTGTTTTTTAAGAATTATTTTTTAAGTAGGAAAGGGGCGCCAGGCCAAGGGGGGCGGGGGGGGGGGGGGCGATCGCCCCCCTTCGCCCCCCTGTGGCTACGCCACTGATTATATCTATAATTTCTAAGGCTCATGGATTAATGCTAAATAGCGCTAAAACTAAAATGCTAGTATTTGGAGCAAACAAAGAGCAGTTTCTAAATAATAATGATTTTAAAGTGTCATTGGATGGAGTGCAATTAGCGTCTTCTGAGGTAAGTAAAAACTTGGGCATTGAAATGGATGTCAATTTGCGCTTTGAGCAACACATCTCCCTGCTACTGAAAAAATGTTATTTTAAACTTAAACTATTGTACAGATACAAAGATATTTTTAACACGGAAATCAAACTGAGGTTAACTGATTCTCTGGTGCTCTCCACTTTAACCTATGGTTTTACGGTGTATTGGCCTATGCTCACTACCAAAAGTCAAAATTGTTTGCAAAAGATTCAAAACAGTTGTCTTCGGTATTGTTATGGTTTGCGTAAGTTTGACCATATCACCCCTGCTCTACTGAATTCTGGGTGGCTTACCCTTAATGAACGTTATATCCTGAATTTAACAAGTCTAGTTTATAAAGTGTCTAAAAGTAGTTCCCCTAAATATTTGAATGATAAGCTTATTCAAAATAGTGATGTACACGGACGTATAACTAGAAACCGCGAACAATATGCAACCCCAAAACATTCAACTGCTATTTTTCAACGCTCCTTTTCATTTAACGCTGTTAAGTTTTATAACGCGTTGCCTGGCGATGTTAAACTCTGCTCATCTACTACTGCTTTTAAATCAAAAGCGAAAAATCACATTCAGTCAATGAGAAGCTGACGCTATATAGTGCTATTGACATTAAAACTATGCTCAACATATCAATATATACTTGTCCTCTTATTCGTTCAATGCAAATATTTTTTATAGATAGTTTTTGTCTTTCTTGGTGGTTAGGTAGAATAGCGATTGCTAGACCTCGCCACCAAAATACAATTTATATTGTAAAAGTTTTGTTTATGTAAATAAAAGACCTGTTTATTTATTTATTTATTTATTTATTTTGAATCCCTACAAACTAAATATTTATTCTGGTAAAATAAAAAACTAAATGTTAATTTTTTGAGCGAAAAATAAAATGTTTAGTTAGCGTGGTTGCGCTGGTAAGCCGGCGACCTCTAGTAGTCGGCCAAAAATGACTTTAATCATTTATAATTTGAATCACGCGCGAGTTTAGTTCTCTTCCGTATATTTGCTATCTTCTTTTACTTTCCAAGAACACATATATCAATATTTCTTTATTATAAGTCGAACATTATTTTCGTAAATTGGCGCGAAAAACTCATTATGTCTCCAAAAACAGTTTGCAAGAGCCAGTAAAGATAAAAAAGGGCAATTTTAAAGGTAAGTTAAACTGATTCTATACTAGATATATTTACCGAAATAAGATTTTTTGGAAGAATATAATGTTTAAATAACGAGTAACAAGTCCCAAATATATTCATTTTTACTTTTAGGTAAAAAAATAATATGACCGGTTAGCATTAAATTATTATAAAGTTGCTAGTGATCGGCCACCATGACCGACTACTGGGAAAATTTTAAAAAATATATTTGGTCTATATCAGGGTCTAGGACATTTAGCCGTCGCCGTTTCGCCGTCGCCGTTTCGCCGTCGCCGTTTCGCCGTCGCGACAATTCGCCGGCAGCCGATTCGCCGTGGGCCGTTTCGCCGTCAAATAGAAATTAATAAAATACGTAAAAAAGGTTATAATATATATTGCTAAATTTTAACAAAATTGTTTGATAAAAATATACCTACATAGGCAAGTCAATAATAATAATTAGGGTTATTGGAATTCGGGTCTAGGACGTTCAGCCGTCGCCGTTTCTAATCTAATCCACCTTTTTGGGTCCAATTCGGTATATGCTAGATATAAAAAAATTGTAATAATTATAGACTTATATTGGTTAAACAGCGCTAACACGGCATCTAATCCACCTTTTTGGGTCCAATTCGGTATATGCTAGATATAAAAAAATTGTAATAATTATAGACTTATATTCTATTTGACGGCGAAACGGCCCACGGCGAATCGGCTGCCGGCGAATTGTCGCGACGGCGACGGCGAAACGGCGACGGCGAATAGTCCCATCCCCCTATATCAGGCTTACAAATGCATATAAACAGATTCTTCCGTTGCCATCATGTACTATGATGTATCGAAAACGTACGTATCAGTAGTCGGCCGGATCTAAACTGAATGTCCCTAGGGGATATTAAAGTTAGTGGCCGACTACTGGCAAAGTCAAACATTGATGATTGTGCTATAGTACTCGGCCAGAATATATTTTTGGCTATAAAAGCACTTTAATGTAACGCAAAAATATTTTCTTTACATTATAGACGATGCACCGCAGGCCAAAAAGAAAGTTCCATAGATCTTCGCAAGAGTCCTTAGAAAAAGCTTTAGATTCTATAACAAATAAAGCTAAAATTCGAGAAACTTGCTGAAATTATAGTATACCACGTGCAACTCTGTGCACATGAAATAAAATACCCTAAGTAAATTCCAAAAGCAAAACGTCCGAAAGCCTGTCCCTGCCACAAGTGCCATATCGTTCAATATTTGGAGAACATATTGCATGGATAAGGATAGAGTACAAAATGGAAAAGAAGAAGCAAAAAAAAGGAAAAGAGATGAGTCAGAACGAAAAAAAAAGCGAAATGGTTAATAATACTAACAAAAAAAAAAGACCCAACGAAAGAAGCGAGATTTGAGAAGAATGCTTTAAAACAAATATTGTGCTGCATGTGAAGATGAACTAGATAGCGATGCAGAAGCAGAAGGTGATAAGAATGTAGGATGTGACTGGTGTCTAGTGTTGCCGCGAGACGAGACGAGATAAAATGGATCTCTCGTCTCGACGAGAGGACGCTTCTCTCGCGCGAGAGAACACCTTCTCTCGTCTCGTCTCGCTTCTCTCGTGATTGGTATGGCTGGCTTACATAAAAAAAAGATCATCAACAATACAGATGCAGCAAGAGCCGAATATCAAAGGTATATAGACGGAGAGAGAGCTGGTAGAGATACCAGTATTTTAAAATGGTGGGGTGGTCATGAGGATATATTTCCAAATCTTGCTGGAATGGCTAAGGATATACTGGCCATACCTGCGACCAGTGTTCCTGCTGAAAGACTGTTCTCAAAAGCAGGACTCGTAATAAGAAAACATAGGAACCGCCATAATGCAGAGTCAGCGAGAACATTGTTATGTTTAAACCCTTAGTAGGTATTCGTGTAGTCTTAAGAAAAATATATTTGCTAAGAAATGATTATTTTGAGTCCCAGTCGGAACTTATCTAATATTCAGCGGAGTGTCTTTTGGAAAAACGCTCAAACACGTCGATCTTATTTTATTTTCTTGCATCTATTAAGATCTCTATAACGGCTTAATTGTTTAGTATGTCAATGCAGACACTCACAATAAATTATAAAACCAACACTTTTTGCTCGAGAGAGACGAGGATTTCTCGACGAGTGAGGGTCTTTCTCTCGTCTCGTCTCGGAGCTTCATTCGAGAGAAAACATCTCTCTCTTCTCGTCGAGAGAGGGTAAGACGAGACGAGACGAGAATCTCTCGCGTCGGCGACAACACTACTGGTGTCCCAGGTGGTTTCACTTAGAAGCTTGCAGGAAGGCTATATAAAGAGGTGCAAGGTCTAGATTATAACTGCGATTTCTGCGAATACTTTTTCTAACTTTACCTATACTTTTAAACATTTAAGTTTTTTTTTTATATTTTTAGAAATATAATTTTTGTGTTTTTTTATAATATGTAAATAAGAACGCCGACGCCTATTATTAAATGTTTTACTAGTTCGTAACTACCTCTAATGTTGACAATATTTTTTTAGACGTTAATTATTAGTTTTAGGTTGATTAATACTGGATGATGCAAAAAATTGTTGAAATTTTCAACAGTAATATACCGATAGAGGAGGCGTCTTATCGGTAATACCGATGTTTTTAACAAGAAATCGATTTTCTGACAAATTTTTACGAAATGTAATTTTTACTTATAATCTGATATGATCCCGAGAGCTTTAGCTCGAGGGTCTTATTTTTGATTATAAGTAAAAATTACATTGAGTGAAAATTTTCTTGGAAAATCGAGTTTCGAGTGAAAAACGAAGGTATGAAGATAAGAAACCGCCTCTAGAGGTGTATTTTATTGGATAATTTACTGAACATAAAAATGAAGGCCGTCTGATAAAGGTAAATATACAAGTTAGAGGTGTTACTAATTTTTTATTTAAGTAAAAAAGCTACAAGCGTCTTTTCGAAAGCGTCTTTTCGAGCTAGCGGTAGTCTTATCGGGTAAGACGACCGTTACCAAGGTGGTTGCTATGAAAATGAGCGTTTTGATTGGTTCAATAAAAGTGAGGTGAATTATCAACAGAAATACATTTTTTTTTTAATTTAATTTGTTTTTTGCTCATAACTTAAGTTTAAAAAACGATATCGACTTTCGGTTTGCGTCACTTTTTAGATAATTTTATGGGCAATAAGACTAGCAAATTAGAAAGTTAGCCTCCCATTTACCTTTTAATAGAAAATTGCGTAAACGACTAAAGCGGTCAAAAAACGCCATCTGGCGGTTCAAGGTTAAACTGAAAGTTAAGTATTATTATAGACTATAATTCGGCTATTAAATAGCTACAAAACAAGGACAAGTTCGATAAAATCGGTTAACGTATTCGGGAGTTATCGAACTTCTTCTGCAACACGAGTCAAGCCTCCCCCCTCCCCTTATTTTAGGAGATAGGTCAAAATATGAAATAAACAATTTTTAGAGTTTTACCAGTAGAGTCCAAAACCGTCCCATAAAACTTACCTTCACTATTGATTTTAAGAGGCATTCTCATTTTTTGATTTGAGAATGCGCCATCTAGCGGTAAAATTTGAAATTGGAAAATAATTTCCGTATAATTCTAGGGGTCACATTAGTAATAATTTTTTTTTCGTGAAAGCTGTAGGACAAATAGTTTTCGAGATACAGCCGCTAGCCGACCTTAGCGGGACACCCGGTATATATACACATATTTCAATTTTTTTCAATCGCGTATTTAATGTTTACACTTGACAAGGACACATATATTATAATTTTAAGTATTAAATGAGCAGACTTATTTGAAAAAACAAAAATAGAATGATCAAAAAGGACCGGCTACTGGCGTAATCACCCTATACGTGAGACTTGAATCTTTTTAGATCCTAAAGTTAATTACTATGAAAATTAAAAGTTCTTAGAGTAGGTATATTTTGAAAATTTTATAACAGAGTTAGAAGGATATATCAGGCCGATTCCTTATTTGCAACTTTTTCAAAAATTTTTTAGTTTACACTCGTAAATTCGCAGCAGGAACAGCAAATCCTGAGCATGGTCGGAGGAAAATTCGATTTGATGAACAGTTAACCGCACAACGGCAGCGCAGAGCGCGGCGCTTAGGTCTTTGGTCCGGAGTTCGCAGTCCGGTGATTCCGGGCAGCCAGTAATAGTTTGTATTTTTAGCGGAATAATTAGTCATCGTTTTATAGATTCGCGTTAAAGGGTGATATTTAGTGACAACAGGAACATGTTTTAATACAAATAAAGTTTTAGATATTTAGTGTTCTTTGTGTTGACACTACAATGTTGAGGCGCAGGACTAATGAACAAAGGGTTGAAGGTAAAAATGTTTTTGTCTACGCATTTTATAGGGGTTGCAATTTTTTTTTATTATGACGCCAAAACGCGTATATTTCTTCAGTTGTTTTTATTTTAAAAAATTTTCCCTAAAATCAATATAAATATATATTTTCTATATTTATATAAATAGGTGCAGTGCAAGGTTTGAAGCTATAATCTGTTGGGCTAGATTAAAATGTTTTTGGCCTGCTATAGCTCGCTTGTTTAACGTATAAAATGTTAATAATAATCAAATGAAATTACCACTATAAAATATTGCATTTTATTTGTTCTTATGTTCCAAATATAAATTAATATTGATTTAACAGATGAAATGTATATACAGGGTGTTACCCTATGGTTTGTACTTATTTTATAATAGGGTTATTTCTGGGTCAATTTTAAGTCGAAAAGTTCATATATAAACATGTGTCAGTATCCGCTTTATTTTTGTGATACAGGGTGTGATTTTAAAAATTTTTAAGCGGAACAAAAAATATGTAGGTAAGTACACCGAGAGAATTTTTTTAGAACCATAACCCCAGAAAACCAACCTATTAGAATTTTATGCCATAACCAAGATTCTTATTAATCCTAATCAAGATGTCTGCCTAAAATAGGGGACAGCTATGCATCTTTATTACCATAACTGAAATAAATTTGCTGGAATTTTTCTAGTAGCAGCTAACATTTCAGTTTAGTTACGATTCATATGCTCTACTATTTATTTAAATGGATTTGTGATGGTTAGTAAGACGTTTATAGTATGACTTTAAAGTGGCTATACAGGGTGTTTCAGAAGCACGGTACGTAACTTAAAGGAGTGATTGCTAATGATATTCTAAGAGAAAAAGTTCATAAACATGAACATGTGCACGGAGTTGCTTCGTTTTTGATATACAGGGTATTAAAATTTTTTTAAAAAAATCGATTTTTATAATTTTTTTAAATATCCTTTTCCCGATATTGCTGAAATTTGGTGCACCTTAACGAATATTATTGTCAAAAAAATGTACGCCACAGACTTTTTCCTAATTTTAAAATTTTTTTCGGGTTTATACCAAGTAATAATACAACTTTTCTGTTCCTTGAATTGTTCTCGTATCTTGCTTCGTTTTCGAGACACAAAATAAAAACCACGTTATTGCATGCACAAAAAAAATACCTATGTATTTCAAAGATAATTAAAACATTTAGATTAAAATAAAATTATTTTTTTTAATAATGATACGAAAAAAATGCAACAGCTATTTAAAGCAAATATTGAAAATGGCTACCTTCTGATAAAACGCACGACTGCAATCGTCTTACCATTGGTTTTCGTACACGTTAAAAAATGCATGCATTATTTCGTATCGCATTACAACTGTCAATAATTCGAATTCTTAAGTCGTTTGCATCTAGTACAGGCGTCTTGTATACAAGAGACTTTAGGTGACCCCATAAATAATAGTCTAGAGAATTCAACTCGGGACTGCGAGCTGGCCTGGCCAACCTTGGAGACCTACGAGTGTTGTGGAGGTATTGAAGAGCAACTAGGCTAAAATGAGCTGAGGCGCCGTCGTGCATGAACCACATATTTAGTTCTTATTTGTAGAGGTACGTCTTCTAACAGAACGTCAAGTTCTTCAGATAAAAACTGCGTACAGGAGTTTTCATTTAATGGAGGTGGTAAAAAGTATGGTCCAATAAGATAGTCGCTAATGATCGCTGCCCATACATTCACCAAAAATTGTTGCTAAAAACCACCTTCTCTAATTTTATAAGGATTATCGTCCGCCAAAAAATATTCGTTATGAACAGCAGAGCTTGCACACGTTGAATCTAATATGGTGTGGGTATAGTTGATACAGATGCAAAACCCTCCAAACAGTTGACGCACTTACTTGAAGTTGCGCTGCTACCTTCCAGGCACTAGTTGAAAGATCATCTTCTATCTCTCGAAGTATAGCCTCCTCTAACTCAGGCGTGGTTACTGTTGCAGGCCTGCCACGAAGTTCCATAGTATGTTTACTACTCCCAGTCTCACCCAATCTTGCATGGAGCTGTCTAAATGTTTTGGCACATGGCAGTAATCTGTTTGGATAACGTTGCTGATCAATTCGCCGAGCTTCTTCAGCATTTCCATTTGCTAGGCCATAATTGAAATGCATCTGGGCTATTTCAGCGCTAGTGAAGTTATTCATTTTTGACTTGCTATTGACATAGCAGGTAAATTAGACATTAAAACTTACCTTTAAAGTCTGTGCGTTTTAAGAAGTCCGATATCGGATTAAATCACCAAGGGATGTTATCGCTTTTAAAACAGTAAGTCGGTTAAGTTACAATATCTTCGCACCTTCGCTATACTTGATCACACCGAACATCCCACTGGTTTACTGTATTCTATTACTGGGCGAAATCAGAGGCTTCAAAACAAAATTATCTTAGAATTACGCGTTGAGCATAAATAATAATTAAATAGATAATTAAATTATTTCGCTATTATTATAGTTAAATCTATATAATAATCGCTATTTTCCAAGAACCAATTAAAATTTGCTCAAGTGCGGGATGGTTAAATATGTTAAAGATTTTGTCAGGTATATACTTTTCCGATAATGACATTATTTTGGGATTATTATAATTAAATCTTCATAATAATTACTATTTTCCAAGAAATAATTAAAATTTGCTGAAGTGCGGGATGGTATGTTCTATACTTTATTTTAAATAAGTAGTTGTGCTTTTCACTTTTAGTTTGTTTCTCATTGTGTGTGAATTAAAATCAGTTATTAAGCAAAGTTATGGAAAATGTTCAGCAAGGTGGCACATCGCCTAGAAGGCATTTATCTCCAGGTGAACGCCGTTTGGTATTACAAGTGGAACGTTATTTTACTTTAGAAAAAGATAACTCGGGCCCGTTAGAGTCTGTTTTGACAGTGCAAAAACGAACGTCTGATGCTTGCGGCATTTTAGAGAAGACCTTAAGAAGACTTCGAAAAAAGAGTGAAGAGGATTTGGACAGACCATATAAAAGGGTTCGACTCCATTCAAAAACCTTGGATTTATCCCAAGGGATAAAACTCTCTATTAGGAATATTGTTTATGATATGTATAAAGCCAAGGAATATGTTACCCTCAAAGCTATTCTTGAAAAGATAAAGCAGAAAAAACTTTGCGATATTGGAACTAACAGTTTGTCCATCATCTTAAAACATATGGGTTTCAAATATAAAAAAATGAACAACAGAAAACTGCTTTGCGAGCTGTCCAATATTGTTTCGAAAAGATGGCAATTTTTAAGGGATTATTTAAACAACAAAAAATCGGAATTGTCAAGACAAGTTGTTTTTCTTGACGAAACATGGGTATTTGCAAACGGAACTTCAACAAAAACGCAGGATGACTCAAAGCATTGTTATTCAAGTACCCGTGCAAGTAATGGAAAAAGGTATATTATATTACATGCTGGTAATGAAGAAGGTTTTGTTTTAAATGCCAGTTTGATATTTTCATCAACAAAAAAAACTGATGATTATCACGGCAATATGAATGCTGAAATTTTTGAGCATTGGTTCGAGGAAAAACTTTTAAAAAGTTTAGAAAAACCTTCCTTAATTGTTTTAGACAATGCCTCTTACCATACGAGACTCGAAGAGAAATTCCCTACAAGCAGCTGGAAAAAGGAAGAAATAAAAGAGTGGTTGTCAAAGAAAAACATAAACCATGAAAATTTATATTTAAAAAGTGAACTTTTAAGCAAGTGTAAAGAGCAGTCATTTAAAAAAAAATATGTTGTTGACGAATTAGCCCTCAAATATGGACATCAAGTTTTGAGATTGCCGCCCTACCATTGTCATTACAACGCAATTGAATTGGTATGGGGTATTAGCAAGAACTATTATGACAAACATGCCTGTAAAAATATCGGTAAGCCTAGCGTTATAAAGTTATGGGAGGAGGCGCCTAGCCAAGCGGGCAAAGAAGAATGGCGGAAATGCATTGAACACACAGAAAAAATTATTTTTGAATCTTATGAGACAGAACAGGTTATAGACGAAGTAAGACCGTTAATTATTACGAATGATAATGATGATGACGATGATGTTGATTCTGATGAGTCTGAAAGCATGGGTGAAATTTCAAATGCAGAGGAAGACTACTTTTAGTAGTACCTATCTACAAGTAGGTACGTTCTGTCGCAAGAACCAAAACTTTATAAAAAAGAATTCGTAAAACTAATTTGTCTGAATACTACAAAAGCTAAAAAATTATTATTTTTCTTTACCTAAACTAATTTTTTATTTACTTTAAATTATTTTATTTAGAAAATGTAATTCATCAACATCCAAAATTACCTTCAATATAATTTATTGTTTGAGAGCCACCGACATAATGCTCAAGAGGTTTTATGGCTTAGCGGACTTCTTAAAACGCACAGACTTTACCTCATATTGTCACAACTGGGGGTTGTTTCCCTAACGGGGGTGAATGAAAACCACTCGGCTAAAAAACAATACAGGTTTTTATTAATACTTCGTTATAAAATTCACCAGGAGGCTCGGAGAAAACCCAGCATGTCTCCGGGGGGTGCGGACCAGTCTGGCACTGTCGATAGGGGCTCTCACGGGGTCGCCTGAGGGGCCTTACGTGGCTCTGCCTCCAGAGGATGGGAGTCGGAGAGGCCTGGAGCTGAGGGGACTTTTGGGGAGTACTTATAGATCGATCAGAAGAGGGGCCTCGAGTCTATGTGACACTTTGGGCACTCCTGTCGCAGGGTAGTTGACCAGTCGTTGAGACGAAGGTGCCGTGTCCATCCAATGTTCGGGTATTTATACACCGAAAGTGCTGATTCTTGTTTAATTGAACTTGGCATTGGATGGCACAGTGGTCCGCGACCTCAACGCACAGTGGTCTAGAAGTGTGAAAATTATAATAAAAATGTAGAGCCCACCATTTTGTTGACATGCCCCCCCCCCCTCTCCTATAAGCGTTGGCCCCCAACGCTTTGGAACATGCTAGGCTTTCTGTTACAATTCCTAAGTCTAGTTACAATGCTTTATATTTAATGACCCCTTAAGTGTATTTCCCATATTACTCCATATATTTGTTTTTATCTTCTCAATCCCTGTTTTATTAAAACCTGAAAAGAATCTGTAGGCATCAAAGGCACCAAAAGTTGACAGGGGTGTCAGCTATTGGATCTAAGCACTTTACACATATGAAAGTCTTATTCACTGCCGATTTATATTGCGAGAAACAATAAGAGAAAGAAACGAATTTTAAACTATGTTAATCATCTCGGAATCAAAGGCTGACACAACTGTCAACATTTGGACCTCCTACATGTGTAAAGTCAAATCTGGTCTTATCTGGCGGGTCCAAAGGTCACCGATTATATGAATCAATTCGAAAATTCCAGAGCTCATCAAAATTTTGTAAATAAAAACCAATATGGCCGTATATGGACAGCTGATTTTCCATAAAATTGAATGTTAATAGGTTAACCGTTAACTTGAAACTATCATTCATAATAAAAATGACGGGTCTCGTTAGTCTCGTTCCAAAATTAATTTCTCAGGGGTGCGTTCGTATTATTGCAGACGGTTAACACAATAGTTTTAAGTAGGCATAGCCGGAGTTGAGCGTGGGAACTTTTTGATGACCGTGGGAAAGACCACCCATGGCGTTATCCCTTTGATAAATGCCGACAGGTGTGATAACCGTGGGAAAGACGACCCGTGGGAAAATTTTGGTGATCGTGGGGAAAGACCACCCATGACACAACTTTGATAGCATACGTTTGCGAGCCTATATTTGACCTTTGAATGGAATTTGATCTTGAATGACTTTGATAGCATACGTTTGCGAACATATATTTGAACGGCAATTGATAGCATACGTTTGCGAGTCTATATTTGATCTTGAGGTGACCGTGGGAAAGACCACCCATGGTGCTATCCCTTTGATGCCGACAACAGGTGTGATAACCGTGGAAAAGACCCGTTGATGGCCGTGTGGGCGGAAGGGTGAAGCCTACGTGTGTATGTCATGTTTTGACGAAGATGTCATTGGTGACTGTGGGAAAGACCACCCCATGGCGTTATCCTGCCTGCCTGCCTATACAATTGATAGCATACGTTTGCGAGTCTATATTTGATCTTGAGGTGACCGTGGGAAAGACCACCCATGGTGCTATCCCTTTGATGCCGACAACAGGTATAATAACCGTGGAAAAGACCCGTTGATGGCCGTGTGGGCGGAAGGGTGAAGCCTACGTGTGTATGTCATGTTTTGACGAAGATGTCATTGGTGACTGTGGGAAAGACCACCCCATGGCGTTATCCTGTCTGCCTGCCTGCCTGCCTATAATGTCTCGTGGCTCCTCATATTATAAAACCAAGTATTTTTAAAGGCTTGAAGTGCCACGGTATAGGGTTTATAGAAGTTTTAATGAAATCAATTAACTTTTTCAGCGAAATGTATAACAGAATAAAAAGAGTGTCCTAAGACTGCATAAGAATGCTTCATAGCTTAGCAGCCTGTTTTGGACACAGGGGTTACAACTTCGCTCCACACTCTTACTATCCTCCTCAAAAGCGAGAGAGAACGTCAATAGGTTCTAATATATTCTTTTATACATTTAGAGCAGCATGATCGCTAAATATAAGAGGAAACCATAATAAGTAAATTTCCTATAATATTGTAGCAATATTGCATCTGACTAATCCAAGAAATTAGGGTAAATATACCCGTGGCCAAATTTTGAGTAGGAAAAATAGATAAATATTGGGAAAATCAATGTGAGAGTGAGTTTTCTGCAATATCTTATCAATCAGACGTATTAATAACTCGTAATAAAACTAAGGGTACAATATTATAGATTTTAAAGACGTTTTCATTCATAATTCAATAGTTAAATACTTTTTCCCAGTGAGCTGTATAACGGAATAAAAATAATGTCCTAAGACGTCGTAAGATTGCTTCGTAGCTTAGCAGCCTGCTTTGGACACAGGTCTTACAACTTCGTTCCACAATCCTACTGTCCTCCAAGCGAGAGAGGATGTCAGTAGGGACTTATATATTCCGCTATACATTTACAGCAGCAAGATAGCTGAATATAACAAGAAACCATAAGAAGTAAATTTCCAGTAATATTGTTGCAATAATGTCTCGTGGCTCATATGAAACCAAGTATTTTAATGGCTTGAAGTGACACGGTATAGTGTTTATAGAAGTTTTAATGAAATCAGTTAACTTTTTAGCGAAACGTATAACAGAATAAGAAGAGTGTCCTAAGACTGCATAAGATTGCTTCATAGCTTAGCAGCCTGCTTTGGACACAGGGGTTACAACTTCGCTCCACACTCTTATTATTCTCTAAGCGAGAGAGAATGTCAATAGGTTCTAATATATTCTTTTATACATTTTACAGGAGCATGATCGCTAAATATAAGAGGGAAGCCACAAGAAGTAAATTTCCTATAATATTGTAGCAATATTGCGCCTTACATATGTTATTAAGTTATACCTCGGGCAAATTTTTAGTAGGAAAAATAGGTAAATATTGGGGAAAATCAATGTGAGAGTGAGTTTTCTGCAATATTTTATCAATCAGACGTATTAATAACTAATAAAACTAAGCATACAATATTGCAAGGTATGCGCGCGTGGTTGATTTGACGAAGATTTGCCTGTCTGCCTTTCTAATAAATAAAAAATAAAGTTAGTAAATCGCGGCATATCAGACAAATAAAATAAGAAAAGAATAATCAGAAAAAAGTCAACCCTCGAGCAGGACACTAACTTAATTTATACTACAGACGTTAAACTCTTTTTTTTAAATTAAAAATAGTACAAAATAAAAGCCAAAAATACCATCACACAATCTTTTATTGTTATACCATTAATTACATTTCTACATAAGCATAAGTCTAAGTTTTTTAAAACCATAAGGTTCTGAACTGCCATCAGTGAGAAATTTTCTCTTGGTCGAATTGGGTTTATAAAGTTTTGTTCCTGTACGGGTTACCACCTCATGTTCTTTGGTTCGTCGTATATTTTTGGAAACAATTGGCATTGGATCCGAGTTCTCGAGGACCATATTTTTTATAGTTTCAAAATTAACTAGTTTAGAGGTTGCATAGTTAAGAGAGATACCTTTAACCTTGCAAAGTACTTCTTCAGAATTGGTGTTTGTCGAAAATACTTTGTAGGAATAATTTTTTGGACCACCAGAGACGAAATTAGTTATAAAACTCCCCGGACCATATCCTTCCAATTTATCGGTCATGTCTCCAACAAACTGTCCAGTTATCACATCCGAATCATTATTCTTCAAAACATAAATAACTGAATCGGTGTCATAATATAAAACTCTCTCTCCAAGTTGCTCAAGATATGAATACAACTTGAGACGAGCTTGTGCTGTTACGTATGCTGCGATAGCTACATTGACAGTAGGTAGCGGATCCTAAGCTTCATCAGTGTGCTCGTACCCAACAATTAGAGTTTTTTCGTTAATAGGAAGAAAACTATTAACATATATTCCGGGGTTGGTAATCATTGAAAAAAATTCTGCTGGTTCATTAACAATTTTTGTCTTTGGTTGGTTTTCTCGCTGTCCAAATTTTCCCCAGAAGCTGTTAAGCATAAGTTTTGCCAACGATCTTAATCCAGGGTTTTCAATAATCTTGGAATACTCAAGTTTAACATCTTCTCTCTCTAGAAATTCATTTATATATTTATTCTTTTCTTTTTCTGTTGTACATGTTTTCGGCCAGCCACTTGCTTCCTGTTTGATCCTAATAAATGTATTCATCATCGAAGTAAAAAGCCCATCTTCTCCTGTTTCTTTCTTAAAGGTATCTTTTGTATCCTTTTTCGATAGCTTTAAGTACTTCGTCAAATATCCATGTACCAGTCATAGCTCTTTCTTCATCTGTATGATTACACTCGTAACAGTTCATCTCTTGTCCACATTTACGACACAACACAAACATTAGTTTATTATTAACTTTTTCGGGGAGTACAGGATGATATAAATCTCTCGATGGAAGGATCTTGCATCTCATTATACCCTCTATACTGTTAAGATTTAAATTTTTACAATCATCTCCTGCGATTATCTCTGGATGTCCTACTGGGAATTTGCCGTATTTTCAAATATATGGATAGAGGCTGCAAATATCGACATATTTGATTTTTCCGCCATTCTTTGCTTCATAGTATTCCCAAACATTGCCTTTTCGGCCACCGTAAAAAGCATCTCTCGGGTTTAATGGAGTGGAGATTATTAGAGGGCGTGTCTTGGTGTAAAGCACCATTTCCGGATCATCTTGCCGCATTTGACTAAAGCTACATTCTCACATTTCGTTGACAACATAGCCTAATTCTTTCAATTTTGTAATTTTCGTCAAACTTGCTTCGTAACGTAAATTTAACGTTTGCGTAGGATCATCGAGAAGTGGATCATTTCGACTAAATTTGAAACATTTAGGACATCCGTGATAATAACATCTTTGAAATTCAAACACTTCGTTTGTTTCAGCACAATAACCATCCACTTTAGTACCATTCAAAATAACTTCTCTTCCTTTAGCAGCATGCATTATAGATACTTTTCTCTGATGTTCTTCCCAAAGTAACCATTCTACTGCAATTTTACTCTGATTGTCTTTCCACCTGTACCCATTTTTAGGAATTATGCCAATAGTATTTGGTTTAAGAAAATTTCTTCTATACACCTTATTGCAGGCTGATGCAATGGTAGTGGCTTCTGTAAAGGGGCACACATTAGTAGTGATCAAAAGTTGCTCTCTAAACTTCAAACAGGCCTCAGTAAGAATTTCAACATCAGATACACAATAGTCCACTAGATCCTTTTGCATATTAAACTGTTCATTTTTGTGTCCTTCATACCATTGCATAAATTTACAGCGATCATCTTCCTTCATAGTGTCTGGAGAGTAATATTCCATACGAGGTAGTGATCCAGCATAATTTGCATTTGCATTGGTGTTAAACAAATGTGGAAAATATCCTTTTTTTTAAATTGACACTCAAACCAAAAGCCTTAGGAAGTTTAGATAATGCCATTGGAAAATGAGCGAGTCGATAAATTTAATATTTTCAACCTTTATCATGATGATTTTGGATCCTCTCATTATCAATTCTGGTGTTAAATCTGTTTTGGTCAGTATGTGATTCAGGATAAATTGGTGATCGAAAGCCTGGCCATTATGGGCAATAACAACTAAGTCTTTAAATTGTTTTCTTAGCCGTAACAGATGTTCGATAAATGTTTTTATCACATCTTCCTTTATTATCTTGGGACGAAATCCACATTTTTGGCAGAAATATAATTTAGGTTCATTAATACATGTGTCACAACATTGTTTGGAAACACAGAGATTTGGTCGATGAAGTAAGGAGCCATCCTCTAATACTTCCTCCTGTTGCGTTTCGAGATCATAAAAAACAAATAGCGCATCTTTTGTTTGGGTTGTAACAAAGATGATTTTCAGGAACATGAGCATTACATATTTTACAGAAAATTTCTCCACATACATGATTTCTATTGCTTTTTATGGTTTTAAAACAACGTTGACAGCTTCTAATTCCACCGCAAACGGTACTTTTTTTCCATATGATCCATCTTTCACATGATTATTGTAACATATTTTGCCTCTAAAGTATCGATGACAGTCATTACACTTGATTTTAATTTGGTCATTTTCACACTTTGGAGATTGCTGACACCCGGGACATGTACCACCGCATCTGTGTTGGTGTTTGTGATCATAAGGGACATGGCATGACTCACAATAATATTCACAACAAAAGGTGGCAGTCAGAGATGTAATGACATTGAAATGTCCTTTATGATGTAATAAATTAAGTCTCCTATTAGTCTCAGGTGATCCTTCAAATATAACATCTTTCCCTTTTGAACCATAACTGTAGACGACTATCTTGTAGTCTTTTAGATATTCTTGAAATTTTTTCAATTCAGGTATTCCTCCACCCTCTTCAGGAATAACAACATTAGCTTCTTGCAATAATGTCATAGTCCTTTCGGTTTGAATTTTGCCAATATCTGTTCTTACTTTTTTAAATTCGTTATCATTCTCGACATTAGCTATAGCGACCACCAATGCACGAGCTGTGGCGACCGCAGCCTAGTAGTTAGTGTGTCCGACTACTAAGCCGAAGGTCCCCGGTTCGATCCCGGGACCATGCATCGATCTTTATTTATTCGGTCGTCACCTCGTGGAAGGCAATGGCAAACCACCACGTAGTAATTTGCCTAGTACAACCTCTCAAATAGTGCCGTTCGGAACCGGCGATAAACTGTAGGTCCCATATACCTGTGAAAAAATCTGAAAAAGGCACACATCACAGGTATATGCGAGAGGTCGCCTACGCTCGAATGAGCATGGCACATAAAGAAGAAGAATGCACGAGCTAAACACAGATTATCGTTATTCTTAATGCTTATTATTCCCCTTCTCATACTACACTCCTCTGTAAAGGTATTGTATTTGCGTTGTCTTCCCTGTCCTGCTGGCAATCGTACACTCGTCACACCAAGGCAAAATGACTCCGTATTTAGGCCTGCTGAGTTGGACTGATAAATGTTGCTAATCATATTCCATACGTCTTCATAGTTTATCTTGTCTGCACGTTGAAATCTCATCCATCCTTCACCTCTCGAAAAATCTTTTGAACAAAAGCTAAACCCAACATGGTCCGCTGGTTCTAGACCCTCCGTTGCTTTCTGAATAACCTGATTAATACCATCCTTCAACCAACCAACTGGCTCAACACCTGCAGGTACAGGTTTTATTTTAAATTAAACTCGGCGGCCAATAACATTGTAACGGCGAACCTTCTGGACGGTGTCTCTAATGGCAATGAACTTTTCCATTTTGTAGGAGCTCGTAGATCTTATCTTTACTCTTCAACAGTAACAAATAAACTGACTGAATCGGCTCTCCGCACCTCTATATATAATTCTGGGGTGGCTAAAACAAAGAGAGATAGTAACGAAAGAGCAAGCACATTCTGAAATAAATAAGCATGTCAGGAAAAACAACATCTTGATGACAAATCTTATTAATATTTTCCTGGAAATTCGGTAATTAATACATACTACAAACATATATTTTTGATTTTGACTTAAATGTGACACTCTAAAATATGTTTATAAGAAGTATTAATATAAAAATTTTTGCTTAGGTTAGGTTGATTGAACTTATTTGGTATATAAGGGGTATATAAGGTTATAAGGTTTAAAGAAGTTTTCGTTAATGCTTCAATAGTTAAACACTTTTTCTCAGTGAGCTGTATAACGGAATAAAAAGAATGTCCTAAGACGTCGTAAGATTGCTTCGTAGCTTAGCAGCCTGCTTTGTAGACAGGGGTTACAACGTTTGCTCCACAATCCTACTATCCTCAGAGCGAGAGAGGATGTCAGAGGGTCTAATATATTCCGATATACATTTACAACAGCAAGATCGCTAAATATAACAAGAAACCATAAGAAGTAAATTTCCAGTAATATTGTAGCAATATTGTCTCATGACTCAGACGAAACCAAGTATTTTCAAGGTTTGAAGTGGCACGTTATAGTGTTTATAGAGGTTTCAATGAAATCAACATTTTTTAGCAAGATGTATAACAGAATAAGAAGAGTACCCTAAGACTGCATAAGATTGCTTCATAGCTTAGCAGCCTGCTTTGGACACAGGTGTTACAACTTCGCTCCACACTCTTATTATCCTCTAAGCGAGAGAGAGGACGTCCATAAGGTTCTAATATATTCTTTTATTACAACAGCATGATCGCTAAATATAACAGGAAACCACAAGAAGTAAATTTCCTATAATATTATAGCAATATTGCACACACAAAATTGACATGTTATTAAGTTACACCCTTTGGCAAATTTCTAGTAGCAAAAATAGATAAATATTGGGAAAATCGACGTTTTCTGCAATTTTTCATCAATCAGGCGTATTATTAACTCATAATAAAATTATGTAAACGTAAAAATTACTAAACCAGATTGGTACATAATTCGAGTGACTCATTTCTTAAAAAAGAATGGTATGATTAAGTAAAAATAAACTACGCTTTAAAAAACAAACACCCACATGTTTACCTTTAATCTAGTGTCAAAAATCCTCATATATGAAGAGAAAGTTAAAAATGGCATATTTTTGCAAAAAAAATAATGCGAAAAAATACCCACCAATTTTGCAACCCTCAATCCATCAATATTTTTGTAAAAAAATTCCAGCCCATTAGCTGAGAAAAAGCCTATTATCACCAAACGCTGCATCCCATAAAATACCTCTCAAATAATAATATGCTTACTTACCCTCTAAAATAAGCTTGCCGTTTGCTATTGTTTAAGATTAAGACAAAGCACTTTGCTATACTGTACTATGAATACAATAATATAGGCGCGTGGCGTCAGTGTACCCGAAGAAGGCACTGGTACCGTGCAGGGCCTCTTCACGACCACTGGCGAAGGACACCGAAGGCAGCAGTCAGGCAGAGCGAAGAGTGTTGGTTGACAGTCGACGATAAACTGATGGCCCGCGGTACAAGACGGCACTGTTGCCAGATGCAAATAATAAATAATGGTATCGGGCACCTCCAAATAATGGTATTTTCTTGGAAAAAAATGGTATTTCGTTTTGTTATAGTTTCCAGTGGCGTATATAGGGGGGGGGGGCCCAGGGGGCCTGGGCCCCCCCCCGAAATACGAAGAAAAATGTAATATATTATGCTTAAGCAAGCACTATATTCAAAATTAAAAAAATACTATTGTTGTTGTTTAAGTGTTAAATATATTTTTGTTCAGCTATAACCAAAAAGTTTTAACAAATTAACATTGTAATATAGTAGTGATTATAGTTTCTAAATTTTTTTAATTTAGGCCCCCCCCCGAAACAAATTTCTATATACGCCACTGATAGTTTCAAAGTAATAATGAAATTATTTCAAATAGTTTTTTCGAGATTGAGAATTAAAGTTAACGTTCCTCTACAATATCATTTGTGTGACGAAATACATTTAACCATGTCGTATAATATTTAGCGGTAGAAAGTTATATCAAAAACGGTAGCACGGTAGCTCATACATCAAAACGGTAGATCTACCGCTAAAACGGTAGACCTGGCAACACTGGGTCCGCGGTACAAGACGGCTGCTTTTCTTAACCCCACTGATGATGCGACGAGTGAAGGGTGCTGGCAAAATACCGGTGGCGCTCTGAAAGCGTAGTAGCGGCGCGCTCTGGTACCACAGCCGTTAGGGTAGTTTGGTAAAAGTTATTGTGTAATAATACTTAATTTGAATACAAGTAAAGTTATTATTTGTCTATTCGATCCTGCCAATTCTAGAAATCCATCCTCATAAGTTTACGATCATGTTTTAAACCCCTATCGTTTGGTGATATTCTAAGCACTCGAAATATACTTATTTCTTTTGAATAAAAGTGGTAATACTGCTTTTTAAAAGATATGCTGTTCTGGTTTCATGGGATTTAGAGTGGTGGGTGAATAAAATGATGTAATAGTGTAATAATAAGGATCTGGTTAATCAATCAAGAGCGGTATTCGCTAGTATTTTAAAAAGCGGACGCTTTGGGGAAGATTATGATAGCGGTAACATTGATATAAAACAGAAGGTTTTCTTTTTGAAAACTAGATCTGCTAAAAGATTAAAGTAATATCTTTTATCTTATAGTTGGTTCACACAAGTATAACTAACTACATTTTCGTATTTACATCGTATATAAGGATAGAGAGAACAAACATCTAAATGTCTAACTATTTCGTGTTTTTTTTTTGTTGTTTTACAATCTACTATCTACATACATAAAAAAACAAGTGTATTTTCATATTTTTATCGGTCTTAAGTTTGATTTCAAAAGCACAATCCCACTTTTTGATAATTTCACAGTCTAAAGCACGTAGATACCTATATGTTTATTTACGGTCAATTAATTCATCTCTATTCGCCAATCGTCTCGAACGAGTCTGATTTTGGAAGTAATATAGCGTTAGTATTCAGAAAATATTGATGATATCGGAGCCTAAAACATCGTTGACACTATAAAATCGTCGTGTTTCCTCACAAAACCCATCATCCTGCCTATTTAGCTTACTTTCCTATTTAGCAGGTTAAATAAAATTGTTATTTCACTCTTTTTGTCTATACTGAATCGTTAGGGGAATACGATTCTAGTTATATAAGAGAGACATTTAAAATTTAAGTAAGCAATCAGAAATCCTACACTATGAGCTACTTAGTTAAAATTTTATATTTCCTTCCTAGGTCAGGCAAAATTTGTGATGTGTCGGTCAAAATATTTGACTATTTAAATATTTATAAAATACGAAAAAATGCTAGATGCATTTTCAGCGTGACTTTCTATCTAATACCAACTTATTTCAAGGTATAATTCGGTTGTCAAAATAAGAATAAAATAATTTTTGCATGGTTTATGTCATCTTAAAAAGTCAAATGGTTATATTCTGTAGAGGGTTAGGTACATTCAAATTTAAATATTTTCTCTAATTAAGAAGAATTTTAAGATAGTATTATGGTAAATAAAAATTTTATTCCTCCAGTATTTCTCGGAAACATATCGTGTTCTAGCGACATAACCGAAAAGTACCTCTATTCGGAAACTCATCGCATTTTTCTTGTCAAACTTGACTTTGTTGTAATGTTGTATGCAGGGCACTTTGAAAACAAAAATTAGATTAGAAACCGTCGCCTCTTAAGGAATACTTTTTGGGTCTTACATAGGGTACACTGGTATACAGAACAAATGTCATCTTGAATTGTCCCATCCATTACATACGTTATTATAATCATCTTAAAGCACCTGTTACCAGCATTATCTGGTTTTTATGGTTTTCATGAAACATAGCCATTTCCGATGAAAATTATACGAAAATTTGAAAAATAACTTTTTTTCAACTGAAATATACTGGTTTTCGGTGGAAAAATGTTACTTTGAACTAAAAATGAATATAAGACATATACGCAATGATATTTAGAATAAACCACTATTTTCTTAAATTACTATGAAATATTCACAAGATCGTTTCGTTGTAACCAAAGTAGCAGGGCTTGCAGATTTCGTATAGAGTTCAAACGCGATACTCAGATGATCTTTTTTTATAATTTTTGTAGGATAATTCACCACTTTGTTGTACTTGAGAGAGGACATTCTTGAAAAATCCTCAAATTTCTCTGCAATTTTGTTCCTTCTAGAGTTAAATTCACACAGAAAACCCCGTATTCTTATCTTTCAGGTTGGTATATTAAAAAGGGCTTATTAGTATGGTTTAGAAAACAAGCAATATTAATTAACGGATGTTTTTTCGTCGTATGAAGAGTTGAAATTTTTTTTCCACTACATTGATTGCGATGCAGGGGGGTCGGGTTGGATCATAATCTTTCAGGCTAGCTCAGGTTTGATTGCATGTGCTAAGGTTAGTGCTCCTTGCAATCGGTTTCAGGTTTGTCACGCCCCCCTCAGGTTAGTTCAGGTGTCTCAAACACAATTTATTTTGAATAAGTTAGGTGACTGGAATTCAGATTTTGGGGTGTGTTTGAGACACCTGAACTAACCTGAGGGGGGCGTGTCAAACCTGAAACCGATTGCAAGGAGCACTAACCTTAGCACATGCAATCAAACCTGAGCTATCCTGAAAGATTATGATCAAACCCGACCCCCCTGCATCGCAATCAATGTAGTGGTTTTTTAAGAGACTTTGCCATTGATAGGAGTTCCGATTTAAACATATTTGGTGAAGAATTTTGGTTGTGTTTTTCAAGCCACTCATAAATATCATTTTTCCTCCAAGATGAAGTAGGCTGTTTATTTAAAATTCTTGAATGATATGATGCATTATCTAATACAATTAAAGACGGAGAATCCAAATTTGGTATCAATTGAACTTTTAACCATTTTTCAAACATTTCGCAATTCATATTATCATGATAGTCAGCACTTTTTGATGTTGAAGAAAAAATTAAGCTTGCACCTGGAACATATTATTATCCTGTTACAAAACCTGCATGTAAAATAATGAACCGCTTTCCCGTGCCACATCCCTTTTTCCTTTTCACGCTTTTCACAGAATCATCTTGCTAAGATTTTGAACCACTTCCATTTGAAAATATCCACGTTTCGTCTAAAAATACCACTTTTCTAAATTTCGATTTGTAATTCTCCGTATAATTTTTTAAAAACTGAACACGCTGACTCACTATCTGTGGCTGCTCACATAAAAATCTTCGGTTACAGTCTTTTTTATAGCGAAAACCTAACTTTCTATTAATTTTGATAGCGCTTCAAGTCCAATTTCCAAAACACCCCGAATTTTTAATGTTTCTTGTAAAACTGGAAGAGTTACATTGGTTTTTGATCTGTATAAATCGTAAATCACATTTCGAACTCCCATTTTAATATTTTCGCTTAAATCCTCAGTCTTTGGCTTTCTTCGTTTACATTTTTTAGTATTCTTGGGTATTATGTTATGTTTTTTTTCATGCGCCATTCTCTGCACTGCCCTTAAACTAATTCCCAGTGCTTTGGCTGCTGTTTCCTGAATATTGGTTGGCGAATTTCCACTTTTTCTTGCATTTTCGAAATAGCTTATCAGATTAAGTACCATTTTTTTTGCTTGGGGATGCAAAAACCCACAAAATTTTTTCATTTTGTCACAAACTGTCAAAGTCACAAAACTGACATCTTTAAATCAAGACGAAGGTGGCAGGTACTTGGGCAGGTACAAACTTTTGTGAATCGCTGAAAATTAAATAAAATACCTATCCTTTTCTTTCATGCTAAAATTGCATAAGTCTGTCATATTTGTCTTACGGATTTTATTTGGTTAGTATGATTAAACGCAATAAAAGAAAAGAAAAATAGAAAGTATGTCTTTTTAAATCGTAAACCCGCCAGATAAGACCAGATTTGACTCTACATACATTACGTATAATAGATATTTAAAAAAACCTACATTAGTATAAGCATTAGCATAACTGATAGGATAAACCCATAATTAAATTAAATTTCCAGTTAAGTAAAAAGATAATCCAGTAACCCTTTTGATTCTTACGTATGTAAGTAAATACAAAATATTTTGCAACACATATTAGGTATAGCGTATCTAAGAAACCTAGAACAAGTAAATTAGGTAGTAGGTACATATTATGTAAATATGAACACAGCTAACCTAAAGCAGAAAACTTTTGAGAGTAAAGTTACGTTAAAATAATAATTTAAATCTTGATTTTTTACGAGTTTTGGATAATTTTAAGCAAATTAATTAAATAATAGTAAATTAGTTGTTAATATTTCTTACCTTATAATTCTATCTAATAATTAATAACAACGCTCCCAGCTTTCAAATTCCAAACTTCACTAGAATGCAATGGCGTCGTGTTTACACACATCATACGTCGACAAGCGACAGAAGACAAGTGCGAAACAAGATGGGCGGCATTAGTCCAGTAGTGCCAGCGGTAGAAATAACATTCTGAACTGTTGAATTAAACAATTAACATTTTGAGATAATGTTCTTATTAACATCTTCGCTAGTATCAACTCAACAAGTTATATGAAATTTACCTTAATGGAAAAGTAATCATTGAATCAAAAATTTAATTCTTGTTCCAACAGTTAAAGTTTAACAAATTTAAAATGTTGCTTTAAACGCGCAAAACTAATTACCCCAATGGTTTTTTTCATTGAAACAAATATCTCATCGTTGACAGTCACGTGACTGTTGAATCAACCAATTTAGTTTTCTCAGTGTGGGCATTACTGCTATACCTGATGATGTTATACCGGACACTACTGCTACTGAGGTAAAACTTTGTGGTCTTTTATGAGGCATCTCTGCTGTAGCAGTAATATTATCCATAAATGAGCATGTTATTTATACAGGGTCGTTGGTTTTGGCATGTATGGAAACGGTCGATTATTTCTTAAAGTAAAACAGCTAGCAAAAAATATTTAAGACAAAAGTTTTATGGTTTTGTAAAGCCTATTAGAATTTAAAAAAAAAGTATACAGGATGAGTCCGAAAGCCGTAGAGGAATAAAGTTACCTTTTTTTTAATAGAACACCCTAGATCTTAGAATTTTTTTGGATTTTGCATAAAAGTACAATTATTTTTTATTAAGTGCATTATAAGTCTAAACCTTGACTTTTGAAAAATGACATTTTTGAACTTTGACAGCTCCTAGCTTTCTAACGGTACGCTATAGAGCAAAACGGCTTACTTGTCCCTATCTTACTTTTTTATTATCTTCCCGAAAATACCAAGTTCCGGTTAAACCGGAAGTACTATATTTCCGGCTTTTGAGCTACATCCGGTTTAACCGGAAGTTGACACTTTTAGAAAGAGAGTTAGAAACTAAGATAGGGACACGTAAGCCGTTTTACTCTAAGACGTACCGTTAGAAAGCTAGAAGCTGTCAATATTCAAAAATGTAATTTTTCAAAACTCAATTTCTTGGAAACTATTAGGTTTAGACTTATAATGCAATTAATAAAAAATAATTCTAATTTTATGCAAAATCCAAAAATATTCTAAGATATAGGATATTCCATTGAAAAAAAGGTAACTTTATTCCTATACGGCTTTCTGACTCATCCTGTATACTTAACTTTTTAAAATTCTAATAGACTTTAAAAACCCCTAAAACTTTTGTATTAAATATTTTTTGCTAGCTGTTTTACTTTAAGAAATAATCGACCGTTTCCATACAATACCAACGACCCTGTACTATATGGCTGTCCAGTGGGATCATTTCAAATTATTGCGCCTTATCTTCCTATATCACAATCGCATCTTATGTCAAGGGTGTCCAGAGATATAAAGATGCCTTTTCCGAGGTCACTTTAGCTTTTAACCATGCCTGCCCATCAACGCGTTAAGCAATTACTAGTCTCTGATGAACGGGCGGACGAACCAAGTTTCCACAACAATAGGGTTTCGTTTGGACCCTTTGAATACGAAACCCTGAGAATGTGGAAAACCCTTTGTCCACTCGCCTCTTCAATTTTACCCGTTTGGTATATAAATATTTACATCCTTATTACCAACAAGTTATCCCAATATTTTTATCTAATTAAATGACCGTGTAGTAATAATATTATAGCTATGAAATGAACATATCTACTAACAGAAGGGTAAATTTAAACTACCTTTATTATTATGACCATTATTATTATTATTATCACTTTACAAAAAGTAACACCTATATATACCGGGTGATGCATGGCTTAGTTCAACATACGAAATCCCATGTAAATTTTGAGGTAACTAAATATTGGCTCCCCTGCACATTTTAGAGAAAAATTGTAATTTTTTGAAGAGGCCGATATAATAAACCCATGTGCCAAGTTTGAATAAATTTTAATAAGCCAATCCTCACTTATTCAATTAAACGTGATGGCAAATTACGAAATTTTCATAGTTTAGGACAGTTTAGGTAATAAAGCAGTAAGAAAATAGTGTCTTTTATTTTGGATGTGTGATTCCCAGATTGGCGAAACGAAAATGTGTTTTTAATGTGAAATAATCTGTATTGGTTATGACCAGCTTTACGTCAATTTTTGACAATAGCGTCACAGAAATTATTTGCTGGTGTTTGCTGCATTACCTAAACTATGAAAATTTTGTAATTTTGCCATCACATTTAATTGAATAAGTTAGGATTAGCTTCTTAAAATTTACTCAAACTTGGCACATGGGTTTATTGTATCGGCCTCTTTAAGAAATTATAATACAATTTTTCTCTAAAATGTACAGGGGAGCCAATATTCAGCCACTTCAAAGTTTACATGGTATTAGTTTCTTCTAAAGGGCCACATATTTCTGCAGCATCCAATGTGATTAGTTCAGGATTTCGTTCCCGAATTCCATGGTGTACGTTATTTTAATGTTAATTAATTTTTTTTTGTAGGCGAGCAACTACACACTGAAAAAAAAACATTTCATTCAAAGAAATTTGGAGTTTATCTAAACAAATATTGCTTTCATATACTCCAACTCCACTTGATGTTTAGAGCAAATTCATCATTTATTTAATTCGAATTTCTTCCATTTGTTTAATGTTAATCCATATTTGTTCAACACAACGTATGCGAATAAACAATAAAAGTATAAATAAATATTTAATTGATTTTATTCACATGTATTCTTCGTATTCAACCAACTAAAAATTTAGTTTAAATTAAAATTGCATTCAAATGAAATAAATATTTATTTAACATAAATAGTTAAATATTTAAAAGATTTGTATGCATCCTTTAAGCAAACTATAAAAATATTTGATTTAAAGTTAAGTTTGTTTATTAGAATAAATTGATTTGTTTGACTTTAACAAATATTTATTTATCATAAATATTTAAATATTTAAAAGATTTGTATGCATCCTTTAAGCAAACTATAAAAATATTTTATTTAAATTTAAGTTTGTTTATTAGAATAAATTGATTTGTTTGACCTTAATAACTATTTATTTAATTTGAAACCTTGTTTTTCTTGTTCTTGTTTTATTTGGGATATACTATTCCGATTTTTACATGTACCAGATTTATGCTTTTTATGTAATTAAAATTTATATTTCGAAAAATTGGTAGGTATAAGTCATAGTTAAATCTCCAAAATACGCATTATACTGCAACCGGAAAATTACATTAAGAAATAAAAAGTTATTTAAATAGGTTTCGTATTTTAAAATGTATTTGTTTATTTTAGATATTTATAGGCAATAATCGCCATTAAAGTACACAAAAAAAAACATAGCAAAAGAATAAAAGTCCCACTAAGTACTAAAAAAATTTTTTTTGCAAAATTTTTCATATAGTATATTTTTTAACTGAGACAGTTCGTGTCATAAAGACAAAAAACAACTAATTTAAAATTTGAAAGAAGATATTGTTGAATAATTTTTTATTTGTTAGTGGCATTTTCCAGCAATTTTCCGATTAATCTACGTTTGAGTATAAAACTTATTTTTTTGTATAAATAACTTATACCATATATACCTACGTAATTTTCAGATACCTCAAAATTAAAAACATAATAGGCATACATCTCATAATATGTAGAAATCGGGATGAATTCCTTAATACATCTTTAAAATTGTTATATATTATGATTATCGACATGAAATACCTACCTATTACCTATTTACGACAATATTATAAAAAATGTAAAATAACCTGATTCTTTTTGTGCAATTAACCACTGAAAACTACAAGGGTGCGTAAAAATGGTCTTTGCAGTTGAGTATCCCGCAGTTAGAAAAAATTAGGAAATAAATAATAAAATAAACATATTTGAAAATATTTTATTCAAATATTTATAACAACAAAATTCACAAAACGTTTAACACATAAAGATTGCAAAAAGTTTATAATATTATATAATATAATAATATATTATATGGGTAAATGAGAGCGAAACTTAAAACTTAAAACGTATTTTATTTTAAAAACTAAGAACATAATAATATAGGTATTGTAGAAAAATAAAAATATATATACCTACCTATATATAAAAATATATATTATTATAGGCACGCTTAACTCAGAAAATCCCATATTTTTCTCTTTAATAAAAAATAGTAATAACAAAATAAATATAACTTTCTCATTTATAATTTAAACATATTTTATGTAATAATAAAATCCACCATTCTGTTTTTGTTATAAAATTTATACTTTTTTTTTATTAATTTTTTATGAATTGAAAAGAACAAAGGAACGCTTATTTATTAATAACTGAAATAACATACTTGCTAAAGATTCTTAAGAAACTATTTCTAGGTTATTCATATTACTAATAGATATTTCAAATGCTTGTGCCTTAGTATTATAATAGACAGTCCGCAATACTAATATCACAAAAAAAAGTTTTTTGTCTCTTAGAACAACATCCTTTATCTCACCGAAAAGAGGAAATACGTCATCATTATTTTAATAAACTGCAAAACCAACTTTAAACAAACTATTATTATTACTAACCCATTGCACTGCGAATGAATCTTTATTAAAGTTATATATTTTTTTTAAAAAGTCATTATTTTTAATAATTTTCTGTAAAATTATGATACAAATACATAATTATGGTACGCATGGCAACACTGATCCTTACGACCAAAAGCTAGACCACTCTAACTCCGCGCAAGAGTTTCCAGTTCAAAATATTTATTTGTTTCAAATAAGTGGGTATTTAAAACAAAGTAAAAAAACTTTCAATCAATTCATATAAGAACCCTTCTGTATTTATATAATGTAAATATTTATTTATTTACCTGAAAGCTTAAACTATCAAACAAATATTTAAAAATATTTAAATAAGTCAATTTATTGCACCCAAACTAGACGTATTTATGACGAACAATTATTGTTTCAATTAAACAAAAAATGCTCAAACAAATATTTATTAAAGTTTTTTTGGCGCATTTTTATCAGTGTAGTTGAAGGTTCAACTAAACCATGCATCACCCTGTATATATATAGCTACTTGTAAAATCCCCGTTTATGCAAATTTTCTGGGATATTTTAAATGAAGATAAAAATGGAAAATAGATCCATATTATCGTCACTCATTTTATAATCTGATTATGTTATACAACGTAAAAATATCCTAAATATGAATTATTGGTCAATCTCCCGAAATTTAATTTGCATGGTCGACAAAGTGTGTCTATCTGCTTTAACGAACTTATTCATTCGTTCCACTTCGCGTAATCGAGTTTTTGTCGTTATAATGCCAAAGTATGCTTATTAACTTTTTTACCATCAAATTAAAAACATCAGTTTGATCAGTTCGAAAAACGCCATCAAAATTTTAATAACCACGTGTTTTTTCTCATTATTTTGATGGCGTTATCATAACAGTAAATTTAAAAATTCTTAGGTATAGGTAGGATATTTTGGTATGGGTCTATTAATTATTAAAAACAGCCAACCGTAGGCAATAGAAAGCTCATTTAATCGGATTTTTAAAAGATCTAGATGGATGTCAACTTTTTTAAGTTGTCTCATTTATAGCACGAGAGAACATGCCATATTGCTGGTTTGACTAGCATACATTTCAATAAAGCAGAACATCTAAATATTTATTTATATTACACTAGGTATATAATTATGTTAACTATGTTATTAATTAATTTTAATTAATATAATTTTCTTTTTCTTAAATTACAATAAAGACATTATTATTATTATTATTATAATTAAAATATAGGTATATATTACAAAATTATTTAGATTGTTATAAGACCAAAATATTATTTAATAAAAAAGTAATTATCATTTCTGTCGTCGTATATCTTAATAAATTATAATTTAATCTGATTATTAGAATCTGGCAACAGGTCAATGCGACGAGCTTAAGGCAGCGGACCATAAAAAGTAATTTAATTGACAGGTTCCACATAACCACAAAATATTTGGTGTGCTGTGCATCTGAGAAGCGTTAGCCGTGTGCTGATTGTTCGTCATTAGCGTAGCATTGTAAATGCGAATTTTAAGATGAATGTGTTCACGCGTTGTAATTGTTTTCATTTTTATGTATTTAGAGAGCTGTTGCAGTTAATTTATTTTATTCTCATATAATTCTGAACTTTCTTTAAATAAAACCTAGTAGAATTGACAAATTTTGGAAGTAACGAAGCAATTTAATGCGAGATACATAAGTGATGCCTCGTAATAATGGAGTCGACTCTGCAATTTCTCTCAAGATAAAAATAATGAAAACAGTGTATTTCTTCAATAATATCTATTTTTCGAGTTTTAAAGGGTACTCACCCTTGACCCCCCCGCCCCCTCCCCCCTAGCTACGCCCATGCGTCCGGCCCATGGAAGCGATGGAAGCTCTGCTTCTCCTGCTTTCACCAGATAAAATAATTTTTTTGCAATGTTATTCCTTATTAGCACGGAAAAAAGGAAATTACTCAATTGTGAACCCCATTTGTAAGTCAGATGATAGGAAACACATCACGAACTATCGACCAATAAGTGTTATAAACAAATTTAGTAAAATTCTCGAAAAGCTCTAAAGCAAAGACTAATAAAAGATAAAGATACATTTTTTTGACTCTAATAACATTCTGTCACGAAAACAATATGAGTTTATAAAAAGCATGAGTACCAGTGATGCGATGCATCAGATCGTGTCTGAAAATACTTCCAACATGAATGAGAAAAAAAACTCTGGCTATCTTCCTTGATCTTGCAAAGGCATTTGACACGGTGCCGCATAATGCCTTAGAGCCCTGCACGGGCCGGGTTTTCATCTCGGGCTGCTACGCGGCCCGGCCCGACTCTTGGGTTCGGGGTCGGGTCGGGCCACTTAAACAACAAAGGTTCGGGTTTTCGGGCCGCAGTAAATTACCCGGGCTTTTCGGGCCGACCGGGCTTCTCGGGCCGACCGGGCTTTTCGGGCCGACCGGGCTTCTCGGGCCGACCGGGCTCTTCGGGCCGACCGGGCTTTTCGGGCCCACCGATATGATAAATAAAAAATAGTTGTGTTAAAAAGTATTTTTAAGACACTCATTTCTTCTTCGTCTCAACTTTTAAATGCATGTCCTAAAAATGGTGTACTTCTCGGGTCGGGCGGGCTCTTCGGGTCGGGTGGGCTCTTCGGGCCGGGCGGGCTTTTCGGGCCGGGCGGGCTTTACGGGCCGGGCGGGCTTTTCGGGCCGGGCGGGCTTTACGGGCCGGGCGGGCTCTTCGGGCCGGGTGGGCTTTTCGGGCCGGGCGGGCTTTTTTCGGGCCGCGTCAACGTCTTAGTTGACGGGCCGGGCCGGGTCGGGCCGTGAAATTTCGGCCCGTGCAGGCCTCTATGATGCCTTAATAAGTAAGCATTCTTGCTAATTATGGTGTTCGTGGTCCTATGTTATTTTCAAGTCTTATTTGAGCGATAGGCAACAGATTGTTTGGCTCAATGACTCCATGAGTGATGTCCGAACTGTTACTATGGAGATACCACAGGGAACAGTTTGGGGACCTATACTGTTTATTACATAAATAAACCTACTCCTTAACGAAGTAAAAACGGGTGGAACAATGCTATCCTATGCAGATGATACTGTTTTGATCTTCGATGGTGATTCCTGGGATGGAGTGAAAAATACTGCTGAGAGGGGTCTGAAATTGGTAAAAAATTGGTTCGACCCTTTCCAGCTCTCACTTAATCTAAAAAAAATGACTTTCATTGCCTTTTCACCAACCGAAAAAAATAGAGCTCATTATAGTGAATTGCATGTAGGTGAGAGTTCGATACAGAAGACCAAACATACAAAATTCCTGGGAATCATTATAGACTGCCACTTGAAGTGGAACTATCATATTAACAAAATTGTGGTGAGTTTGAGGAGAGTACTGCATAAAATCTACATCCTGCGAGAATTCTTGAATGACAAACTTCTTGTATGTCTTTATAAATCGCTCGTCGAATCTCTACTTAGATATGGAATATTGGTCTGGGGTGGAATGTACAAGACTATGTTACGGCCTTTACAGATTATTCAAAACTATATTTTAAAAAGCCTAAACTCTATTACACCTAATTACTCTATTCTGAAGATGTACTGAATGTTAGATGTCTCTATATTTTAACTGTTAGTAAATTTATGTTAAAAATCAATAACCTGTCCATAACCCACAACTTAAATACTAGAAACAGACTTAAAAGAAACTTATCTCTAGCAAGAAACAAAACAACATTAAGTTTAAAATCAATAGTTTACTTGGGTCCCAAAATTTACAACATCTTGCCTGTGAACATTCGTGAAATAAAAGCACATAGGCAATTTAATAAAAAATGTTCTCAGTATATTTTTTTTAATTACGATAATATATACAGTAAACTGTTTTAGTATAGTTGAACACACCAAAGGTATTCCAGCCCAAAACAACTGGCGATATATTCAAAATTGGTATTTTAATTGTTAGTACACTATAGGCCTTTGTCGATCTCTATATTATATTTTGTCTCTAGATTATACTTTGTTGATTAGTTACTACAAGACACATACTAGTGTTTTTTTTTCTTACTTCATATGTAATAATTGTTGATGCCTATTATTGTATTTTTATAATGTATTATTATGTATGTATTATTATTATTATTATTAAAGCATATTATTATTAGATTGGTAATTGATGCATTCCTCGCAGAAGTGATTATTTTTCTAAATACCATAGACCACTATGTAAATACTTATTCGGAAAATGCTCGAGTTATTTTAAATTTTATGTTTTTTTCGAAAATGTCTACATTTCTGTCTAATTAACTTCATTTTAACCAATTGAATTAAATGGTTCCAAGCAACTACTTAACACGGACACAGCCAGTCATACATAAATAAATGCAGAGCCGGCGGGGGGGGGGGGGGGGGGCTAAGCGGAACAAAGGTACCCCGGGCCCTTCAATGGGACCTAAACCTAACTAAATAGAAATCAAACGCAAGTTCTAAGATCTGTATCTACAATTTTCAACAATGAAAGAGCCTAAGCGTTAGAGGGCCTGCGGAATTAACGTCGCGTCGTCCAGCGATTTTCTAATTTGAGGCCCAATAAAAATGGCTTCTTTTAATTTGACGTCACTTAACTGGGAAAAGACTTGTCTTAGGTATTTAAATCCTTTAACCTCTTTATTCATAGCCTTGACAAACTTTTCCATTAGTCCAACTTTAGTGTGAAGAGGAGGCAAAGGACATTTTTTGGGTCTACGAGGGGCACATACTTAACATTTTCAGATC
Organism: Polydrusus tereticollis; assembly: GCA_963920685.1. Classification (NCBI taxonomy): domain Eukaryota; kingdom Metazoa; phylum Arthropoda; class Insecta; order Coleoptera; family Curculionidae; genus Polydrusus; species Polydrusus tereticollis. Next base: position 30,654,880 of record OY987327.1, read on the forward strand.
CCGATTGAAATTAACTCCTTTAAGGACAAATTTTCGTTACATAATGTTCACTCACTGCACGACTGTCTCACAAACAAAGAGCAACATTTTGTAATTCCTCCCTAAAGTCTCACTAAAACTTTTAAATCCCCACGTATCTGGCATTTGTACCGGCTGTAGTTTATTTTATCTAAAAGAATGCACATATTTTCATAGGTTTCTTTCATTGTCACCGAGTGGGCAACTGGTATAGATGGTTTTAAATTTCTGCTATGTAATAACACAGCTTTTAAACTGTATTTCGATAAGTCTATGAACAAGCTCCTCAAAAGGAGAATCCTCGATATTAGTTCCTGAATTAAATCATCGATATAACCTTCAGTCTTTGTCATGCAAAAATATCAATTGTCAAAATGATTGGTGGGTTTTCGCCATACCATTGGAACTACAAAAGGCATACTTTTTGTCTTCCCTTTCATCCACTGCACCAATGATACGCTAAAGCTGACACAGCACATATAGAGACCACTGCTTGTCTTGATCTCCGATTAAAACACCAAAATACATGAAGTGGACTTTTTTCACATTTTCAGAAAATTGTAAAGAAATGCAAGCCATATGTTAATGCAAGGCAAAAATGTGTATTTTACACGGTAAAAAATATCCACCTGGTAAAAATCATTTCAGGAGTGGTAAAAAAAGTAGTGTTAATGTTAACACCCGGATCAACATAATTTACCACATTTTTACACTCATATGGGACCAAAGTTGTTGTAATAAATTTGCCTATAAATTTAACTCTCTAAAAAGTTAATTTTGTTGAATGGGTGTTATTTATTTCATTTTACACTCAATCAGGAAAATTAAATACCTACAATGACAATTAATAACACCATATTAGCGTGTAAATAAACCTCACTAGAAGGTTATTATAATACATTAAGTGTAAAATTATTTTTTAATCGTTTTTTTACACGGCCCCGAGTAAAAATACCTAAACCCGTGTTACCGAAAAGACAGGCGGCACCAAGTGGTGTGAAATTCTAGGAATTGACAGATGACGCCGACGCTACATGCAAACTCAACTTTCAAGTCAGTCTAATTGTGCTCTTTAAACGTGATATAGAATAATGTTATATTTAAATTAAAATATAGAAACAAAGCAAAGTTTTGTAAAGTGCCAAATGAGCGTGCCTCTTATGAGGATCTTGTTAAATTGGGTAAGCATATTAACGAAATTTAATAGAAACCTTACTAATAAGTACGCCATTGTGAAGAAACTAAGTAGGTATTTACATTGCTACAGTTTTCCCTTTAGCTTTTAAATTATTCTGCTGATACAAGCTTATAATATAAATGTATTCCTTTTTTATATAAATACCTACATATTTTACTTCATAGATCTCTAAATAAATATACGATTAATATAATACTTGTGATTTTCATTCTTTTAAATTGTTCCAAAGCATACCTTTATTTAGTTGCTTAGTGTTCTAAGTATACATATATTTATTATGTTATTTGTTTTGTTAAGCTTAACAATGAGGTACATTAAACGTAGATATATAATATATGTTTAATTTACTAAATTGTAAACTATATAATAGGTGTGTCATTTTGTTCAACTAGTTATAATAATAAGTGTAAAAAAATCACAGGGTTTTCCAGTTCTCTTGTAATCATCATTTTGTTTATAAATAAACGATAAATATAATACTCAATATTTTCATTCATTTAACAAACCTTTTTCAAGCGATCTGAAGATTTATATATATTAGGGGCTACTACTTTCGGCTTTGATTAAGTCATTCAATCATGTATCAAACTAAGCAGAGGTTAATAATGTCAAACATCTTGAATGCATAATTTTTTACATTTTTATTATAAACGCCCGGTTAGTTTGATACGGAATTAAATGACTTAAACAAAGTGGAAAGTATTCTAGCCCTGGGTAGATTATTTTATTACACTCACTACAGTAAAATCACACCCAAATAAAAATAAAATTTACACTACAATAATATGATATTTACAATAATTAATCACAAATTACCATTAAAAAATGGTTCACTTACACCTCTCATTATTTCTTTTACACCCTAGAAGGATAGGTTTACAATCTGCGAGTTTAATTTACACTCGATAGTGTAAATGTACCTACCCATAAATAAGAAGAATTAACACTCATCAAAAAGTAAAAAAACCATTCAAAAATGTCTTTTTACAAGATATACTGGATTGGTTAATATACCCTATTGAGTGTGGTCCTATATGTACTTGTACCACCATTAAGTTTTAACTTTTGTACTGTGTATGTATTTGATTGTTGTGGCAGTGTGGCAATTATCTACCTAATAGTTACAGAATTTAAAGAAAGGCCGTAAATAAAAAAAAGTCGCAAATAAAGAAAAACATACTCTTATTCACTGGACTGAATAAGTATGTAAAATCAATAATTAAAAAAAATATGTAGGTAGCCCTCGATCATGTTCTAGTAATTTAATTACCGTGATATAACACAAATTCCAATTCCGTTAGTTGGAAAAACTGATGCACTAGGTATATTTAAAACCATTAGCCTACTTTGTTTCGGCTAAATGTATGCTTCCTGACTACATAACGAATTTTCCGTAGAACCGGCACGACTGATGGTATAAAGTAACGTGTTATCTTGTTTCCGTTGCGTAATTTGCGTTTTAACAAATTACGGATATGACAGGGGAAAGCGGGGATATGTCGCCACTCGAGGTATAGTATAACTAAACTTAATTGAAACATCAACAGTGTTTGGCAAACTTCCAAATGTCTTTCTTTATTAGGTACAATAAATATTTTTTTAAGATTTTGACCTCCCTGTATATCAAAAAAATTATCCAATCACAATACCTTTTTTTTTATAAAAAAAATGGTGTATAAAGAATAATCTTTTGTCAAAAATAAATTAAGAATTAGATCCAGCCGTACACCCTGTATAAATATATTTGTTAATATTCTAGTACAGTGGTCGCCGACCTGTCGATCGCGAGCTACCGGTGGCTCGCAAAGGCAATTCTGGTAGCTCACAACATATTCTAATTTTTAAAAATACATAATATGTACCGAGTGTCCCACTAAGAATGGCTGTCGGCCGTATCTCAGAAAGTGTTAGTCGTATGGCTTGCGGAAAAAAAATATATTAGGTAAAGTGGTCATGAGAAATTGCTGGAAATTATTTTTAAGTTTCTCAGACTGGCGCTAGAGGGCGCAACAGTAACAGTAAATATGAATCACGAAGTTTCCTCAAAAGTCGCCTAGTTAAGGTAGGCCCGAAAATAACATATTTGTATATTTCGAAGATTTATTAATAAAATTCACCTATAGAACGTGTTCGTCACTTTTCAAATAAAGTGCTTGGGGAAGGTTGAACATTATTTGTAATAAATGCTGATAACTCCGGTCTGGCTTAACATAATTTAGTAAACTTAGTTTTGTTAAAAAGGGCTTTTCTCACTCTATAATATATCATCTTATGAACTACGGCAATATGTGTTTTACACTAGGCGCTAGGGGGCGCTGTCTTACAACTTCACAAACATTGCGCGTTTTTTGCATAATTGTAAATATAATAGTATATTCAATTTTACCGGATTACAAGGATGATTAAAAGTCTAAGAAGTCAGCGAAAACCGCAAGTTAATATCTATTTTCAATCCGGAGATATCAACAACAAAAATCATAATTACGGAACATTATGATTTTATTTTCAAGTTGCCATTGTAAAGGTTTTTTTAAGAGTCAAATAGGCCTTGGAAAAACAAAATATGAAGGTACGTATGTTTCGAGCAAATATATCGTTACGACAATAATTCTCAGTGGCGCCCTAAATGTTCAAATTGTCGCCCATTGTTCTGTATACACGACTCCAATCTCCCCTGGTTGATAATACTGCAGTTTCCACCTCTGCCATAGGGATAAGTGGGTTTGTTGAAACGTCCGTACGTAATGATTTTTAAAAAGAACTCAATAATAGTTTATTAGGAGTTAAAAAACTTAGGAGTTAAAAAACCCAAAGTCTTGGTCTCAAATTTTATAAAAGTTTTAATATGCTGTCGATAAGTTTATGTAGGTTACATGTTTCACCTTCTCGGGCATCATCAGACCTAATCTAACAGTAAAAATGAAACATCTTTACAAAAATACAGTAATGGCGCTAAAATATATGACATAACACGTGTGCCACACTGCCACAACAATCAAATACATATACAGTAAAAAAGTTAAAACTTAATGGTGGTACAAGTACATATAGGACCACACTCAATAGGGTATATTAACCAATCCAGTATATCTTGTAAAAAGACATTTTTGAATGGTTTTTTTACTTTTTGATATTAAAAAAATAACAATATTGAATCTATGAAAAATGATATTAAAAAATGGTGTAATTGTAATGATTTCATTTTAAATGAGAATAATTTTTTCCATTTAAAAATAAGAAGAAAATAACTTAACAATTAAAATAGTTAAACATCTTAAGTTTTTAGGATTATTTCATGATAGTGATTTAAATTTTAATGAGCACATTAATCAAATCATAAATAAATTAAATAGGTTTTGTAGCACGGTTAGAAGAATTTCCTATTTGTATTAAAATACACATACAAAAAAATACTGTTATATCGTTATACACATAGCAATTTAACTTACTGCATCTTTATGGGGAGAAACTAACAAAATATAATTTAGATAAATTGCAAAGATGTCAAATATGATAACAATATTGAATGTATGAAAAAATGATATTAAAAAAATTAAAAAATGGTGTAGCTGTAATGATTTCATTTTAAATGAGAATAAATGTTTTCATTTAAAAATAGGAAGACTGAAAAATATTAACTTGCCAGATATTGACATAAATAACTCAACAATTAAAATAGTTAAACATCTATTTAGGATTAATTCTGGACAGTGATTTAAATTTTAATGAGCACATTAATCAAATCATAAATAAATTAAATAGGATTTGTAACACGGCTAGAAGAATTTCCTATTTGTATTTAAATACACATACAAAAAAAAATACTGTATAACTTATTTAGCATCTTTATGTGGAGAAACTAACAAATAATTTAGATAAATTGCAGAGATGTCAAAATAAAAGTATTAAAGCATTAAATAATTATCCTATAATACATTAATTGTTAATGTAAATCATGTTATTTTGACAAACATCACCTTCATTAAAACAACAGATATACACAATTATTATAATCTTTCTAAAAATCAATTCTTTTTTAACTCTACGAACACGACAAGGGGTAAAAGTACTATAACTCATAATGGATTAATTGAATACAACAAAAGTCCACAAAGTTTAAAGGCAGTAAAGAATAAAATAACATTCAATGAACATTTAAAAGCTTATGTATTAAAAAAAAAAAAAAAAATAAAATAATAATAATGAATAAAAATGATAATAAATAGGGCATATAAATAATATTATATTCCTAAGGGGTTCAATATAAAATGTTTGCATTTTAATAGAATTCTAAAAATAAGTATATTTTATCATAAAGTTAAATAGTTAAAACGTCTATCGTTTTTAAAAGTACATAAGACAAGCTTTATCATAACATGAATGATCAAACTGATTTCACAAGCGAAAGAAGGGCTTTTGTGCACACCAGAAGTAAAAAGCTTGACTAACAAGATATTTCTATTCTTTTAGGACAGATGCTGTAAAAGAGAACATCCAAATTCAGGAAAAAAGCATCGCAAAGAAAAATGTTAAGACACAAAACATGAGATTTGTCTAGTTTTCCAGTCTATACTGTTTTAGCTCAGACTTGCATTAAATGGAAGTTGACGGGAATATAATGGCTAATTTAAGAAGAATAATGTAAAGAACAGGTAGGTACATAGACATATAAAAAAGTATATGTCTATGGGTAGGTAAATGGCTTCTCCGTCTTGATTATAAATAGTTATTAGAAGCGAGTGTAAACAATTTCATTGTTATCAGGTAAAGGTCGTTACCCTAACATAAGTATATGCAACGGAATAATAAATCGCTCCAGTTTTTCAATATTTGAATAAATATTTTAGGGTTTTTCTAAAAGGTTTTCTATAATTCTATTTTGAGTCCACCAGTCCGAAAAAATGTGGTAATAAATGGTGCACGGTAAAAAATGGTCTACCGGTTGCATCGTCGGGTGGTGGACATGGAATTCATGAAAATTTTGAATTGGCTCTCCTAATTATTTTAGACATTTTTTTTACCACTGAGCTGCCTCAACGAACAAACTTTACTCCGTTTCGGTCAACCAGTTAAGGGGTTAAGTATGCTAATACTTTGTAAGCTATTTCAAACCCTATTACATAGTGAACAATAATAAAAACATCAGTAGTTTTGAGGTTTATTTTAAATATTTATGTTATTCTTCAATAAACTTATTCATAAATTCTAACTAGTTAATTAACACAAATAAGTTAAAGTATTTCCAAAAATATGTTTAAATCGTTTGTTTCCAATATATATGTTTTCATTTCAATTTTATATTTGTTTAATGAAATAGTTTTTTAAATATTTGTTGATTAATAATAATTTAATAAAAAATAAATATTTGAAAAAATTTTGTTCTACAGATTTATTTATTTTGGGTTTTATAGATATTTTATTTTTATAACGTGTATTATGGTTATGGTCTTTAAACTGTATGAGGTTTTAAATATATTATTATACTGTATGTCCGGGAATGTGGTAGACAAGAGGGCAAGCGGACCAAGAACTTCATTTTTCGAGGAAAAGTCATTATAAAAATGTGTGGTCGTTAAAAAAATACGATTGTCGATGAAAAAAAAATATATTGTATACAGGGTGTCCAACAGGGTGTCCCAAATTTTTTACAAAAGTAAAGTAAAGTTTCTAGCAAAATGCAATTTAAGAGAATTGTTTCAAATCATCACAACTTCTAAGATATTGGTTTTCATTAAGTTTGGATAGCAAAAATATATTTGCTTTAAATTTGCATTTTACCAAAAAAGTTTGGTAGGTGTACCGTGTACCTTTGATTTTGTATACCTTTAAGTATCACCTTTGATTAGGTACCTCAGAAATAAATTATTACAGTGTCAAGCAAAACGTCATTTTAAGTAACTTTTAAAGATTTTATTAGTCTACAATGTTAACATAATTATATAATAAAACATGATTAAAGTAAAAGGAAAATAATTTGTTGTATTAAAATTAATTATTAATACATTATTATCAAACCAATTATTTATAATTTTAAAATCTTTTTTAATTTTCTTATTTAAATTGTCCCAATTTGTATCGCTATAAAGAAATAGCAGTGTCGTCTGCAAAACTATGAATTTTCCCATCGCAATTTATACAAAATAAATTATTAATGTAAATATTAAAAAAATATTGGGCCTAAAATTCTTCCTTCAGGAAAAATACTTTTGGATAGCTATCTGCTTCATCTAATTTAACATATAAGCTGTTCTATCTTTAAGATAATTTTTAATTAAGTCTAACTGCTTTCCTCTAATCCACTATCTTCAATTTTTTTCAATAGTAAATTATACCTAACCGTATCAAAGACTTTTTTGCTAAATCCAGAAAAATACAAGGTGTTGTATTATCCTATGCATTATATATTTTTATATTTATTTTGTTCTGTTATATAGAAAATAGCATGCTATAAATAAAATTTTTTTTTTCTAAATAATTATCAATTCGTATTTTTAAAATTTTTTCAAAAAATCAAGATTATAATGTTAGAGGTCTGTAATTACTAATTTCACTTGAATGTCCATTTTAAAAAGGTTTTATTATACCAATTTTAAAAGCTTATGGATACCTACTTGTTAAAAAATTTTAACTGTAAGAAAAGTAAGTAGCCCGGAAATTGTAGTTTTAATAGATTTTAACATTTCTGTGGTTATACTATGGACACCAAGAGACTTTTAAATTTTAAACTATCAATTATATTTTCAAATTCTTAATGATTCGCTTCTTGTAAATAAAACAAATCTATATCGTTTTTTTTATTTTATAAATGTGTTATTACATTTGCTAGTTTTTTACCGACTTCGGAAAAATAGTCGATAAAGCTATTAGCTATACCACAGAAAATAGCTATATTTTCTGTGGCTATACTTTTCTTGCCAGTAATTGACTTATTTTTAAATTTGATTTCGCTAATATTATGTTTTTGGTATTTATTACATATTTTTTTAATGATTTTCCACATTAGTTAAGTAATTTGTTTCTATTAATTTTATATTTATATAATAAAAATCGATTCTTTGTATTTTTTTTGTAATTTTCTGTCTTATTATAATTTAGTAAGCCACTAGTAATCCATTCAGTACATTATTTTGAATTTCTTTTATTAAATCATTAGATAAGTCATTTGTTTCAGAATAAGAACAGAAATTTCTCCAATCTGGCTTTGTCGTATTTTCTTCTAATTTGTAGTAATTACCGTAATTTTTATACATTAATAAAGGTTCTTTTTTAGTATTATTATTAATAAGTTTTTGCAAAATTTTTGTGTAATGATCCGCTAGTTGATATTTAAAAGTTGTTGATTTAAAAGTATATGAATTGTTTTTACAAAGATACGATCAATGCAAGGGTTATGCTCTTTTAGTTCTTTTGTGTTTTCATTTATAAATTATATTCACTTAACAAATTTAAATACTCATTACTACCTTTAGATTTTAAAGAAATATCAATATTATCATTACTAGAATTACCGTTTCATTTTTAAAAGTATGTTTAATATTAACAAAAAAATTCTTTAAATTTATAGTAAATTCGAAAACATCTAGTGGGCGAAGTTTATAGATACTTATAATATTTTTTTCCCAATGTTTTAAGAAAGTTGCTCTTATTTTTCCCAAAAAGATAATATCAAAAAAGTGATTATGGTTATTTTTAACATAGGTACACATAAAACGGTAATTTTTATTAAAATCTCCATTATTAAAAAATATATGCCTAATAATTATTTAATTTGAATAAATCGGCATTAAAACTTTCCAAGTTTCCATGAACACTATAACATCAAAATTATAGTCGAGTTGACATAATTTAGTTTCATCAAAATTTTTTGAAATGCTTCTAACATTATCATGGTATATTGAAAAATTATTAAATGGGCTTATTATTGAATTAAGTAATAAAATTATTTTGCTCTTCAATAAGCTGCGTTTGAATACTTGTTATTTTAAAATTAGATATATATTCATCCATTATTAAATTAAAAATATTAAAAAGTTATGCATAAAGAAAATAAAATATATAAATGTGTACTTACAGTACGAAAAATAAAATATACTGAATTTAAATACTTTAAAATAAGTAGAAAATTAAATATAATTTAGTTATAAGATGTATCCCATTTTTTAAGATTTTCTATTCCTTCTTCATTTGTTATTTAATTATCTTTTCTTCTTCATTTTTTCTCACAAATATTTTTCCATTTTTGCCCCATGCAAATTTATAGTTAATTTTTCCCAATTATTTAGCTTTTTTAAGTTAAAATTTGTTTCTAGTTGTTAAATGTTCCTTTATGTAAATACTTGTTTCTGGTCCTGGTAGTTTAAGATCGATACTTGTGATTTCTCCATTTTTTTAAAATAAGCTTCTGATTATTACAATTAATTTCAATGGTATTGTTGCTTTCTTCTTGTTTGAATTTTGTTTGTTCTATTAATTATATCTTCTTTTCTGCTGTTTACTACAATTTTGGTTAAAATTTGTTTTGTAACGCCCTCATCATTTTTCATGTCTTGGTTTTAAACTCCTTTTATTTCAATATTATTTATGTTTTATTGTTTGCGCTAATATTTAATTTTGTTGTTAAAAAATTAATTTATTTTTTAAACCTTATAACTTTCTGTTTTAAAGAGTAATTTTCTAACTTTCAGATATAAAAATAACATATTTTTCTAATTCATTTACGTTTTTTAAAATATGTTGTTCGGATTCAAAAACTTTGTGATTTTTAAGATCTTCTAAATTTTGATTATCTTCATCTTCTAAAATCCCTAGACATTTGTAGTAAATCCATCTGTTACCTTTTGGTTTTTTTTTAATTTTCTTGAAAAGTAATAAAATTATTGTTATCTGATTTTGTGCATTTAATTTAGTAAATTAGTATTAATTTTTAAGTTCTCCACAAAAATATGTATTGTAAAGTCCAACTTCTTTTTTATCTTGAGAACATATTTCAAGTTTTGAAATTTTTTCTCGAGTTCCTTTCCCTCCTTTTTTCGCATTTATTTTACCTACTTTGCTTTTTCTTGTATTTTTATGCCTTACCTTGTCAATGTCAAGCTAATTTGTCACAAAATTCGTCCAAATGTAAATGTTTTTCTGGTTATAGCCTATTTGCTTCTTCTTACCTGCAATTATTGTACTTATGTAAAAAATGTTACTTTTATGTTCTTATAATTTTTAAAATCCAATGTATTTCGACTTTTTTCTATGTAAAAATTTGTATAATCAGGTGTATAATAGAGGGATGTTTCTTCGATATGCCATATGAGATTCGGGTTATTAGAAAACCTCTCCTCCCATACTAGTGCTGTTTCTGTGTAGTTTTTTCCGCACTTCCTCATAATTATTAACAACTTGCACATTTAAATTCGCTTTTATGTTTGATTGAGCAGTTAAGTGAGAAATAAGTTAAAACTTCAAAATTCTCATCTGACTTAGGTAATAATAACGTATCACCATGGAAACGAATAATAATTCTGAAATGAGCGAAGATTTATATTGTTAAAGTTTATTTATTTTTTAAATTTTTGTAGTTGTGTACAAAGGGAGATACTGGCTAGAGTACAGAGATACAACCAGAGCCATAAACAAACAAATAAGTTAAAACCCCGCACCACTCAAAATAAGAGAGGAGTTCCCATTGCCTCATCAAAATTGTATGAAAATACTTATTCAAACCGAGATATCTATCACCTTTTGTAACATATTAAAAAACTAACATGTTCTGGTAAATTATACAGTGTGTACCGCGTGTTCCACCTAAGGAGGTAATCGGCTATATCTCAGAAAGTAATAACACTAGGACTTTGGGAAAAAAATGTATATCGATAAAAGCGGTCAAGAGAAATTGAAGTTCGCAAAATGACCGCTAGGGGGCGTAAGAGAAGTTTCAAAATAGAAATGCCGATTTTCTCTTGATTTTTCTTTATAAAAATATGTTAAAAATATAAGCATTGTATTCTTTATAAAATTATGCAACTTTATGTTAGGAATCGTTTTTTTCTATTTTCAATAATAAAGTGGTGGGAGAAGGTCAAACTTTTTTTCTTTCAAACGCTGATATCTCTGCTTTGGATAAACCGATTTTATTCAACTTGGCCTTGAAAAAAAGCCCTTCTTTTCCTCTACACGTAGATCTATTAACTATACCATATTGATTCTCATGGTGGCCACTAGATGGCGTTTTTCCGTAATTCCTCAATGAATAGGGATTTTCTCAAAAAAATCAAATGTTATGATATGACTTTTTTATTATATTTTATTTTAGGCTTATAAAGGCTATTAAATAGTGGAATAAAAAATCCAGGTCCGTATTTAAAATAAAAAAGTTGATGATGGTCGCTCGAATCCGAAACGTCGGATTAAAAAACTAACCCCATCAGCTTGTAGAGGAGGAAAAGTTACTATAAGGAAGTGAAAACCGCAACGTGATATCTTTTGTTAAACTAGAGAAATTAGGGATAATAATAATTAATATGGAAAAATAGGCCATTTTTTAAAACATTAATTAATCAATTAAATCTACGGTATAACAAAAGATATCACGTTGCGGTTTTCAGTTCCAAATAGTAACTTTTCCTCCTCTACAAGCTGATGGGGTTAGTTTTTTAATCCGACGTTTCGGATTCGAGCGACCATCATCAACTTTTTTTATTTTAAATACGGACCTGGATTTTTTATTCCACTATTTAATAGCCTTTATAAGCCTAAAATAAAATATAATAAAAAAGTCATATCATAACTATTGATTTTTTTGAGAAAATCCCTATTCATTGAGGAATTACGGAAAAACGCCATCTAGTGGCCACCATGAGAATCAATATGGTATAGTTAATAGATCTACGTGTAGAGGAAAAGAAGGGCTTATTTTCAAGACCAAGTTGAATAAAATCGGTTTATCCAAAGCAGAGATATCAGCGTTTGAAAGAAAAAAAGTTTGACCTGCTCCCACCACTTTATTATTGAAAAGAAAAAAACGATTTCTAACATAAAGTTCCATAATTTTTTAAAGAATACAATGCGTATATTTTTAACTTATTTTTATTAAGAAAAATCAAGAGAAAATTGGCATTTCTATTTTGAAAGTTCTCTTAGCGGTCATTTTTCGAACTTGAAAATAATTTTCTCTTGGCCGCTTTTATCGATATATATTTTTTCCCAAAGTCCTAGTGTTATTACTTTCTGAGATATAGCCGATTATCTCCTTAGGTGGAACACCCGGTACATAAAGTAAGGAACAAATTCATTATTTTATAATCTAAAAACATTTCGTAAAAATTCATAAACACGGGTATAATAATTTTCAATTGCGCATATTTTGACTTATAAATTTATTATACAGGGTAACTCATGTAGTAGATATGACATTATCGACGATATTTTTAAATGGAAACCCCTATATTTTAGTTCAGATCTGTAATCTTCAAGAACAGCTGACTTCAAAAACTCTCTTAGGGCCTAAAATTGATAGTTTCGTAGCTACAGGGTAAAACAAATAATTTTATTTAAGATACATTTTTTTAAAAGTAGGCTTATTTGCTGTTATGTTTTTTTTTAAGTAGGCTTATTTGATGTTATGTATATGGTATTTAGATAATGACATTATTCTGAATATTTATTGAATTTTTCTAGTAAGTTTAGTAGAAGTAATAAAATTAATTTTAACATTTAGTTACTATGCGTTTATCTCCCACACAAAGAATAGAAATTCTTATGATGATTGGATATGGTGATAGGATTCGTACCCAATAAGAAGCTTGCATTTTGTTCAACGCTAAGTACCCAGAAACACCAATTACTAGTTCAACTGTGAGTAAACTTGAAACAATTTGAGAAACGGGTTCTGTGGAAGATCTTCCCAGGAAAGGCCGTCCAGCTATTGCGGATGATAAAAAATTAAATATTTTATTGGCTATAGAAGAAGATCCCCATAACAGCGTCCGCCAGATTGGCATAAATCATGAGGCGGCTGCTATGACCGTTCATAACCTATTAACGGTAGAAAAATGGAACCTGTTTAAAATCCGACTGGTTCATGAGTTGAATGAAGATGATCCAGATCGTAGGATGGAGTTTTGTTAAATATTAATGGAACGAAGTAACGCAGACCCCACGTGGATAGACAGATCCAAAGGGCTACGGCTTCACTCTGGGGATGTAAAAGGCTCCTGGGCAAAACCTGGGGACTTAACCCCAAAGCCACCCTGTGGCTTTGGACAGCGGTAATCAGGCCCATGCTGCTCTATGCTTCGGTAGTATGGTGGCCTGCGGCAGAACTAACAACAGTAAAGACCCGCTTAGCTCGGGTACAACGTCTGGCGTGTACGAGCACGACGGGAGCTATAAGAACGACTCCAACTGCGGCCCTGGAGGCTCTACTTGCGCTTCCGCCTCTTCATATAATAGTGAAAGCGGAGGCCATGAGAGCGTCCTACAGGATAAAACAATGGGGTATGTGGTTAGATAAGGGCCATGGCCTAGGCCATGCCAGCATTCTGGGAACGCTTGTGCGGGGGGAGGGTATGCTGGAATCGCCCAGTGACATTCTTCCTCCCACATACGTGTTCAGAAAATCGTTCAGCACAGAGATACCGACTAGAGACGCCTGGGGCGAGGACCAAAGAGCTCAGACGGAAGGTCAAGGGCTCATCTGGTATACAGACGGGTCTAGGACTGACGGGGGCTCGGGTGCTGGCGTCTGGGGCAGGAGGCCAAGGTGCGAATTAACCTTCGCACTGGGCTCACACGCCTCAATTTTTCAGGCGGAAATATTCGCTATCAACAAGTGCGTACTGGCGAACCTCGATAGAGGTTATAGGAATCAGCAAATCACGATTTGCACCGACAGCCAAGCAGCCATAAAGGCGCTGGCATCAAACAAATTCGTGTCGAAAGGAGCCCTAGACTGTCGAGAAAATCTCAACGTCTTAGGCAACTCCAATAGGGTGCGGCTCATCTGGGTTCCAGGACACAAAAATATACAAGGCAACGAGGAAGCTGACACGTTGGCTAAACGTGGTTCAGCGGCCTCATTCAGGGGGCCCGAGCCAGTGCTGGGGCTTCCAGCGGGCTTTGCCAACAATGTCATTGACAAGTGGGTAAAACGGGAAGCCAAAGAGAATTGGACAAATACAGCGGGGCTCAGACAGGCTAAGCTCCTCATTCAGGGGCACTGTCAAAACTTCGCCGACACGCTATCCAGAATGAGTAGGAAAAACCTAAGGATCGTTACGGGCATCCTTACTGGGCACGGCGGTCTGAATAAGCATCTGTATACAATGGGGCTGAACAACTCAGCAGTATGCAGGTTCTGCAAGCAGGAGAACGAGGACTCACTGCATGTCCTATGCTTCTGTAATAGCCTTATACGAAAAAGGCACCAGTACCTGGGTGCAGGACTACTTGCACCAGCGGATATCAAGGAGCTTTCACCAACCCTAGTGCTCGCCTTCGTGAAGGGCATAGGTTTGGCGCAACCCTAACCAACGCGGCAGAGCACAATGGGTCGACAGGCCTGAGTGCTGCGGTGTCAGAGCTGCCCGCACTTACATACATACTGTGACAACAATTATTTTGTGGTTATAATTTATTAACGTCAATAACTGTCTATCACAATACCTAGGTAGTATTCAGTGGAGATTCACTCATAAATAAGTCAATTTTAACTTTGACAATTTCTTTTATTTATAACCCAATATTCAGTCCACAAGGATAAAATAAACAAAAAGAAATCCTTCTTCCAATCTTGGCCTTTTCAAAATGACTCCAATCTGTTCGTTGGTCCAGTCGCTGAATGTATATCCTCTAATTCCGGTGGGTTCAGAACCAATATTGTGTCGGTTAAAGTATAACTTGCGAGTTCTCTGTAGTCAAAATAAAATAAAGTTTTGTTGTTAAGGAATGTAAATCTAATAGTAATAATTAAATAAATCTCTACTATGACAAAGAATCGCACCCAGGTCAGGTCGCAGTGTACGATCTTTTATAGCCGAGAATAAAATGGGGCTCCGCTGTTACGGGATATAAATCCAACAGCAAGAATTAGATAAAATAGAATCTCTACTATTATAAAGTATCGCACCCAGGTCAGGTCGCAGTGTACGATCTTTTATAGCCGAGAATAAAATGGGGCTCCGCTGTTACGGGATATAAATCCAACAGCAAGAATTAGATAAAATAGAATCTCTACTATTATAAAGTATCGCACCCAGGTCAGGTCGCAGTGTACGATCTTTTATAGCCGAGAATAAAATAGGGCTCCGCTGTTATGGGATATAAATCCAACAGCAAGAATTAGATAAAATAGAATCTCTACTATTATAAAGTATCGCACCCAGGTCAGGTCGCAGTGTACGATCTTTTATAGCCGAGAATAAAATAGGGCTCCGCTGTTATGGGGTACAAACCCAACAGCAAGAATTAGATAAAATATTTCTACTATGAAGGAGAATCAATCCACAATTATTGTGTCTAGTAATGCACAGCTTGTGAGTTCTCTATAGCCGAAATAAAATAGGGCTCCGCTGTTATGGGGTACAAACCCAACAGCAAGAATTAAATAAGGATATTTCTACTATGAAGGAGAATCAATTCACAATTATTGTGTCTAGTAATGCACAGCTTGTGAGTTCTCTATAGCCGAAATAAAATAGGGCTCCGCTGTTATGGGGTACAAACCCAACAGCAATAATTAAATAAAGATATTTCTACTATGAAGGAGAATCAATTCACAATTATTATGTCTAGTAATGCACAGCTTGTGAGTTCTCTATAGCCGAAATAAAATAGGGCTCCGCTGTTATGGGGTACAAACCCAACAGCAAGAATTAAATAAAGATATCTCTACTATGAAGGAGAATCAATTCACAATTATTGTGTCTAGTAATGCACAGCTTGTGAGTTCTCTATAGCCGAAATAAAATAGGGCTCCGCTGTTATGGGGTACAAACCCAACAGCAAGAATTAAATGAAATAGAATCTCTACTATTATAAAGAATCGCACCCAGGTCAGGTCGCAGTGTACGATCTTTTATAGCCGAGAATAAAATAGGGCTCCGCTGTTATGGGATATAAATCCAACAGCAGAAAATAACGAATTTTTATACTCGTTAACCCTAAATAAATAACCTTTTCAGGATCTCACCTTTCAGGAAACTTCAAGTTCTTGCTTCTCTGAAAGCTGGAGCTCGAATGAATTCTCCATCGCGCTGCATTGTAATGCAACGATACGTCTACGTTCCCAGGTAGCTCTGACGCATGCGCACCACAGTTTCTTATACGCTGACGATCAGCTAATTCAACATAGACTTGTTTTTCTTCCGCTTCA
Source organism: Polydrusus tereticollis (assembly GCA_963920685.1). Taxonomy (NCBI): domain Eukaryota; kingdom Metazoa; phylum Arthropoda; class Insecta; order Coleoptera; family Curculionidae; genus Polydrusus; species Polydrusus tereticollis. The sequence goes on from OY987327.1 coordinate 30,671,457, forward strand.
CCCAGCATTCCCCACGGCTGTATATCTTCACACCACGACCAGAGATCCTCTTCCTCAGGCTTAGTTGTTATTGCCTGCGGTGAGTCACCCACGGGGTTTGGGTCGCTTGCCACTTCTTTGCCACTCGGCCGGCAGTCGGACGGAGGTTTAGGGAACCCTAACAGGTCCTGGACACCAGGTGCAGATGTGGCGTCTCGGTCTGGGCCCTTCGCCACCTCCGTAACGTTGACGGAAAAGTCGTAGCTGACTTCCTGGAGCTCTGTTTGTCCATTGGGCGAGTATGCGGCCATGGCATCATTAATCCAGGCCTCCAGGAAGCCGCTCGGCGAAGACGGTAGCAGCACGTCCTGCATTCGGTCAAAAGCTGCTGCGTAATTTAAGGCCATGTGTCTGGCTCACAACAGCTTTGTTAAAACGTAATAAAAGTACTTCAAAACTTTTCTTCGAACTCTGTATATTATATAGGTCTTATTCTGACTCTATATAATGTTTAACTAATAACACTTGTTATGCCTAAGTATTTTATTCTAACTTATAACACAAATTAAACGACTTCGTAACTTTAATGAAATATTTATTGGTCCGACTATTATTTTAACAACTCCCATAAAAGTCCCAGTTTATGCTTTAGGGTACTTTTAGGTAAATGCGTAATTTACATTTAATTACTTTAAAAACAACTCATCAACTCGAGTTGTGACGTACTATGATGACTGCAGCTAATTCGATCTTATCAGTTTGAACCCCCGTGAATGACTGAATCTAATACGAAATTGTCGGCTATTTATAGTAAAATCCAATACCAGAACACCCCCCCCCCCCCTTAGAGATCAATTTAGCTGTTGTCGAATAAACAACAACAACAAAATATTTACAGTTACAATTTACCTAACTAATATTTACACTTTTCTTCATCTGTTTCTCGAGGATTGTCCTGGTGTTGATCGCCATCCCTCTGGCCGTAGCTCCATTTCTACTCTATGCTACGCTTTAGAACGTTCTGGTCTGGAGGATCGTCTTGGTGTTCATCACCATCTCTCTGGCTGTGGCTCCGTTGAAGTCATCTCTGCGGCTCCTGGCTTGGTTCAGCAAGGACTGCAACTGTAGAGGCCATTCTTCTCTGGTCAACGCTAAAATTCTGGTCTTCATTTTCTCAAATGGTATCATCGTGGAAACTACTGATTTCTCTGCCGTGCCAACGGTTGTTATGTTGGTTGCATGGGCTATCTTCTCTCTATACTTTGCCACATCTGGCGCTAGCATCAACAAACTGGGCGTTCCCCATCTGCTAATCACTTCGGCTTGTATAAATTCTATCAGCGAAGCTGGGTGAATATTTCTATGTGGTCTTGCTTCTATAAATCCACTGAATACATCAACAGCACAGTACAGGGCTGTAAATCTACTGTGTCTGGTCCTGGGTAAATCTTCAATAATTGTAATAATAACTGTGCCCCACGGTTTTAACATTCCGTGGCACAGGTCATCCTCTTTGAAATGCTGACAACACAAACACTGACTAAAGTGCGTGTCCACATCCTTGTCTATCGTCGGCCACCATAACCACTTCTTGATAATCTCCTTCATTCCTTGTCTAGTATTGTGGCGTATTCCATGAGCCAAGTTGAGTATATTTCGCCTGTGGTTCCTCGGACACCACACCGCCACTCCGTCTTCCTCCTGACGCCCCACAACTCCAAAACGGTCTACCAGCGGCACCCTAACATCTCTCTGGATGCTCACACGCAGGTCCCTGGCAACCGGGTCCATTGCTTGCGTTCCAACAATCCCTAGGAGTGCGGTTATCCACCGCCCATCTCCTGGGGCCTCCTTCTCCAACTTGCTATGCAACCACAAGACTGTCTCCGCATCTACTTCTGTTTGATGGGACACCACTCCAGGCACGTCATATTTCAAAACTTCTTTTTCTTCTTTAAACTCTTTAACTTCCTTAAAATGGGTCTTTGACCTAGGCGCATCGAAGGGCTTTAAGTCTTCCCTGCCTTTAACGGTCTTTCGCTCGGGCGCCATGTAATGCAACGATACGTCTACGTTCCCAGGTAGATCTGACGCATGCGCACCACAGTTTCTTATACGCTGACGATCAGCTAATTCAACATAGACTTGTTTTTCTTCCGCTGCACCCAGCATTCCCCACGGCTGTATATCTTCACACCACGACCAGAGATCCTCTTCCTCAGGCTTAGTTGTTATTGCCTGCGGTGAGTCACCCACGGGGTTTGGGTCGCTTGCCACTTCTTTGCCACTCGGCCGGCAGTCGGACGGAGGTTTAGGGAACCCTAACAGGTCCTGGACACCAGGTGCAGATGTGGCGTCTCGGTCTGGGCCCTTCGCCACCTCCGTAACGTTGACGGAAAAGTCGTAGCTGACTTCCTGGAGCTCTGTTTGTCCATTGGGCGAGTATGCGGCCATGGCATCATTAATCCAGGCCTCCAGGAAGCCGCTCGGCGAAGACGGTAGCAGCACGTCCTGCATTCGGTCAAAAGCTGCTGCGTAATTTAAGGCCATGTGTCTGGCTCACAACAGCTTTGTTAAAACGTAATAAAAGTACTTCAAAACTTTTCTTCGAACTCTGTATATTATATAGGTCTTATTCTGACTCTATATAATGTTTAACTAATAACACTTGTTATGCCTAAGTATTTTATTCTAACTTATAACACAAATTAAACGACTTCGTAACTTTAATGAAATATTTATTGGTCCGACTATTATTTTAACAACTCCCATAAAAGTCCCAGTTTATGCTTTAGGGTACTTTTAGGTAAATGCGTAATTTACATTTAATTACTTTAAAAACAACTCATCAACTCGAGTTGTGACGTACTATGATGACTGCAGCTAATTTGATCTTATCAGTTTGAACCCCCGTGAATGACTGAATCTAATACGAAATTGTCGGCTATTTATAGTAAAATCCAATACCTGAACAGCATTGTCCTGGCACAATTCGCCTTTGCTTCCTCCTTCAAGGGGCATATCCCTGGCGGTTGCGCGGCTAGCGTCAGTCGTTGTCTCAGGGGCGGCGATCTGTGCAGGGCAGTTTGAGACCGCCCCAGGTCGTATTTTGGGGTCGGCCTCGGTGGTAGAGAGCATGTCGTGTGTTCCGTCGTCCTCGGCCGTCCGGGCTGGAGGGGTTTCGTGATGTAATGCCATATTCTCGGCCATTACACTTTTTGCCACGTGCTTTTTGCGGTCTGCCGACCTGGTGCAGGTTATGCCCAGGTGGTAGCTTCTTGTATGCGCCTTCCTGGCGATGGCGTCGACTGCTGCAGGTGTGGCACTATGTGTCCAATGCTGGCAGCGGCGGCTATGTCGATTTTGGTATTATTTTTTACTTTAATTCGGTTCGCCGTGCGGTTTTACTTCTTTGCCGACCTGGTGCAGGTTATGCCCAGGTGGGAAATTGTTGTATGCGCCTCCTCGGCGATGGCGTCAGCTACTACAGTGGTGGCACAGACCGTCTAGGGCTGGCAACTTCAACTGGAGCTTATTCACGTACTATTCTTCCTTTAATTTATTCTGCCACGTAGATTTCGCGTTTTGCCGACCTGGTGCAGGTTATGCCCAGGTGGTGAACTATTGTATACGCTTCCCTGGCGATGGCGTCGGCTGCTACGGTTATGGCATGGGTCATCCAATGTTGGCAACGTCGGCGATGGCTGGTGATCGTAGTTATACTTCTCAAATTTCGTTTGCCGCTAAGTTTTCTTCGTCTGCCGACCTGGTGCAGGTTATGCCCAGGTGGTAGAGTATTGTATACGCTTCCCTGGCGATGGCGTCAGCTGCTACGGTTATGGCATGGGTCATCCAATGTTGGCAACGTCGGCGATGGCTGGTGATCGTAGTTTTCCTTCTCAAAATGCGTTTGCCGCTAAGTTTTCTTCGTCTGCCGACCTGGTGCAAGTTATGCCCAGGTGGTAGATTATTGTATACGCTTCCCTGGCGATGGCGTCGGCTGCTACGGTTATGGCATGGGTCATCCAATGTCGGCAACGTCGGCGATGACTGGTGCTCGTATTATGTCTTCTTAAAATTAGGTTTCGGTCTGGCTTGTACCTTGGTACAAACGCCGCGGATCAGCTAGGAACCACTGTTTCCTCACAGTATCGGGCTCGACTACGGCGTCCTTCCACCGGTGCTTCTTCAGCTACGCTATGCTTTAACTTCAGGTTCACGTATGCCCTCTTGACATACCCAGGTGCTCGGCAGTTCCGAGTTCGACTGGCAATTTTACTTGGCGATGGTCGTCCAAAGAAAAGACTTATGCAGATTTTAAAAACCAGAATTACTGCTCAACGAATATTTAGTTGTTTACTGTCTTATGGTTCTGCACCGACTGAATATTCCCAGTGAAATCGCGCTTTTTATAGCCGATTTCCACGTGGCGAATACCACAACACCCCCCCCCCTTAAGAGCGGTAATTATGGTATGTTTATTTAACTGTACCCATCTGGTACAATTATACTGTATTTACAACTCAAATTCTTAAAAATAATTAACTTCATAACAATAAACAAATCAAATAACTAAGTTCGTAACTAACCCTAAACTAACGACTAAGTCCAAAAACAACAATAAAAACTAATAACTAAGTCCAAAAACAACAATAAACATATTTAAAATCACTCTGTTCCTTAAGACGATTTTTCTTTTCCCCTGGTTCGAGGTGATTTCTCAACCTCCACGGCGATGTCGTCAATGGGTGGCTCTCCTCCAGGTGACCTGGTATAGGCCTCCTGTGGGTAGCTTCTTGGCGACCTGGGGGACTCCTCGGAGGCTTCAGGTGGCTTCTCTCTTGGCTGCCTCAAGACTGGGACGGCGACCTCGGATTGAGGGGCCGTAGTTTCTTCCACGTCTGGTGGTTTCTTCTTGGGCTGCCTCACTGGTACCTCGGCGACCTCGGGCTGAGGGGCCGGAATTTCAGGGACTTCACGGGGTTGGCTATGGAGCTCTTCCTCCTCACTTGGACTGCTATCTTCCTCAGTGCTTGAGCTGCTACTCTCGCTCACGCTTAGGACTGTGGCACGTCTTAGATTATTAAGGTGGATTTTTGAGGATGCTCCATCCTTATCAACTTGATAGGTTGAAGATCCCAGGACCTCCAAAATCTCAAATGGACCTATCCACTTGGGCGCAAACGGAATTTTCGGGGCAAAATTTCTAACCCAAACCCTCTCTCCAACTCTAAATTTAATAATTGGTATTCTTGGGGTGGGAGCGTATCTCTGTTGATAGGCTTTTTGATTCCGATTTGCTTCCTGTCTAACTTGAATTATATCTTCGGGGCGTGGTACTGTTTCAACTTTATCACGTACAATCGCCCATTCTCCTGGTCTCTTCAACTCATATCCTAATAGTAATTCTCCTGGTGTCTTTTGGGTAGCTCCATTCTTCCGAGTCCGTAATGCATATAGGACCTGCGGAATTTGGGTATCCCATACTGTAGTAGGTCGTTCTAAGATGGCGGCGCTCAAAGCCTTCTTCATTTCTTGCCATCTTCGTTCCGTTGGATTTGCCTGTTGATGATAAATGGGGGAGGATGTCCATTTAATATGATTCGTCCTGCAAAATTGTTCAAATACTGCTCCTCTAAATTGAGCACCATCGTCTGATCTTATCTCCTTTGGATATCCGTATCTACTAAACACTTCATCTTTCAAGAACTTAATGATTTTTGATGCGGTTGCTCTAACTACCGGAATAGCTTCTATCCATTTAGTAAATACGTCCATCACCACTATCAGAAATCGATTTTTCCTGCCAGTTTCTTCATATGGACCCATTATATCACACGCTATTATTTGGAACGGTGCTTCTGCTGCAATACTCCCCAGCACAGCTTCCTTCTGAGGTGCCCCTGCCTTGATCTGTTTACAAATATCGCACTCTCTTGTATATTTTCGGACTTCCTTTTCCATACTACTCCAATAGTAGTAACGGCCAATAGCTCTACTTGTTTCTTGTGCTCCTGGATGGAGGGCTTCACTATATGAATGATACGCCTCAAAAACATCTTGTTTATCAAATTTTCCCACTACTAAGCACAATCTATTCAAGTGGAGCCTAAATAGGTAATCATCCTGGACAATATAGTAGTTCCACCATGACGGCTGCTGTTCTGGAGGTTTCTTTGCTTCTTGTAACCATTGTCCTTTAGTTTCTTTCATCTCATCATCTTCGTCTTGTCCCTCTTTTACTCGCTCTTCCAGGCTCTGAATCTCCTGGGGCTGGAACATCGCTATTACATCCTTAAGTTTTTTCCCTTTCATTGGTGGGACCATTCTGTCTTCATTGAATGTCTCAGGATCTCTCACTGTATCTTCTGGGTTCCGTGATAGGAAGTCTGGAAGTGCATTTTCTTTCCCCGGACAGTGGATCACCCGAAATGAATATTCCTGAAGCAATAACGCCCATCTTGTCAATTTCGCTTTAGTGTCTTTCAGACGATGCAACCACGTCAATGCTTGAGAGTCGGTCTTTAAAATGAATGGGGCATCTTCCAAATATTGTCGGAAATGTTTAATTGCCCAGACCACGGCCATACACTCTTGTTCATTTGCGTGGTATGCTTGTTCTGTCTTAGTAAGTTTATGCGACGCGTATGCAATAATGCGTCGTTCCTCTTGGTCGCTTAATTGGTAGAGCACTGCACCTATCCCTATTTTCGAGGCATCTGTCTGCAAGTAGAACTGCTTCCCTGGATGCGGTCTCCATAGCTGCATCGGCTGTGCCATAAATTTCTTTACCTCGTCAAACGCTTCTTGTTGTTTGGCTCGCCAACGGAAAGGTTTATCTTTTTGCAACAGTAGCGTTAAAGGTTCTAAACGCTCCGCTGCCTGGGGAATATATTCCCTCAGCCAGTTTACTAGGCCCAAAAATGACTGCAGTTGTTTTCTTCCTGTTGGTGGAGGGAATTTCTCCACATCGTTTAAATGTCTACGCTGTGGAGTATTACAGTCTTCCTTGACTTTAAACCCTAAGTATTCTAACTCGTTCACCCCAATTACACATTTTTCTGCTCCGCATCTCAGCTGGTAAATCGAGAGTCTTTCCAACACCTTTTGGAGGTGTTGTCGGTGTGTTCTGTGATCTGGTGAAAAAATGATCACGTCATCCAAGTATACTCTCGTAAACTGCTGCAGCTCCCCACTTAGAACTTCCGACATTAGTTTCTGGAATGTAGCTGGCGCATTCCTGAGGCCAAAAGGCATTACATTAAATTCGTAAGTGCTTCCATCCAATAAACCAAATGCCGTCAGGTGTCTATCCGCTTCTGCTACTGGTATTTGCCAATAACCGGCTTTGAGGTCTAGCGTCGAGAAAACTCGGGCTTCTCCAATCTCTTTTAATGTGTTCGGGATTACTGGCAGTGCTGCCACTTCTTCTTGGGTTACTTCATTCAACTTCCGATAGTCCAAACAGAATCTCATAGTACCATCTTTTTTCGTAACTGCTACCACCGGCGCACAATACTCAGAGGTGCTCGGCGATATTACTCCCGCCCGGAGCATCTCTGCTACCTGTTCTTGAACTGCTATTCTCTTAATTTCTGAAAGCGCATATGGCCTCACTCGAACTGGTTTCGTATTAGTCAATCGGATCCGGTGCTGGGTAGCTTTCGTTGTGTTTTGTTGTACACTTTCCTTAAATAACTCTGCAAAGTCTATCAAAATTTGAGTGTATTCTTCCTTGTCTATTTCAGGTACATACGGAATAGTGATACTATCCTCATCTTCTTCGTCTGCGTCTCGCTTCCCCCAGTAGACGATATCTCTGGTGGTGTTTCCCAAGTATATACAACAACGGTTTATGTCCATCACCACTTCATTATTTTTGAACCAAGGCATTCCCAAAATGACGTCTTCGTTTAATTCGTCCATAATTGTAAATTTAGTTAGCATGGACATGTTTTTGATCTTTACTCGCTGTTGTACATCTCCTCTTGTTGCGTGCTGGGCTTCTCCGCAGGCTAGCCTCATTTCGCCTCTTAGCGCTCTGTTTCTAATTGATGGGGGTAGCAGCGCACTATTAATTATATTTCGGCTAGCCCCGGTGTCGAGCAAGGCTCTTACTGGAATACCTTCTACTATTATATCAATCCTTGGCAAGGTCGCAGAATTTAAATTCAGTAACGTATTTGCTATTCCTCGCTTCCTATTCCCTTTTTTCTTCTTCCTCCTAGTTCTCAGTTTTATCAATTGCCTGGGTTGGTTGTCATCGCAAATGTATCGCCGATACCCCTCCTCCAAGGGTGGCATCCACATTTGTTTAACTTTCTTCTTTTTCTTTAGCTTCTGCCGGACTCCCCTTTGAGTTGGCGGAATTTGCCGACTTAACGGTGGCAGCGCCGGACCTCCAGGTTCGTCCTTATAGCCTGGCATTTCATATTCTTCCTCCCATTGAGGTGGCATTCGCCATTCCCATGGTGGCATCTCTTCTTCCATCAACATATTTATAGATCCATCCGCCAAGTCTTCTTTAGACTTGCTATGAATTTCTATGTCTACATTGTACTTCTTCTCCCATAGTCTGCGTTTCGCTCTAGTGTTGAAAGCTGGGCACTCCATGGGTAGGTATTCAAATGATTTACGAACGTTTAGGCCAGCGGGCCTAACGTCGTCACAGGGTTCTTTGTTACTCTTGTGTTTCGAGTAAGTCAACGAGTTGGGCGCCATGTCCTGGCACAATTCGCCTTTGCTTCCTCCTTCAAGGGGCATATCCCTGGCGGTTGCGCGGCTAGCGTCAGTCGTTGTCTCAGGGGCGGCGATCTGTGCAGGGCAGTTTGAGACCGCCCCAGGTCGTATTTTGGGGTCGGCCTCGGTGGTAGAGAGCATGTCGTGTGTTCCGTCGTCCTCGGCCGTCCGGGCTGGAGGGGTTTCGTGATGTAATGCCATATTCTCGGCCATTACACTTTTTGCCACGTGCTTTTTGCGGTCTGCCGACCTGGTGCAGGTTATGCCCAGGTGGTAGCTTCTTGTATGCGCCTTCCTGGCGATGGCGTCGACTGCTGCAGGTGTGGCACTATGTGTCCAATGCTGGCAGCGGCGGCTATGTCGATTTTGGTATTATTTTTTACTTTAATTCGGTTCGCCGTGCGGTTTTACTTCTTTGCCGACCTGGTGCAGGTTATGCCCAGGTGGGAAATTGTTGTATGCGCCTCCTCGGCGATGGCGTCAGCTACTACAGTGGTGGCACAGACCGTCTAGGGCTGGCAACTTCAACTGGAGCTTATTCACGTACTATTCTTCCTTTAATTTATTCTGCCACGTAGATTTCGCGTTTTGCCGACCTGGTGCAGGTTATGCCCAGGTGGTGAACTATTGTATACGCTTCCCTGGCGATGGCGTCGGCTGCTACGGTTATGGCATGGGTCATCCAATGTTGGCAACGTCGGCGATGGCTGGTGATCGTAGTTATACTTCTCAAATTTCGTTTGCCGCTAAGTTTTCTTCGTCTGCCGACCTGGTGCAGGTTATGCCCAGGTGGTAGAGTATTGTATACGCTTCCCTGGCGATGGCGTCAGCTGCTACGGTTATGGCATGGGTCATCCAATGTTGGCAACGTCGGCGATGGCTGGTGATCGTAGTTTTCCTTCTCAAAATGCGTTTGCCGCTAAGTTTTCTTCGTCTGCCGACCTGGTGCAAGTTATGCCCAGGTGGTAGATTATTGTATACGCTTCCCTGGCGATGGCGTCGGCTGCTACGGTTATGGCATGGGTCATCCAATGTCGGCAACGTCGGCGATGACTGGTGCTCGTATTATGTCTTCTTAAAATTAGGTTTCGGTCTGGCTTGTACCTTGGTACAAACGCCGCGGATCAGCTAGGAACCACTGTTTCCTCACAGTATCGGGCTCGACTACGGCGTCCTTCCACCGGTGCTTCTTCAGCTACGCTATGCTTTAACTTCAGGTTCACGTATGCCCTCTTGACATACCCAGGTGCTCGGCAGTTCCGAGTTCGACTGGCAATTTTACTTGGCGATGGTCGTCCAAAGAAAAGACTTATGCAGATTTTAAAAACCAGAATTACTGCTCAACGAATATTTAGTTGTTTACTGTCTTATGGTTCTGCACCGACTGAATATTCCCAGTGAAATCGCGCTTTTTATAGCCGATTTCCACGTGGCGAATACCACAACAGCATCTCCTTTTATACTCGTCGGTTGCTATCAAAATTGTTTGTTATACAGGAGGACCAGGAAAGATTGGATTTCTACATGAATTTGTCAGAAATGACGTTTTGTCAAAAGGTTAACAGATTAGGTTACATTTTCCTTACGAGGAAAAAGAAAACTATGAACGAATTATTAATCGTCAGAAGTGACATTGTGTCAAAAGGTTAACAGATTATGTTACGTGTTCCTTACGAGGAAAAAGAAAATTATGAACGAATACGAATAAAAAATAAAAGATTTGGGAGTATCGTTACAATACCCCCTCGGAAACGATAAAAAAAAAATTAATTTTAATAACAATTAAATTTTTTTTTTTGAAAGAATAAATTATTGTTTAACATGTGCTATTTTTAAATCTTTTATATGAACGTGTTTGATCTCTTAATTTTGTTGATTTTGCAGGTTATATATGTTTGGTGAAATAACTTTTGATATAATAAAAGGTCCAGCGAATTTCGGAGCTAATTTGGATGCAAAACCTCTAGCTCTTGATGACAAATAATGTTCTCTTTTCATAACGTTATCCCCAACTTTAAACTGAAAATGTCTTCTTTTAAGATTATAATAATGACTTTGTTTTCCGAATGATCTTTCCAAGTTTAGACGAACAAATTCGAAAATTTCTTTCATTTTAGATAAATTTAACGCACGATTTCTAATATCTTCCTGACTGTTTGGTTCTATATTATCTTCATTCCTATATATTCCCTTAGGTAGCTCCAGTTCTCTTCCAAAATTTAGGAATGCTGGACTGTACCCAGTAGATTCATGTACTACTGAGTTAAGAGCGAAATTAAGTTCGGGTATAAACTGATCCCATTTTCGATGATCCTCTTCACAATATTGAGAAATAACGGTCCTAATATCTCTATTTCTTCTTTCAACTGGATTTGCTTGAGGAGTATAAAGACTTGTTTTGTGATGTCGAATAGATAAAGTTGACAAAAATTTTATAAATTTCTTACTGCTAAATTGTGTGCCGTTATCTGTAATTATAACTTTTGGACAACCGAAAGATGAAAGAATCCTATCTCTAAAAACTTGACAAACTTTTTCAGTAGTTGCTTTTCTCAACGGTTGAACTTCAGTCCATTTCGTAAAACGGTCTTGAAATACGATTACGTAACTATTTCCTCTAATGGATCTTGGTAAAGGTCCTATTAGATCTGTACTGACTGTATCCCAGGGTCCATTTGTTGGCGAAAAAGACATCAATCCCGCAGTTTGTTGCTGCGACTGTTTATACCGCTGACAAGTTAGACAATTTCTGACATATTCAGAAATATTTCTGAACATTCCTGGCCAATAATACCTCTTGGCAATTCTTGAAATTGTCTTTGCTATTCCCATATGTCCTGCAGTAGGTTCATCATGATTTTCTTTCAAAACATTTGTTCTTAAATTTTCAGGTACACATAATTTCCATGGATTAGTTAATTCAGGTTCAGTAAAATCGGTTCTTTCAAAAAAATGTTTATATAATTTACCTTTCCTTATTTTTAAATCAGGATAATTTTCTGGATTTTGTTGAACTTCGGTCATTTTTTTAATATACCAGTTACCCGCTACTTCTTCAGTTAAACAAACATCGAGCGGTGATCTTGATAAAGCATCTGCTAATTTATTAAGAACACCCTTTTTATATTTAATATCAAAAGAATATTGTTGTAGATCAATCACCCATCTAGCTAATCTTCCTGTAGGATTCTTAAGAGATTGTAACCACTTCAATGATTGATGATCTGTTTCAACGGTAAAATGATACCCTTCTAAATATGAACGCATTTTCTGGATTCCCCAAACAATTGCAAGACATTCTTTTTCTGTAACTGAATAATTTTTCTCTGGATTTGACAACGTACGACTGGCATAAGCAATAACTCTGTCATTTCCGTTTTGTTTTTGAATCAAAGCTGCTCCGATTCCATCTTGTGAAGCATCAGTTTGGAGTGTGAATTGTAAATTAAAATCAGGACAAGCCAAAATAGAAGCTTCTGTTAAAACATTCTTGAGTTTTTCAAATGCTTCCTGTTGTTCTTCTTTCCATTCCCATTTCCTTTTCTTTTGTAATAATTTTGTTAATGGCGAGACCAATTTAGAATAATTCGGGATAAAACGCCTGTACCATGACGTTACTCCAACGAAACTACGAATTCCCCGAATATTCTTTGGCTCTTTCATATTTTGAATTGCACTAACTTTATCGGGATCAGTACTAATACCTTCTTCTGATACATAATGTCCCAAATATTTTAAACTTTTTTTAAAGAATTTACATTTTTCTGGATTAATTTTTAAATTCGCATTCCGTAATCTTCGAAGAACTTCTTTAACATTTCCCATATGTTCTTCAAAATTTCTTCCCAAAATTATAATATCATCTAAATAAACAAAAGCTTTTGAATCTAAATCTGGTCCAACGATCGAGTCAAGTAAACGTTGAAAAGTAGCACCTGCTGAGTGTAAACCAAAAGGCATTACTCGAAACTGAAATAATCCTCTTTCAGGTACTGTAAAAGCTGTTATTTGTTTACTATCTTCAGAAAGTGGGACTTGCCAATAGCCTTGTTTCAAATCCAAACTTGTAAAATATTGTGAACCACGTAGTTTGTCCAAAATGGCTTGAATAAATGGTAAAGGATACGCATCTTTTTGAGAAACTTCATTTATTTTTCGAAAATCAATGCAAAATCTAGGTTTTCCATCATCTTTCTTCACTATAACTACTGGCGAACTCCATGGACTATTTGAAGGTTCTATAATGCCATCATTAAGCATTTTGTTAACTTCTTCATTAATTATGGCTTGCATTGCAGGATTTTGTGGACGATATCTTTGTTTAATTGGTTTATTATTAGTAATATAAATTGTATGTTCTGTCAATCGGCAAGGTCCTTTAACTTCATTAAATTTTGATAATTCCTTGTTTAAAAATTCTTGAATTTTAGTTTCTTCATCTTGTACTATATTTTCCTCTACTACACAAGTGTCAATTATATTTACATTGTCAGAATTCTCTAACCAAACGATCTTCTTTAAAACGGGATCTATTAATATTTTTCTTTTACTAAGGAAGTCAAGACCTAGTAAGACGGAAAAATTCATACCTTGTAAACACCAAAAATTCTCCGAATCTTCTTGATTTTCATACTTAAAGGGAATGGTAAATACTTCAAAAATTTGAGTAATTTCTCCGTTAGCAACTCTTATAAAATTATTACAATTTCTTATCTCGAAATTCAATTCTTTACATAATTTGGCAACATTTTCATTTATAAAAGATTTAGTTGATCCTGTGTCAACAACTGCTTTGAACATAACATCTCCAATAACTATGGAAACATAAATTAACGTAGAATTTTGAGAAACATTTTCTTCTGATACAGGACAAACATTCACATTAGACGCGTTAACTTCCTGGCTCTCAGAGGTTAAACTTGTAGAAGGATAGTGAAACCTCAAAGAAAGACTATCCTTTGACTGACAAATATCTTCTTCACGTCGCCCCACCGTAGTAGTATTAACTTGATTAGAATTATTAGACATACTTCTCTGATATGTATTTTGAGGAAGAGTAGCTTGATTTCTATTATTGTGAAAATTTCCTTGTACATTCCTATTTCTTCGACAATTACAATCTTTAGTCAAAATACCTATACGGTGACAGTTGTAACATTCAATTTTTCTTTCATAATTATTATTTCTTGGTGATTCAAACCTACGGTTATTGTTATAATTTTCGTTTCTGCTCACATTGAAATTCTTTCTTCTATTAACTTGGTTCTCCTCATTTTTAATTTTTTCGAAATTTTCTGTTAATTTTATTAAATCCTGAACACTTTTGATATCGTCTTTTCTAATATAGTATTTATATTCTGGTTTTAAATTTTTATACATTATACTTAATTTCCTTAGTTCAGGAAAGGCTCCATGACGGGCAAACAATGTTTGAATTTCTAAAACATATTGCCGTCCCGTTTCATATTCTTTCTGTTTTCTGTCCAGAATTTCTTCTTCCAGTTCATCCATATAATCTGATTTGAAAAAGAAAGATTTAAAATCTTCTTCAAAAGTATACCAACAATCCCAGGGATATTTACTCATTTCAAACCATTGATATGCTTGATCTCGTAAAAGTTCTGACATTGCACTCAATATTATTTCGTCTGGAATTAAATATTCATTTTTCAAAATTTTTAATCTGTTAATGAATAAAGGTGCCTCGTCGAAAGATTTACCATTAAAAAATATGCCCCATCTTCTGACTTGGTTCAACATATCTCTTCTCTTTTCTGAAGAATTATTATGTTGAAAAGTATTATTTATTTCTTCTGGAAGAACAGGTAAGTTAATAAATTTTTGTTTATAAACATCTAAATACTTTCGTCGTAATTCTTCAAGTGTTCCTTCACTGTTTATACCCCATTTATTTAGATCCTCAACCAAAATATTTCTCTTTAGTTTAGAAATCCATGACAAACGAGGATCTTCAACTTCTGGTAATTGAGATTCTTCTGATATTTCTTCTGGTTCTATTGGGGCAGAACGACGATTATGATTTCGGTTCGGCATTATTAATTATTATTTAATAAAAAATGTATCTTCTTTCGAAAATCTTAAAATCTTTTCACCTTCTTTCTAAGATTCTCTTGGTCCCTTTTCTCAGGTTCCTTTTCCTCAGGTTCCTTTTCTCAGGGTCCCTGCTCGGGCGCCAATTGTGACAACAATTATTTTGTGGTTATAATTTATTAACGTCAATAACTGTCTATCACAATACCTAGGTAGTATTCAGTGGAGATTCACTCATAAATAAGTCAATTTTAACTTTGACAATTTCTTTTATTTATAACCCAATATTCAGTCCACAAGGATAAAATAAACAAAAAGAAATCCTTCTTCCAATCTTGGCCTTTTCAAAATGACTCCAATCTGTTCGTTGGTCCAGTCGCTGAATGTATATCCTCTAATTCCGGTGGGTTCAGAACCAATATTGTGTCGGTTAAAGTATAACTTGCGAGTTCTCTGTAGTCAAAATAAAATAAAGTTTTGTTGTTAAGGAATGTAAATCTAATAGTAATAATTAAATAAATCTCTACTATGACAAAGAATCGCACCCAGGTCAGGTCGCAGTGTACGATCTTTTATAGCCGAGAATAAAATGGGGCTCCGCTGTTACGGGATATAAATCCAACAGCAAGAATTAGATAAAATAGAATCTCTACTATTATAAAGTATCGCACCCAGGTCAGGTCGCAGTGTACGATCTTTTATAGCCGAGAATAAAATGGGGCTCCGCTGTTACGGGATATAAATCCAACAGCAAGAATTAGATAAAATAGAATCTCTACTATTATAAAGTATCGCACCCAGGTCAGGTCGCAGTGTACGATCTTTTATAGCCGAGAATAAAATAGGGCTCCGCTGTTATGGGATATAAATCCAACAGCAAGAATTAGATAAAATAGAATCTCTACTATTATAAAGTATCGCACCCAGGTCAGGTCGCAGTGTACGATCTTTTATAGCCGAGAATAAAATAGGGCTCCGCTGTTATGGGGTACAAACCCAACAGCAAGAATTAGATAAAATATTTCTACTATGAAGGAGAATCAATCCACAATTATTGTGTCTAGTAATGCACAGCTTGTGAGTTCTCTATAGCCGAAATAAAATAGGGCTCCGCTGTTATGGGGTACAAACCCAACAGCAAGAATTAAATAAGGATATTTCTACTATGAAGGAGAATCAATTCACAATTATTGTGTCTAGTAATGCACAGCTTGTGAGTTCTCTATAGCCGAAATAAAATAGGGCTCCGCTGTTATGGGGTACAAACCCAACAGCAAGAATTAAATAAAGATATTTCTACTATGAAGGAGAATCAATTCACAATTATTGTGTCTAGTAATGCACAGCTTGTGAGTTCTCTATAGCCGAAATAAAATAGGGCTCCGCTGTTATGGGGTACAAACCCAACAGCAAGAATTAAATAAAGATATCTCTACTATGAAGGAGAATCAATTCACAATTATTGTGTCTAGTAATGCACAGCTTGTGAGTTCTCTATAGCCGAAATAAAATAGGGCTCCGCTGTTATGGGGTACAAACCCAACAGCAAGAATTAAATGAAATAGAATCTCTACTATTATAAAGAATCGCACCCAGGTCAGGTCGCAGTGTACGATCTTTTATAGCCGAGAATAAAATAGGGCTCCGCTGTTATGGGATATAAATCCAACAGCAGAAAATAACGAATTTTTATACTCGTTAACCCTAAATAAATAACCTTTTCAGGATCTCACCTTTCAGGAAACTTCAAGTTCTTGCTTCTCTGAAAGCTGGAGCTCGAATGAATTCTCCATCGCGCTGCATCTCCTTTTATACTCGTCGGTTGCTATCAAAATTGTTTGTTATACAGGAGGACCAGGAAAGATTGGATTTCTACATGAATTTGTCAGAAATGACGTTTTGTCAAAAGGTTAACAGATTAGGTTACATTTTCCTTACGAGGAAAAAGAAAACTATGAACGAATTATTAATCGTCAGAAGTGACATTGTGTCAAAAGGTTAACAGATTATGTTACGTGTTCCTTACGAGGAAAAAGAAAATTATGAACGAATACGAATAAAAAATAAAAGATTTGGGAGTATCGTTACAATACATACATGTAACGCAGATCCTTTGTTTGTTGAAAATATCCAATTTTTGGATGAATCTACTTTTAAATTAAATGGTGAAGTAAACCGGCAAAATTGTAGATATTGAGCACAAGAAAATCCCAGGTGGATGCGTGATCATCATACTCAATATCCTCAAAAAGTTAATGCTTGGGCGGGTATAGTGAAAAACAAAATTATTGGGCCATATTTTTTTGACAACAATGTAAACGGGCTAAATTACCTTCAGTTTCTTCAAGACTTTCTTATTTCTACGCTAGTTAACTTATATCCGAGTAGAAATAATCCTGCAATTCTAGATGAAAACTTGTGATAACAACAAGACGGCGCACCTCCACATTATGCAGCAGTAGTGCGCCATTATATAAATCAAGTTTTTCCGAACAGGTGGATTGGAAAACGTGGGCCTATTGAATGGCCGCCTAGATCTCCAGACCTTACACCACTGAACTTCTTCTTGTGGGGTCACCTGAAAAATGTTGTTTATAAAATAAGACCTGCCAATATTGACGATTTAAAAAATCGAATAACAACAGAATACAGGAATATTTCAGAAGAAACCATAATAAAAGTCCAACAAGAGTTTATTGATCGCTTGGGGTACTGCCAGGCACAAGAAGGAGGACAATTTCAACACTTAATTAAATAGCTTATTTCATTTTTTTAAATTTTTTTAAATCAAAAATACTTTTAAAAGAATATTTTTTTACCTTTACGAAACTATCAATTTTAGGCGCTAAGTGTGTTATGTTTTTGAAATTAGCTGTTCTTGGAGATTACAGATCTGAACTAAAATATAGGGGTTTCCATTTAAAAAATCGTCGATAATGTCATATCTACTACATGAGTTACCCTGTATAATAAATTTATAAGCCAAAATATGCGCAATTAAAAATTAGTATATACTTACGTGTCCGAAGACTTTTACGAAATGTTTTTAGATTATTAAATAATGAATTTGTTCCTTACTTTATGTACACACTGTATAGGTACACATATAATTAGCCATTTTCATAACACCGTTTATAATTTTAAAAATACATTTTGCAGCGAGCCTTACCATATAATGGCAAGCGGGGCAAGACCTGGCTCCCTGGTTCCCCCCCGTAATGGAACAGGCCACCCTGGTTTGGGCGCTTCCGACGATCCACAGATCCAGCGGTGCGTTGTTACCGTCCACTACAACCCCATCGTTGCTACACTTTTTGGACTGTATATTATTGTGGGATTGCTATACACGTTTGCTGGTAATTACTAAAGTAATATTATAATTTCAACCTTTAAACCATATACTTTTCGACCTCACTGTAGTTTTTTTTGTTTTGCAGGCTACCGGTTTTTTAAAACAACCATGTTCCTGACTGGTTTCATTTTTGCGTCGAGCTTGGTCTACTTGATATGCTTACAAGGCGATTTGTTACCAAGTTATGGCAACGCAGGTAAGATCAGGATTAAAGGAATAGTTTCTTACAGACCCATTGATGTATATGAAAATGACGGTTTCATACAATAATATATTTCCGATTTTCCACAAAATAAAGGTCACAAATTAAATGTTTGTTAAGGGGTATGCATTCGTCACACTGCGTTTAATCATTCATCATATTTAGTATAGTCCTGCCTAAAATTCATATGTCTTCTATAGATAAGTTATTTTTAAAAAGAACGTGAAACACGTAAATTGATTTAAATTGCTGTTCATCTTTCTGTAATATTTCCAGCCCCCTCCTTTCAACTCCTTAACCTCAGCTACCCCAACTTTTTTTAAAAATGACAACCTATAGATCACATAATGGCTCTATAAAAAGGTCTTCAAAAACTGAATCCCATAGTACCAAAAAAGTGGGTGTGCTCATTTCGCACCTGTAAGACAAGCCCAAGTAAGATTTTTTAGGAAATTGAGTTTATGAGCTATTCGAAATTTAGCACTCACCTGATTAGACTTATTTTATTAAATGCTGAATATGGCCTCCATCTTTCACTTGATATGCACCAAGTCTATGGTAAATACCTATCTACTGCACGACGAACACTTTCGGCCGGTAAATTATATTTCTTCATCCTTATTCTATCTTTTAGATCGTCAATATTGTCTGGTATATTCTGATATACTCTCTTCTTCAAATACCTCCATAGAAAGAAATCCAATGGCGTAAGGTCCGGAGACCTTGGTGGCCATTCAATTGGACTCCGTCGACCTATCCAGCGATTTGGAAAAATTTCATATCTTCGAACATTTACACCAGTTGCGCCATCTTGTTGAAACCACATTCTTTTATGGGGAATATCTGGATCATCCTCACTAGGAAAAATAACTGATAATGCAGGTATTAAATCAAATGAGAGGAAATCTAAGTAACGCTGAGCAGTAAGATTTTCGTCATGGTCCTATAACTCTGTTATTAATCATTCCAGCCCACACATTGACTTTTTGAGGATGCTGTGTATGTCCTTCACGTATCCCTTGTGAATTTTGATCACATAATCAATAATTATGTTTATTGATCATTCTATCCTCATCAGAAAATATAATATTTTGGAAAAAAATGTTGTTTTCGCATCTTGCCATCATTTCGTCACGGCACTGTAATCTCCTACCGTAATAGTGCTCGAGAAGTTCCTGCACTTTATATTGGTAATACTCCTGCCTTTTTAAAAGTCTCTGTACGAAAGCTCTAGTAACATCGTTATTAGCGCTAAGGTATTAGTTGAAGAGTGCCGATTTTGACTTACTGATAGAAGTATATTTTCTGTTAAGGCGGTTGGTAGGCCACTTTTAGATATATCACGTACTGTCCCATGGGCTTCAAATCTGTGAGATACCTTATTCACAGTTTACTGCGTAATTGGACTCTCAGGATACTTTTCATTAAATAACATAGGTATATAACTTCATTCTGAGTTCGTACCTTGTCTCCACAACCCAACAATATTAAAATTTCAACACGCTGCTTTTCTGGAAGCATCATAACTCAAAAACACAAAACGATAAGGAACTACCCCCTACCCAAACACTAACATTTGCTTACAATAAAAGGTGATGGGGTTTCAACCAAATGAATACCAACAACTTTGTACTTAATAAATGACAAGTCATATTATGCAGGTCTTGTTGAAAGTATGATTAAATATTTATTTCTAATGAGATAATTATTATCTTCAAACGTTTCGAAAATATTCCAAGAAAACCATCTTCACCGTTCAAATTTTTAATACCCTGTATGTTGAAAGCCAATAATTTAAGGCCGCATGTTTATATGCAATTTTCTTCATAAAATACCCGCCTTTGAAAATATTTACCTACAATTTTCTTTGCTACATGTTATTTTGGAACACCCTGTATAGGCATATGTTTGTGAATGTTTTACCCAAAATATATTACCTACCTGTATTCGATGGTATCCTATGTACAGGGTCTTCCAACGAGGACTGAACAGGGGCTCATTTTTGAGCTTCCTTGTATTTAAAGAAAAATCCAAAATAGCCAATCGATGTACTTTTTCCTGCAGAATTCAAAAATGAAACCAAAAATTTATTTGAACCAGAAACAAAAGAGTTACGCCATGGATAAGGTGTTTTTTAAATGGAACATAGCTTTTTTTATACGATTTTTGGAACGAGTGATTTTTTTTTTGTCCGTTCTGATTAAAATATTTAATATTGTGACAGCTATTTTTATTAAATTTTAATGTTTTATCCAGTATAATTTAACTTTAACCTGTTTGAATCATACACTAGGTAATAAAGGTATAATCACCTTTGAATCCTTCAAAGTCAAAAAATTTGACAAATTTGCAATAAATCTTCTCCTTGCTTCTCTTGCATTTTCTTGGCATTTGTAGAACAAGATAACAATCTGCAATCTCTCATCTAATGAATATTTTATTTCGGCAATATTATAGTAAATTTGTCAAATTTTTTGACTTTGAAGGATTCAAAGGTGATTATACCTTTATTACCTAGTGTATGTTTCAAACAGGTTAAAGTTAAATTATACTGGATAAAACATTAAAATTTAATAAAAATAGCTGTCACAATATTAAATATTTTAATCAGAACGGACAAAAAAAAATCACTCGTTCCAAAAATCGTATAAAAAAAGCTATGTTCCATTTAAAAAACACCTTATCCATAGCGTTACTCTTTTGTTTCTGGTTCAAATAAATTTTTGGTTTCATTTTTGAATTCTGCAGGAAAAAGTACATCGATTGGCTATTTTGGATTTTTCTTTAAATACAAGGAAGCTCAAAAATGAGCCCCTGTTCAGTCCTCGTTGGAAGACCCTGTACATACTTATGAATATTTAATGGATGTTATTTAAATATTAAAACCTTCAAATATGAGACAAACGGACCTACATTTTACATTATTTATACTTTTTGAGTTTGTTCGGTCAATTTGAAATAAAAGGTTATAAAAATAATATTTACTTAAAAGACATGAAAATGAGTTAAAGCATATTATTATCTTCTTTCACATTATTTATTCACTAATTAGGAGGGTAACGTGGGAAAATGTTGCTTCAATCATGCAAATTATCAATGCAAAAAAGGCGCCAGGCTTTGACGGCACTAAAAATAAAGCACTAAAGAATCTACCAGAAAATATAGTTGTGGACATGGTAAACATAGCCCGGGCTATTATCGAAGGGTGCTGCATTCCGAGGGCTTGACAAAAAGCTAAAGTAGTACTTAGGACTAAGTCTACTAAGGACTTTATTGGATAAACGATTTTGTGTATCACGACGCTTTACCGCCAGAGCAGAAAGGGTTTAGAGCTGCTTATTGCACGGTGTGCCAGACGAGTACATTGGTGACTAATATCCTGAAAGGGTTTAATGGTCGCTTTTCAATAAGGGCAGTTGATGTTTCTTCTAAAGCTTTCGATAAAGCCTGGTATAATAGCCTGATACGGTTATCAAAATCATATTCTTTTCTCGAAGACAGGTTATTAGCGTTCGCGATGTCGCCAGAAAACGCCCTGTTAGGGCAGAGGTCCCCTGTTGCGCCGTTCCTGTACAGTGTCTACACTGACGACACACCTAAGCGCCCACAAACCAAACTCTATTTGTTTGCTGACGATACAGCGATGACTCCACCTCGATACAACCATTGTTGGTAGTCTAACGCTTGCAACGTCACATAAATATGATCCAAAAATGGTTGAACGACTGGAAAATTCGCCTAAATGAGGCCAAAACACAGGCCATCTTTGTCTCGTAGACAAATCCCATGGAAAAACACAGTAAAATACCTGGGGCTAGTTTTTTTATTAAAAGATGGCTTTTAACGCTAGCCCAGACCACCGTTTAGTGGGCGCCAACAAACGACTTTAGCACCAGAGCCCAATAGACGCAAGGACGAAGAGAATTTTACTATATGGACACACTAAACGAATACTTTGTCAAAATTATAACAAAATACTACGCACGGACAAACGTTTCGGACAATTTACTAATCACAGAATCACATAGGTACACACGCACCACACAGAGCCTTCATACAGAGTACCACGAGGCTGGCTCACACCCTTAGAGAAACGACAGGCTGCATCAGATATAAAATTAAACAACGACATCAGAGACAGAGACAACTAAAAAGCAACAGTAATAAAGAACTTCAGCCTGGACTACAGAAAATAGCCGTCATCCAAACCCATTCAATAGATTTTCTGAAAAAGAAGCACGATAATGAAGAGGAGTAAAAGATCAGATCTAACTGAAAGTTCACATAAGTATAAGAAATATATATTGCGACTAAACCGAAACGTCAATATAAACCAAACTTTTATTTTAAATTGTCCGAAAAAACGGTGATACATGGAAGATATACCCTTTTAGAAGAAACCAAGATAAACAACTTTTTCGAGCACGATGGATGCCACGTGCTGATAGTGGGAGAATATCTGAATTTAGCATTTATCTTGACAGGTGAATAGGAAAAGGAGGCCAGCTAGGTCACCTGATCTAACTCGCTTAGATTTTCACCTTAGGAGTGGGTAAAAGAACTTGTTTTTTAAACAAGAGCCGACATAATGGTTTTGATAAGAAATTATATTCAAACGTTAACCAAGCTCTTATTTCAAATTGCCTGATCTAAGAAATAAAATAGCTAAAAATTTGCTGCCCATTTCACCAAAAACAACAAAAAATTTAAGCTAATACAACCAAAAAATATACTCTTTGATACAACTACCAAAAAAGGACTACTTATATGATTCAAAGTATCTTTTACTGCTTTTATTACTTTGCTACATGGTTACGAGTCAGTAAACAATTGGAGCTGCCATGCACGTAATGTTATGTATCTCTACCCACCTAATTAATTATTATGCAAAATTTCTTCCATAGGTGTCGCAGCACTGGCAGGAGTTCTATTTGGACTTATCACCACGCTTGTCCAGTACGTGGGACTCTTCATAAATGGACTGCATACAGGTCTATTACTAGGTTTTGCTGGACTTCTAGCAGCCGACTATATCATGGTTACATCCCCTAAAGGAAGTGTGTGGCTGTGCATTGCCGTACTGTTGGGTAGTGCATTGGTTGTCGCCATTTTTAACTTATATTTTAGAAAAGGTTTGTAAAGTTACAGTTTAATTTGATTTTAATAAAGACAGCAAAAACATATTTGAAGAAATAGTCCATACTTTCGGTGATGTCAAAGTAATGTAAATAAAATAATCCTGTCTTCCTCCACAATTTATAAATTACAGAAACATATTTGTTATTGTATTTTTTAGGTCTAACCATAATTGGTTGCAGTGTGTATGGTGGCACAATCCTATCGACCACCATAGACTATTTCCTGGAAAATCTTTCTATGATCTCGTGGGTGTGGCAGCGGGCTTCCCTCAAACCTGTGCAACCACCTCCATGCTGGTTCTCTTGGATTATTTTGGGATCGTGGCCACTGTTTGTAGTCAGCGGAATCTTAATTCAGAGCTGTGTTACAGGCAGAGGAAGACATCATGACGACGGTAAATATACAGGGTATCCCTAACTCGATGGTGCATTGGGAGAATCTGGGAAACGAATATAAATATCGTGCTGAAATTTTGGAAATGGCGATAAGACATAGCATTCTAGCCTCTAAAAATATTTTTAAGAATGCGTCGTTGCCAGTTCTACCTATACCGGATGCCAACTTCGGAATTTTATATATATTAAATCTGAGTAACTTTTATTAACCATGTCCTATATCTATCTCACATTGTTCCTTCGATATTAATTATTTTGTTATTTTTTGCGACCGTGTATCTGGTAGAGGTAGAACTGGCAACGCCGCTTTTTGTATGTACCATCGAGTTTGAGATACCTTGCATACTACATACCCTGTGCTTCTCAAAAACAAACTTAAGATAGTTGACCCTTATCCTTTTCGTCACACCCAATCCTTGAACGCGTTTCGCCTTTGACGGCTCATCAGCAAGACTCCTGATCTGACGCAAAGGAAAGAGACCTCAACGTGCTATATTACAACACAGAAACGTAAATAAACACACAAACACAACATGCCTCTACGACCTATTACAAGCTCCTGAAATTCTCGAACATACGAACGGTCCAGATTTCTGCTCCCAATACTACAACCACTACAAGGACATCATATGTGAGAAGCTCGCAGCATTTCGTTGAGATCATAAAGAGAATACAACCAAATGATCGAGGAGTTAAGGATATACTTTAGGTCATCCTTGAGCAAGAAACATCGCTATACATATCAACGCCATAATGGACCTACTGGAATGCTTCCCTAATAATTCCTACTTCTAAGAAAGAGATAGATTCTACAACCAATTGGACGGACTACCGATGGGATCATCCCTTTCTCCAGTAATCGCCAACATTTACATGGAATAGTTGGAAAATTAAGTAATTAAAAAAGCAACAATAAAACCAAAACTAGACGACACATTTATTATTTGGAATGGGCGCGATGACGAACTCCAAGCTTTTCTACATCACATGAATAACTTGGCACCAACAATCAAGTTTACCATGGAGAAGGAAGAAAACAACAAACTGCAGTTTGTAGACGTCATTGTACAGAGAAACAGTGATACATCGGCGTACAGAAAGCAAACCCACATAGGTCAATGTCTTAATTATGCCTTAAATCATTCAAATAGACCTTAATACAAATGACTATCCCATGAGACTAGTATATCAAGCCATCAAGAAGCGTCTGAATCACACCAATAGACAGATTGATGACGGCGAAGCTGGACCCACGATAGTTGTGCCATATGTCAAAGGAATCTCCAAGAAAATTCGAAGATTAGGACAGCAATACAACATTCCGACAACATGACAGTATGACATGAGGAATTGTGTATATAGAATACCTTGCGAGTGTGGACTATCCTATGCTGGTGAAACCCTACGATCCCTTAAAATAAGGACCAAAGAACATCGAAACCACACACTGAAGGGAGAAACACGGCCACCACTTGCTCAACAATTATACTCAAGGAACATTGGCAATAGAGGAAATTGAAAGAAGCGGCTGTCATATCCCAGAATTCTGACTGCTTCAGTAAACCCTCTTTAGACATAAGGAATATTTAGAAACCCTTGTTAAGTAAATGTATGCTTAGATTAAGACCATACAGACCATGTTTGAACCCCTACGTAGTACTCTTGTAACTTCGCAGCTTGTTCAATATTCACCTGAAGATGACTGGAGATCTTTATCATTTGAAACGTTGTTAGAAAGATAAATAATGATAATGGAAGTCCAAACATGTCAATCATTCATGATACATCGTTGTCTCTAACCTTCAAACAACCAAATAGATGAGAGTCCTTGGGGAATGTGGTAATTACATGATGGGTGGATGGTAAATCATAGAGAATCTTACTAGGAGCCAGTCGCTAGGAAGTCGATAAGGCTTGTGTTGTATGTAGTGAGTGTGTGATTGTGTAATTATAGTCTATCTTTAAATGGCGCGAAGTAAAAAATGCTCATTAAATATGCAAAACGCATACCGGGGTATTAAGAACAATTTAAACACCATCCCTTAAAATATATCGTGTTAACATTAAAGGATCCAAATAATGAGCATTCTTTAGGTAGGCCCACCATGAATTTATCGCAAGCTATTGTTATATTTGAAGATTTACCATTGTTCTTGGGAAAATCCCTTAGCCAGGAGCGTTTATTGGGGAGTTTTTAATATAAAAATCTTAAACATGCCTCCTAAAATTGTTTTATAATATATTCGTAGGTATTTATAACATATGAAATCATTTCCAAAATCGTATTAACTAATGAATAACAATGGGTGGTACTATTTTACATACTAGAATTACAAAAACAAGATATAATATAGAATCTTACAAACAAAGCATTTTCAAAAATCGAATAATACTTTGTCGTTATGGCTTAATCATAGTCCGTTTATAATAAGCGATTCAACCATTTCTTCATGCATATATTATATCTACCTGCCACATATTGGCTTCTTCTTCTATCACTTCATCGATACACTTTTTCCACTTCTCCGTACTGATTTTATCCATAGCTTCTTTAAAGAGTCTTTTTAGATCCACCATTTAATAAGTCGTGTTTTTTCTGGCGACATTTGTATTTATTTGAGCCCATATAAGTTCGATCGGGTTTAATTCGCAGTGATAAGGAGGGGGTAACTTTGCCATTTCATCGACTACTTGTTTTTTGAATGCATTTTTATATAAATTGACTCGTACCAATAGTTCTTTTTCTAAGGAATCTAATGGAAATACTATTTGTCTTAAACTTAGCCATTCTGTTATTTCACTTTTACGCCACGCACTTGTCGGTAATTTTTCCGTTAGCCTAGAGTGGCAACTTGCATTATCCAATACAAAATTATTGCATATTTTGGTATAAGATCCAACACTTGCTCGAACCATTCTTCAAAGACATCGGCATTTATATCTTCGTGATAGTCTCCTGTATTTTTAGATTGGAACATCTGCAATAGACCACCTTTAATGAAGCCTTCAGAACTTTCAATATGGGTTATGATAAGTCAATGTCCTTTTCCAGATGGCGGTCTTAATCCTGTGAACAATCCTTCCAAAAAGCTTGCCTTGAACTTTTAATATTTTCTTTCTGACAAAATTTAGTCACAGTGTGGCCTTCATTTAGCCATGTATCGTCTAGCTTCTTAAGTAATTTCTTCTCCAACTGACGATAAGATCGCTTCTGTCTATTAAAATCGACTGCCTATTTTTTTCCACCGAAAACCCATTTTTTTTTAATAATTTCCAAAGCGTGTTTCTACACATAAATGGGTAGTCCTGGTCTTCTCGGATTGAGGACAAAATTTTCTCCAGCGTGGGAATTTTTTTTTTTTAAAAGAAGTTATGAACTTTTAGCCTTATTCTCTGCATTAAAACGTCATCCAGGTCAAGTTTTGGTCGTCCTGGAGTAGTTTTTGCAGTTTGACGCCAACACTTTTCTCTTCTTTTAAAAGTTTATATTGTTGTTAGTAGAGGAAAACGGACAGTTCTGGACCAGGTGGTGCTGGTGGTGCTGGTGGTGCAACTAACCCAGGTGGTTCGGTGGTGCGTTTTATAACCTAACCCGGGTGGTTCGGTGGTGCGTTTTATGATCTAACCCGGGTGGTTCGGTGGTGCGTTTTATAACCTAACCCGGGTGGTTCGGTGGTGCTGTTTACAAAATAACCCGAAATTAAACCCGACTTTTTACAACCTAACCCGGATGCTTTCATGAGGCGGCTTCTTATCTAACCCTAATTTGAACCTGAATATTTATGAACTGACCCGAGATAAAACCCGACTTTTTACGACCTAACCCGGATGCTTTCGCGAGGCGGCTTCTCATCTAACCATAATTTGAACCTGAATATTTATGATCTGACCCAAGATAAAACCCGACTTTTTATGATTTAACCTTAGTGCAAACGCCGCTGTTAAAGCGATATAGTAAAAAAAACTCGATTAAAATTTTATCTTGTTCGCTAGACCAATTAATTTCCAAATATTATAATTAAAACATACAATCACTACACTGGCGCACCGTCAAAAATCGTGCTTGCACTATCCCAACGTACAGAGCGTCCGCTTCAGAAAATACGGTGCCGTATTTTTTGCGCCGAACGCTCTGGAGGAACACACTCCGATTTGCAAGTACATACACGCTTTGTCGCGGCAAAGCTCGCCGTCAAATTACGGTCACTCTTTTGCGGTACCGCTTTGTAGGAAACCAAAGCTTTAGTGAAACGCCGCTGCCCCAGAACTCTGTCCATATTCCTCTACTGTGTTAATTTATGCGGATAATAAAACCGACAAGGGTCGGATCGGCCTGCATACTTATAGAGGTAAAAAACCGCTTTAGAATGTTTTTGGTATATCTTTTTTAGATAATTTTGGGGGAAATAATTTGCCTGAGATGCCAATTAAAAAAGCCTACATTTAATTGTATTTTAGATTCTTGAATTTTGTACATGGATTAAAAATCTACTATTTCTTGAAATTGTATACATTATGCTAGATAATTATTAATATAATGTTATTAAGACTTTGTAAATATCTGTAAAAACTGTTCTAAATCGTGTCATTTCTGAAAATTGTATACTGAGTGATTAGAATTTAGTAAAAAATTAAAAAAATGTTTTAATGTTATTAAGACCTGTGAAAATTTGTAAAACTGTACAGAATTGTATTATTTTCTGAAAATGATATACTGAGTGTTTAGAATTTAGTAAAAATTAAAAAAATGTTTTAAATTTGTTAAATCATGCGAAATCTTGTATAAAATGACTAGAACCGTTCTTAATCATGGCATTTCTGAAAATTGTATACTGAGTGTTTAGAATTTAGTAAAAAATTAAAAAAAAATGTTTTAACGTTATTAAGCCCTGTGAAACTTTGTAAAAAATGACTAAAACAGTCGCAAATCGTCCTATTTTCTTAAAAGTGTATACTGAGTGTTTAGAATTTAGTAAAAATTAAAAAAAACGTTTTAAATTTGTTAAATCATGCGAAATCTTGTATAAAATGACTAGAACCGTTCTTAATCATGGCATTTCTGAAAATTGTATACTGAGTGTTTAGAATTTAGTAAAAAATTTAAAAAAAATGTTTTAACGTTATTAAGCCCTGTGAAACTTTGTAAAAAATGACTAAAACAGTCGCAAATCGTCCTATTTTCTTAAAAGTGTATACTGAGTGTTTAGAATTTAGTAAAAATTAAAAAAAATGTTTTAAATTTGTTAAATCATGTGAAATCTTGTATAAAATGACCAGAACCGTTCTTAATCATGGCATTTCTGAAAATTGTATACTGAGTGTTTAGAATTTAGTAAAAAATTTAAAAAAAATGTTTTAACGTTATTAAGCCCTGTGAAACTTTGTAAAAAATGACTAAAACAGTCGCAAATCGTCCTATTTTCTTAAAAGTGTATACTGAGTGTTTAGAATTTAGTAAAAATTAAAAAAAATGTTTTAAATTTGTTAAATCATGTGAAATCTTGTATAAAATGACCAGAACCGTTCTTAATCATGACATTTCTGAAAATTGTATACTGAGTGTTAAGTATTTAGTGAAATGGTGGCTATTTAGTTAATTCGTGACTTGTTTTGTACAGATTCTTTAGCATTTCTTAAGAACCGAAAAAGAAAACAGAAAAGAAAAAAATAAAAGAAAAAAACAACTCCAAGTGTCTTTGCGAACAATCGGCAATAAAATAGAGTATTTCAGTTTTTAATTTTTCGTAAATAAAAGTTGGTTAGATTAATAGTCTCTGTGAATATAATAACATAAACAAAGTGATATGCCGTAAATTTAGGAGTACAGTATAAATTATGCCTCTATTAAAATATACCGCAATAACTAACTACCAAAGGATTTTTGATATTTTGAATATATTTGATGCTCATAGCATTATCACATTTCCAAAGGCTCTAAATTTTAGAAAAATGTTCTAATAGAATACGTCTATCAATATAAAGTAAAGGTATTGTTAGGTTTTTTTAAAAAATACGACCTACAACAGTCTCTGCTACAGCATGGCTGACTCTGTAGAAACTTCTGTGAAACCATAATAATTATATCAATAATCGAGTTGTCGTTATGATAATATTTTCTTCCAATATCCGACTCCACTATCCATAAAAGTTATGTTAGAAAATTCATAATTGAGCGCATTGTAATTTTTTAAAAAGAAATTCACTTCACACACAAAGATGTAGCCATTCAATCCATGAAAATAATGCAAGTCAGTATGCGTATGTTATGGCTAACTGTTTAAATGTCTATTCCTTCCACGTTTATCGGAAGAAATACTTTTTTATACTAGTATTTTAGTTGAAAATAAGATCATAAATCATCTATACAAAACAAGCGTCCCTTATGGATTTGAACGAAAATCATAGATTCGACTATTTTCATGAAAAATAAATCTAAGTACGGAATAATGCAGGAAGATTATCTATTTTCTTGGTTTAGAAAGTGATGTAGTTAAGATTTATAACTTAGGAATAAATAAATTATTATTAATCTTTTCGATCTATTTCTCTTGCATATTTAATTTCTTTGATAGTAAGAACTAATCTTTTTATTTTACAAAGTAAAAAAAAGCTAAAGATCGGCGTTGTCAGTCAGGTATAAGAACTGATTTAACACGATGGTTTTTGTACAAACGTTCACATACAATTGTATGCTTTTTAACCGATTGTGTTGGAAAAAATGACGATTTATAGATTAGATATTTAGACGAAGAGCTAACCTTCTCAATAAACTATTGATTATTGCCCTGCTAGCTAGACAACACTTTTTATGTTAGTCAAAAAAAAAATTTTTTTTTTCGGACGCTATTACAGATTTCATCGTTAACTAACAAACATTAAGACCAAAAAATTAGCGTGCAAGATGAAATGTATAGGTTCACTTCATTTCTACATTATTTTACAACTCTCAATCGCATTAAAAACAAGATCGAATAAAAAATAACTTATGACATATGGACGAAAAATGTTTTTCGGGCTATTTAGGTTAGCGACCGCATTACGTCTGAAATACTACATTTTTCGAGCTTATAACATAATTTACTATTTTAACGTTAAAATAGGGGAAATGATGTATCAAAATGGATACTTTTTTTTTATCGGTCACGAGATTATAGTTTCTTTTAAAATGAACTCTAATATTTACAACACAAAATATCCTTTAAACCACATTAGTTTAAAACTCGTCTGTCGCTTTCCCTCTATTGTGAGTTTGTTTAAAGTATAGCGTAGTATATATTTAGATGAATTTCGCAAATGTTGAATACTTTCAAAACTGAAAAAGCCGCCCTTTGCAATAAATATCTCCGTAGAGTTAGGTACCCTGCAGATTAAGGGTATTTCAGCGGATAATCATATACAAATTCAAAGATTTTGTCTATTTTAATGGATTAACAAACAATATCTATAGGATGACTTTACTGATAAAAAAAAAAAATAACAAAAATCCATAAAGTCTAGGCTCACATGAAATTCCATAAAGAGCAGCTGCATAGCCTTATCACATCAAACTATATTTTTATTTCGTTCTATTGTCAAAAGTCTGTGTTTAGGAGATTATCGTTCATTTTAAAATGAACTCTAATATGTACATCACCATAAACTACCTCTTAAGCCGTCGTAAAAATACACTTTTCGATTTACCTATATATTGATTTTCTAATATTAAATATCTACAATAGTCGAAATTCGCTCGCTAATACCTATGTATGCAAGGTTTCTTCAAAAAATGACAATTTTGTTGTTTAATGGCTTGAAAAAATGGAAAAAGGAGGTTTTTGCATCCATTTATTTCCAGATGAGTGTTAAAAATACTTATAAAACTCGGTATACCGAAGATCAAGCATTAATGAGAGGGTTGAGTCCTGTTTGCCAAATCCTGATTTTTAATTTGACGCTGGCAACGGTACAATTTTTTAACATTTATCATAAGAGGCGTATATTTTTGGAGCTTAGATCTACCAGTTTATCCACGCCCCATTTATTGTTAGTGCTTTAGTAATTTTACTTTCCAATTATTTTTTACCAAAACGCGTAGTTGAAACAGTGTCTATATCAGACGATATAATAAATTTTAAGGATTAATTTGCTTACAAATGCACTTTAATTTATTTAGGCTAAAGCAGCCAGACATATACTGGAACTACGAAAACCCTATTACAATTTGGTTGGCTAGAGAAAATTTTGTAAAAAACATAGCTTTCTACACAAATGCTTGCACATTATGTACCTATCATTTCAAGATACCTGGCGACATCAATGTAAGCATTGACATAATGACGCAAGATATAGGTAGGTACTAGAATATTCAAGATTTCTATTAACGATACACTTCAGCATACATGCGAGATGTCATTAATGTCTACGGAAGGCAACAGACATACCAGCTATTTTTACATGGGATTCCATAGACTTGGATGCTTCTTGTTTAGAAATATTTGATGTCATCTTGAGGAGTTCCGTATTGAAGCATCAAACCTACCTGCCAAATAATTGACGAAATATGGGATATCATAAAATATGCCCCCCATCGAACTAAATGATCCTATAAACCAGCTTCACAGACCGTAATTTGTGATGCTAACACGATTAATACGCAATAGAACAAGATTAAGAAACAAAATTTAAAGTAGCTCTTTATCACACGAAAATAATTAAATAATTTACGGTTACAGAACAATAATTATTTTAAAAAGCTGTATAACTAAATATATTATGTTATTAGGAATATTCTGTCTAAAGTAACAGCTGATCTTAGTCGAAAATGAGATCGTATTATTGATTGTTGAATTCGTTAGGTATGAAATAAAATTAGAGATTTCGTCTATTTTTTCACGATTAAAAAAGAATACCTCTATTTAGCTAAAAATGAAACGATTACAGTGGTAGATTAATTCACTTTACCAAGCATGTAAACTACTAATTTTGCAATAAATATCTTCTATATTTCTAGGTAGGTTTACTCGAAAATGTGGGGCTATTTTCATCAAAAATCCCGATACGAAATTGAAAAATTTGCCTATTTTTGTCGGTTTACAAAGTGATAGTGGAATATTGGTTTGATCAAAGAACAATAATTATTTTAAAAATGTTGTATAATTAACTAAATGTCGGTGTTATCAGGCAGGCAAGAAGTTATTTATCTGAATCTTATTTGTACCATTAGCGTTTATATACAAATGTTAGTGGTTTTCAAAAATTGATATCTCGGAAATTATTAGGTTTAGACTTATAATACGCTTATTAAAAAATAATGACTACTTTATGCAAAATTCAAAAATATTATAAGATGTAGGGTATCCCAGTAACTTAACCAAAGATTTTCGGTCTTCGTAAAGCTTTACACGTTTCTTCAGCGTACCAAACATTCACTTTTTTTAAATATTGACATCGGGTTAGGATTCTGAACATAGGATTAACATCACTCCAATAGTGAACATGTTGCGTTGTCACAGTTCCATTCGTTGAAAAGTAAACAAAACCGTTTGAGCTACGTGGGGAATAAATAAAGTTGGCTTGTTGAAAAATTTTAATATTTATTAAGGTAAAAGACTATAAATATATCGATACAACACTTTGGCATTTCTAATACTACAAACATGAATATCTAAAATGTGATATTTACAACCGTCAACTCTCTCTCCCTTCTCTAATTTTGGTACACCAATGCTGTCTTCTAAGTTTATAATATATGGCGTCCTGCAGTTTAATTCCGAAAATGTTTTAACTAAAAATTCC
Organism: Polydrusus tereticollis; assembly: GCA_963920685.1. Lineage (NCBI taxonomy): Eukaryota > Metazoa > Arthropoda > Insecta > Coleoptera > Curculionidae > Polydrusus > Polydrusus tereticollis. The sequence continues at coordinate 30,705,088 of OY987327.1, forward strand.
TCTTTAACACATCCTTTAACGTAAATAATGTCTGCGTCTATCAGATTGTTGGATATGATATTATGTAGTTCCTTGTAATCGGTATCACCATAATTATAAAGGATACCATGATGATTTCCAAATAGATATTTGACTTGTTTCTTGCAAGCCTTACTTAAGGTGTCGAATGGTTTAACTGGTTTAAAAAAGTAACTTTTCATACTATTCCCATCATAAATAGCCAATTCTTTCGCGCAAAATTCAGGTATGTTAAATCCTTGAATATCGACTACAACGAACTTCATTGTCTGAAGACTCAAATCAAACAAGTATATTTTCATATTTTTATCGCTCTTAAGTTCGATTTCAAAAGCACACCCCCACTTTTCGATAATTTCACAGTCTTAGCACATAGATCTTATATTTTTATTTACGATCAATTCATCTTTATTCGCCAATCGTCTCAAACGAGTCTGCTTTTGAAAGTAATATAGCCTTAGTATTCAGAAAATATTAATGATATCGGAGCCTAAAACATCCTTGACACTAAAAAATCATTGTGTTTCCTAACAAAACCCATCATCTTGTCTATTTAACTTGCTTTCCTATTGTTTAGCAGGTTAAATAAAATTATTATTTCGCTCTTTTTGTCTGTACTGAATCGTTAGGGGAATACGTTTCTAGTTCTATAAGAGAGACAGTTAAAATTTATGTAAGCAATCAAAAATCCTACACTATGAGCTACTTAGTTAAAATTTCATATTTCCTTCCTGGTTCAGGCAAAATTTGTGATGTGTCGGACAAAATTTATAAAAATACGAAAAAAAAAAATGCTGGATGCATTTTTAGCGTGACTTTCTATTTAATACCATCTTATTTCAAGCTATAATTCGGTTGTCAAAATGAGAATAAAATAATTTTCCCATGGTTTATGTCATCTTAAAAAAGTCAAAAGGTTATATTCTGTAAAGGGTCAGATACATTCAAATTTAAATATTTTCTCCAAGAAGAATTTTAAGATAGTATTATAGTAAATAAAAATTCTATACCTCCAATATTTCATGGAAACATATCGTGTTCTAGCGACATAACCCAAAAGTACCTCTATTCAGAAACGCATCGTACTTTTCTTGTCAATAATTGTCTCATTGTCCCATCCATTACATTATTATAATCTTAAAGCACCTGTTACCAGCATTATCTGTTTTTATGGTTTTCATAAAACATAGCGATTACCGATGAAAATTAAACGAAAACTTAATAAATAACTTTTTTTTCAACTGAAATAGACTGATTTTCGATGGAAAAATGTTACTTATAACTAAAAAATGAATATAAGACATATACGCAATGATATTTAGAATAAATCAATCTTTTCTAAAATTACTATGAAATATTCACAAAATCGTTTCGTTATAACCAAAGTAGCAAGGCTTGCAGATTTCGTATAGAGTTCAAACGCGATACTGAGATGATCTTTTTTTTTTTTTATATTTTTGTAGGATAATGCACCACTACGTTGTAAGTACTTGAGAGAGGACTTTCTTGAAAAATCCTCAAATTTCTCTGCAATTTTGTTCCTTTTAGAGTTAAATTCACACAGAAAACCCCGTATTCTTATCTTTCAGGTTGGTATATTAAAAAGGGCTTATTAGTATGGTTTAGAAAACAAGCAATATTAATTAACGGATGTTTTTTCGTCGTATGAAGAGTTGAAAAATTTTTTTTTCCACTCCAATGGTTACGATGCAGAGAGTCGGGTTTCATCATAATCTTTCAGGGTAGCTCAGGTTTGATTGCATGTAGAGAGTCGGGTTTCATCATAATCTTTCAGGGTAGAGTGACGCGCCCCCCTCAGGTTTGTTCAGGTTTCTCAAACGTTTGAGAAACCTGAACAAACCTGAGGGGGGGCGCGTCAAACCTGAAACCGATTGCAAGGAGCACTAACCTTAGTACATGCAATCAAACCTGAGCTACCCTGAAAGATTATGATGAAACCCGACTCTCTGCATCGTAACCATTGGAGTGGAAAAAAAAATTTTTCAACTCTTCATACGACGAAAAAACATCCGTTAATTAATATTGCTTGTTTTCTAAACCATACTAATAAGCCCTTTTTAATATACCAACCTGAAAGATAAGAATACGGGGTTTTCTGTGTGAATTTAACTCTAAAAGGAACAAAATTGCAGAGAAATTTGAGGATTTTTCAAGAAAGTCCTCTCTCAAGTACTTACAACGTAGTGGTGCATTATCCTACAAAAATATAAAAAAAAAAAAAGATCATCTCAGTATCGCGTTTGAACTCTATACGAAATCTGCAAGCCTTGCTACTTTGGTTATAACGAAACGATTTTGTGAATATTTCATAGTAATTTTAGAAAAGATTGATTTATTCTAAATATCATTGCGTATATGTCTTATATTCATTTTTTAGTTATAAGTAACATTTTTCCATCGAAAATCAGTCTATTTCAGTTGAAAAAAAAGTTATTTATTAAGTTTTCGTTTAATTTTCATCGGTAATCGCTATGTTTTATGAAAACCATAAAAACAGATAATGCTGGTAACAGGTGCTTTAAGATTATAATAATGTAATGGATGGGACAATGAGACAATTATTGACAAGAAAAGTACGATGCGTTTCTGAATAGAGGTACTTTTGGGTTATGTCGCTAGAACACGATATGTTTCCATGAAATATTGGAGGTATAGAATTTTTATTTACTATAATACTATCTTAAAATTCTTCTTGGAGAAAATATTTAAATTTGAATGTATCTGACCCTTTACAGAATATAACCTTTTGACTTTTTTAAGATGACATAAACCATGGGAAAATTATTTTATTCTCATTTTGACAACCGAATTATAGCTTGAAATAAGATGGTATTAAATAGAAAGTCACGCTAAAAATGCATCCAGCATTTTTTTTTTTCGTATTTTTATAAATTTTGTCCGACACATCACAAATTTTGCCTGAACCAGGAAGGAAATATGAAATTTTAACTAAGTAGCTCATAGTGTAGGATTTTTGATTGCTTACATAAATTTTAACTGTCTCTCTTATAGAACTAGAAACGTATTCCCCTAACGATTCAGTACAGACAAAAAGAGCGAAATAATAATTTTATTTAACCTGCTAAACAATAGGAAAGCAAGTTAAATAGACAAGATGATGGGTTTTGTTAGGAAACACAATGATTTTTTAGTGTCAAGGATGTTTTAGGCTCCGATATCATTAATATTTTCTGAATACTAAGGCTATATTACTTTCAAAAGCAGACTCGTTTGAGACGATTGGCGAATAAAGATGAATTGATCGTAAATAAAAATATAAGATCTATGTGCTAAGACTGTGAAATTATCGAAAAGTGGGGGTGTGCTTTTGAAATCGAACTTAAGAGCGATAAAAATATGAAAATATACTTGTTTGATTTGAGTCTTCAGACAATGAAGTTCGTTGTAGTCGATATTCAAGGATTTAACATACCTGAATTTTGCGCGAAAGAATTGGCTATTTATGATGGGAATAGTATGAAAAGTTACTTTTTTAAACCAGTTAAACCATTCGACACCTTAAGTAAGGCTTGCAAGAAACAAGTCAAATATCTATTTGGAAATCATCATGGTATCCTTTATAATTATGGTGATACCGATTACAAGGAACTACATAATATCATATCCAACAATCTGATAGACGCAGACATTATTTACGTTAAAGGATGTGTTAAAGAGGAATTTTTAGTTAAAACATTTTCGGAATTAAACTGCAGGACGCCATATATTATAAACTTAGAAGACAGCATTGGTGTACCAAAATTAGAGAAGGGAGAGAGAGTTGACGGTTGTAAATATCACATTTTAGATATTCATGTTTGTAGTATTAGAAATGCCAAAGTGTTGTATCGATATATTTATAGTCTTTTACCTTAATAAATATTAAAATTTTTCAACAAGCCAACTTTATTTATTCCCCACGTAGCTCAAACGGTTTTGTTTACTTTTCAACGAATGGAACTGTGACAACGCAACATGTTCACTATTGGAGTGATGTTAATCCTATGTTCAGAATCCTAACCCGATGTCAATATTTAAAAAAAGTGAATGTTTGGTACGCTGAAGAAACGTGTAAAGCTTTACGAAGACCGAAAATCTTTGGTTAAGTTACTGGGATACCCTACATCTTATAATATTTTTGAATTTTGCATAAAGTAGTCATTATTTTTTAATAAGCGTATTATAAGTCTAAACCTAATAATTTCCGAGATATCAATTTTTGAAAACCACTAACATTTGTATATAAACGCTAATGGTACAAATAAGATTCAGATAAATAACTTCTTGCCTGCCTGATAACACCGACATTTAGTTAATTATACAACATTTTTAAAATAATTATTGTTCTTTGATCAAACCAATATTCCACTATCACTTTGTAAACCGACAAAAATAGGCAAATTTTTCAATTTCGTATCGGGATTTTTGATGAAAATAGCCCCACATTTTCGAGTAAACCTACCTAGAAATATAGAAGATATTTATTGCAAAATTAGTAGTTTACATGCTTGGTAAAGTGAATTAATCTACCACTGTAATCGTTTCATTTTTAGCTAAATAGAGGTATTCTTTTTTAATCGTGAAAAAATAGACGAAATCTCTAATTTTATTTCATACCTAACGAATTCAACAATCAATAATACGATCTCATTTTCGACTAAGATCAGCTGTTACTTTAGACAGAATATTCCTAATAACATAATATATTTAGTTATACAGCTTTTTAAAATAATTATTGTTCTGTAACCGTAAATTATTTAATTATTTTCGTGTGATAAAGAGCTACTTTAAATTTTGTTTCTTAATCTTGTTCTATTGCGTATTAATCGTGTTAGCATCACAAATTACGGTCTGTGAAGCTGGTTTATAGGATCATTTAGTTCGATGGGGGGCATATTTTATGATATCCCATATTTCGTCAATTATTTGGCAGGTAGGTTTGATGCTTCAATACGGAACTCCTCAAGATGACATCAAATATTTCTAAACAAGAAGCGTCCAAGTCTATGGAATCCCATGTAAAAATAGCTGGTATGTCTGTTGCCTTCCGTAGACATTAATGACATCTCGCATGTATGCTGAAGTGTATCGTTAATAGAAATCTTGAATATTCTAGTACCTACCTATATCTTGCGTCATTATGTCAATGCTTACATTGATGTCGCCAGGTATCTTGAAATGATAGGTACATAATGTGCAAGCATTTGTGTAGAAAGCTATGTTTTTTACAAAATTTTCTCTAGCCAACCAAATTGTAATAGGGTTTTCGTAGTTCCAGTATATGTCTGGCTGCTTTAGCCTAAATAAATTAAAGTGCATTTGTAAGCAAATTAATCCTTAAAATTTATTATATCGTCTGATATAGACACTGTTTCAACTACGCGTTTTGGTAAAAAATAATTGGAAAGTAAAATTACTAAAGCACTAACAATAAATGGGGCGTGGATAAACTGGTAGATCTAAGCTCCAAAAATATACGCCTCTTATGATAAATGTTAAAAAATTGTACCGTTGCCAGCGTCAAATTAAAAATCAGGATTTGGCAAACAGGACTCAACCCTCTCATTAATGCTTGATCTTCGGTATACCGAGTTTTATAAGTATTTTTAACACTCATCTGGAAATAAATGGATGCAAAAACCTCCTTTTTCCATTTTTTCAAGCCATTAAACAACAAAATTGTCATTTTTTGAAGAAACCTTGCATACATAGGTATTAGCGAGCGAATTTCGACTATTGTAGATATTTAATATTAGAAAATCAATATATAGGTAAATCGAAAAGTGTATTTTTACGACGGCTTAAGAGGTAGTTTATGGTGATGTACATATTAGAGTTCATTTTAAAATGAACGATAATCTCCTAAACACAGACTTTTGACAATAGAACGAAATAAAAATATAGTTTGATGTGATAAGGCTATGCAGCTGCTCTTTATGGAATTTCATGTGAGCCTAGACTTTATGGATTTTTGTTATTTTTTTTTTTTTATCAGTAAAGTCATCCTATAGATATTGTTTGTTAATCCATTAAAATAGACAAAATCTTTGAATTTGTATATGATTATCCGCTGAAATACCCTTAATCTGCAGGGTACCTAACTCTACGGAGATATTTATTGCAAAGGGCGGCTTTTTCAGTTTTGAAAGTATTCAACATTTGCGAAATTCATCTAAATATATACTACGCTATACTTTAAACAAACTCACAATAGAGGGAAAGCGACAGACGAGTTTTAAACTAATGTGGTTTAAAGGATATTTTGTGTTGTAAATATTAGAGTTCATTTTAAAAGAAACTATAATCTCGTGACCGATAAAAAAAAAGTATCCATTTTGATACATCATTTCCCCTATTTTAACGTTAAAATAGTAAATTATGTTATAAGCTCGAAAAATGTAGTATTTCAGACGTAATGCGGTCGCTAACCTAAATAGCCCGAAAAACATTTTTCGTCCATATGTCATAAGTTATTTTTTATTCGATCTTGTTTTTAATGCGATTGAGAGTTGTAAAATAATGTAGAAATGAAGTGAACCTATACATTTCATCTTGCACGCTAATTTTTTTGGTCTTAATGTTTGTTAGTTAACGATGAAATCTGTAATAGCGTCCGAAAAAAAAAATTTTTTTTTTGACTAACATAAAAAGTGTTGTCTAGCTAGCAGGGCAATAATCAATAGTTTATTGAGAAGGTTAGCTCTTCGTCTAAATATCTAATCTATAAATCGTCATTTTTTCCAACACAATCGGTTAAAAAGCATACAATTGTATGTGAACGTTTGTACAAAAACCATCGTGTTAAATCAGTTCTTATACCTGACTGACAACGCCGATCTTTAGCTTTTTTTTACTTTGTAAAATAAAAAGATTAGTTCTTACTATCAAAGAAATTAAATATGCAAGAGAAATAGATCGAAAAGATTAATAATAATTTATTTATTCCTAAGTTATAAATCTTAACTACATCACTTTCTAAACCAAGAAAATAGATAATCTTCCTGCATTATTCCGTACTTAGATTTATTTTTCATGAAAATAGTCGAATCTATGATTTTCGTTCAAATCCATAAGGGACGCTTGTTTTGTATAGATGATTTATGATCTTATTTTCAACTAAAATACTAGTATAAAAAAGTATTTCTTCCGATAAACGTGGAAGGAATAGACATTTAAACAGTTAGCCATAACATACGCATACTGACTTGCATTATTTTCATGGATTGAATGGCTACATCTTTGTGTGTGAAGTGAATTTCTTTTTAAAAAATTACAATGCGCTCAATTATGAATTTTCTAACATAACTTTTATGGATAGTGGAGTCGGATATTGGAAGAAAATATTATCATAACGACAACTCGATTATTGATATAATTATTATGGTTTCACAGAAGTTTCTACAGAGTCAGCCATGCTGTAGCAGAGACTGTTGTAGGTCGTATTTTTTAAAAAAACCTAACAATACCTTTACTTTATATTGATAGACGTATTCTATTAGAACATTTTTCTAAAATTTAGAGCCTTTGGAAATGTGATAATGCTATGAGCATCAAATATATTCAAAATATCAAAAATCCTTTGGTAGTTAGTTATTGCGGTATATTTTAATAGAGGCATAATTTATACTGTACTCCTAAATTTACGGCATATCACTTTGTTTATGTTATTATATTCACAGAGACTATTAATCTAACCAACTTTTATTTACGAAAAATTAAAAACTGAAATACTCTATTTTATTGCCGATTGTTCGCAAAGACACTTGGAGTTGTTTTTTTCTTTTATTTTTTTCTTTTCTGTTTTCTTTTTCGGTTCTTAAGAAATGCTAAAGAATCTGTACAAAACAAGTCACGAATTAACTAAATAGCCACCATTTCACTAAATACTTAACACTCAGTATACAATTTTCAGAAATGTCATGATTAAGAACGGTTCTGGTCATTTTATACAAGATTTCACATGATTTAACAAATTTAAAACATTTTTTTTAATTTTTACTAAATTCTAAACACTCAGTATACACTTTTAAGAAAATAGGACGATTTGCGACTGTTTTAGTCATTTTTTACAAAGTTTCACAGGGCTTAATAACGTTAAAACATTTTTTTTTAATTTTTTACTAAATTCTAAACACTCAGTATACAATTTTCAGAAATGCCATGATTAAGAACGGTTCTGGTCATTTTATACAAGATTTCACATGATTTAACAAATTTAAAACATTTTTTTTAATTTTTACTAAATTCTAAACACTCAGTATACACTTTTAAGAAAATAGGACGATTTGCGACTGTTTTAGTCATTTTTTACAAAGTTTCACAGGGCTTAATAACGTTAAAACATTTTTTTTTAATTTTTTACTAAATTCTAAACACTCAGTATACAATTTTCAGAAATGCCATGATTAAGAACGGTTCTAGTCATTTTATACAAGATTTCGCATGATTTAACAAATTTAAAACGTTTTTTTTAATTTTTACTAAATTCTAAACACTCAGTATACACTTTTAAGAAAATAGGACGATTTGCGACTGTTTTAGTCATTTTTTACAAAGTTTCACAGGGCTTAATAACGTTAAAACATTTTTTTTTAATTTTTTACTAAATTCTAAACACTCAGTATACAATTTTCAGAAATGCCATGATTAAGAACGGTTCTAGTCATTTTATACAAGATTTCGCATGATTTAACAAATTTAAAACATTTTTTTAATTTTTACTAAATTCTAAACACTCAGTATATCATTTTCAGAAAATAATACAATTCTGTACAGTTTTACAAATTTTCACAGGTCTTAATAACATTAAAACATTTTTTTAATTTTTTACTAAATTCTAATCACTCAGTATACAATTTTCAGAAATGACACGATTTAGAACAGTTTTTACAGATATTTACAAAGTCTTAATAACATTATATTAATAATTATCTAGCATAATGTATACAATTTCAAGAAATAGTAGATTTTTAATCCATGTACAAAATTCAAGAATCTAAAATACAATTAAATGTAGGCTTTTTTAATTGGCATCTCAGGCAAATTATTTCCCCCAAAATTATCTAAAAAAGATATACCAAAAACATTCTAAAGCGGTTTTTTACCTCTATAAGTATGCAGGCCGATCCGACCCTTGTCGGTTTTATTATCCGCATAAATTAACACAGTAGAGGAATATGGACAGAGTTCTGGGGCAGCGGCGTTTCACTAAAGCTTTGGTTTCCTACAAAGCGGTACCGCAAAAGAGTGACCGTAATTTGACGGCGAGCTTTGCCGCGACAAAGCGTGTATGTACTTGCAAATCGGAGTGTGTTCCTCCAGAGCGTTCGGCGCAAAAAATACGGCACCGTATTTTCTGAAGCGGACGCTCTGTACGTTGGGATAGTGCAAGCACGATTTTTGACGGTGCGCCAGTGTAGTGATTGTATGTTTTAATTATAATATTTGGAAATTAATTGGTCTAGCGAACAAGATAAAATTTTAATCGAGTTTTTTTTACTATATCGCTTTAACAGCGGCGTTTGCACTAAGGTTAAATCATAAAAAGTCGGGTTTTATCTTGGGTCAGATCATAAATATTCAGGTTCAAATTATGGTTAGATGAGAAGCCGCCTCGCGAAAGCATCCGGGTTAGGTCGTAAAAAGTCGGGTTTTATCTCGGGTCAGTTCATAAATATTCAGGTTCAAATTAGGGTTAGATAAGAAGCCGCCTCATGAAAGCATCCGGGTTAGGTTGTAAAAAGTCGGGTTTAATTTCGGGTTATTTTGTAAACAGCACCACCGAACCACCCGGGTTAGGTTATAAAACGCACCACCGAACCACCCGGGTTAGATCATAAAACGCACCACCGAACCACCCGGGTTAGGTTATAAAACGCACCACCGAACCACCTGGGTTAGTTGCACCACCAGCACCACCAGCACCACCTGGTCCAGAACTGTCCGTTTTCCTCTACTGTTGTTTTCCCAATGTTAAGCATATCTCCTTTAATTGCACTGCATTGTCAATACTCAAATCCGCATTCTTACTTTTAATAGAATTGTAATTGTTTAAAATACTCCATATTTAATTAAAAAAACACTGACACTTGATAAAATTGCGTTCTAAAATTTCAGGTAAATGGTACGGCTATATAGAATTTTAGCACACCCATGGAGAAGACGGTTTTGATTAATTTATTACTTCGCATCATTTAAAGATAGACTATAGATGATTTAATGATACGTCTGTCTCTTTGTAGTAGTTAGCGATGAGTGTGTCGATATGTTCCGTAAAAGACGCCATTCGTAAGTCATTGCCCATTCTCTGAAGTCATCTAGGAAAAGAATAATTGATGATATGGTCTAAAATGCAAACATTTTGAAACACAACTATATACTCGTATATTCAAATATTAGTTGAAGTTATTCTTGTACCCTTACTTATTCTATTAAGATATTTTTTTTTCAGTTGCAGCTGGTCGAAAAAAATCCAGGGCTCCCACATCAATGAAAGCAATGACAAAAATGGACAGGGCCGAAATGAGACAGAAAAAGTATAGGTATCTTTATCAGGTCCGTACTGCTCACGGGGATGTAATCAGCCAGGTAAATAACCGAAACTTTTTAATGATTTAATAATAATAAATAAATAAAATAGTGGATAAATGTGGGTGGTTCATTATTAAAATAAACAGCAGGGTTATCCTTAAGCACATGAAGAAAATCTAGGATATGATTCCTGACATCACTTTATACGGTATTGAATATTGGTGTCAATTGATTTTGTTTTTATCTGCACTTTTCCGTTAAAAAAGGTTTTACTTACTTCCACCAATGGCGTGCGTGAACATATCATCAATATTTTTTTGCGAAAATATGATGGGCCACTGATTTTTTTTTAACTCTGATGCATTTTTATGCATTAAATGGTACAAGCTGAACAAAAGTTGTCTCTTCTATGTTTTTGAAAAAAACAGTAGTTTTATAGATAACTCTAATGCAGTACGGATTTAAACTAAACAAAATTAATTTACTAATTAAATAAGTACAAAACATATTATGAATTATTTATGCTACACGTAATTTATTTAAAATTTTTTCTATTATTATAAAATTAACTTATTTGTTAATCTAAATTTAAACACAAAATAAACTGGCTTTAAAGAAACTGTTGAAAGTGGCCACCTTCTGCTAAAATACAAGAATCTAGCCGTCTTCTCATTGAACTTCTAACATGTTTAAAAATACCTGGGGTTTTCAATATTTTCGCAAGCCATTATTATTCAGTTTCTAAGATCTTCCTGGTTTTCAAGTTTTGTAAACTGGAGATTTTAAATGGCCTTAGAAATAAAAATCCAATACATTAAAATCTGGGGACCTTGGCGGCCACAGTTGATTAGGTAGTGCAACGCCTCTACCGATCCATCGATTTCCATATACAGCATTTAGATATTCTCTGGCTATGGCACTAAAATGGGTGGGAGCTCTGTCATGTATAAAAAACAACTGGTTTCGCTAGGCTAATGCCAAATCTTCCAATAATATGGGCAGCTCATTTTATAGAAAATTGCGATGCTTTGGCCATCTAACCACTATATACAGCGTGTCTTCGGAAGTTCTTACCAAATGGGAAACTTTTTAATTATTAACTCTACGAAAAAAAGTGCCTCTTCTTAAAAAGTCCTGCTTGGTGAGAAAATAAATTTGCACCAGAATATTTGTATGTTGGACATACAGAGTGGCTTCAAAAAGTACCGGGTTTAAAATGTATAAAAGACGTCGGCTATATCTCCAAAACTAATAGTCGTAAAGATTTGCGGTAAAAAAATTCTAGGCCACAGGGCGCTTTTTGCGGAAGACCCAGTTTTGGAAATAAGTATTTTTGGATAAGTAGGCTTTGAAACAATTGATGGTTGTTGGTAACAGAATAGGCGTTTTAGCAGCGACAGTGACAGTTTGGCAATTATAATTTCTGTTTCAAAACGTGAACTTTTTGTTAAAAAAAGGTTTTCCCGTTTCTTAGTTACTTTAAACAATAATAGTGATGATTAAACTGACTGTTGATGAAAAAATAGAAATAGTTCTTATTATTGGCGATAATTATAAGACGCATCGCGAGGCTGCCAAAATTTTTAATACTAGACACCCAAATAAACATATTAGCCACGTTACTGTCGGCAATGTCGTCAATAAATTTAAGAATGCTGGCTCTGTCGAAAATAATTTCAAGAAAAAACATGCAGTTCGAACACTTACTAAAGAAAATCAATTACAAGTATTGCAAGCGGTTGTGGAAAATCAAAAATTTTCATTGGAAGGAATAAAAAACACAGTTCAAGATAACGTCTCAAGAGCTTCTGCTAGTAAGATACTTAGAATAAATAAATTTAATCCGTATAAGCCAAAATTTGTACACACGCTCAAACCTGGAGATATGGAATCGCGTTTCATGTTCTGTGCTTGGTTCCAAGGAGAAGTTGAAGACGACATTTTCTTTTCAAGGAGAATTTTATTCAGTGACGAGGCAACATTTACTTCTAATGGTGTCGTATGTTCCCAGAATTGTCGCTGGTGGAGCGATGTGAACCCCAATTTCGTAATCGAATGCCGTGACCAAACGTATTTCAAAACGAATGTTTGGTGCGGTATTTTAAATAATCAAATAGTGGGTCCATATTTTTCCATTAAAATATTAATAGTGAGATTTACTTAAAATTCCTAAGAACCGAAATTTTTATATTTATTAACGGCCTGCCATTAAACGGGCAACAGGCTGTTTGATATCAGCATGATGGAGCTCCTTGTCACAGCGCAGCCAGGGTCAACGAATATTTGGATAGATCTTTTCCACAAAGATGGATAGGACGCCGTTCAGAAGTACCCTGGCCACCTAGGTCACTGGACATTACACCCTACATTTTTTCTTGTGGGGTAATTTGAAGCAATTAGTCTACAAGCACAGACCATTCCGTGATATTGATCACCTGGAAGAAACTATAAGGCAGTGTGTCCGGCTAGTTGGCTAGTTACTCCTCATATGGTCAGAAACGCTGTGTCAGAGTTTTCTAGAAGGACAATCATTTGTATGCAAAAAGACGGGGGCCATGTGGAAACCTAGATTATTTTTGGAGTCATTTAGTTTTATTTGTTATTGGGAAATTAGAAATTGGCCACCTCATAGATATTAGTGCACTAAAATTGTAATACTATTTTTATCCACCATAAAAGTAGTTCTCTTAAGTAGTGTTTGGCCTTTAAACACTCTCCAAGTTTTTAGTTTTGGAGATATAGCCGACGTCTTTTATAAATTTTAAACCCGGGACTTTTTGAAGCCACCCTATATGTATAATATAACTGTGCAAATTTATTTTCTCACCAAGCAGGACTTTTTAGGAAGAGGCACTTTTTTTCGTAGAGTTAATAATTAAAAAGTTTCCCATTTGGTAAGAACTTCCGAAGACACGCTATATTTAACGAAAATTGGTACTGAAAATCTCTTTCGCTAATAACGTGAGGATTTTCTTGACTCCAAACATGATTGTTATGAAAGTTCGTTATGGCATTCTTAGAAAAATTAGCTTCGTAGGTAAAAAGAAATTATTTAAAAATTGTGGATTTCTAGCCAATCTTTCCAAAAACCATCGACAAAAAATAACTCGTTGAGGAAAATCACATCAGAGCCTGAACTCGTTGTATGTGGCAAGGATTCATTTGATGATAGTATAGAATCCTTAAAACGGTTTGCTGACTAGCTTTTACCTCATGCCTAATTTTTCGAGTACCTACTGGTTTCTGGATCTTCCTCAATTCTATTCAATACTGCTTCTTCTAATGGTGGTGTTCTTACCGTACTTGGCCTGCCGGGAATATCAGAAACTCTTGCAAAACTTCCTGTTTCTGATAAACGGTGATGGAGACTTACAAAGGTCTGAGCACACGGTGCTACGACACGATTCGGATAATTGGATATCTTTCCTGGTAAATGCGTCGTGCTTCGTATGCATTTCCATCAGCAAGACCATAAACATATCTGCCAAATGAGCACTGTTTTGTAAATCAGCCATAACTTTTGGATCGATAAATAATTCACAAAAACGACGCACTAAAGCTTTAAATGATTTTTTTGTCATTTAATTTTGTGACATTTCCACAATTATTTACAAATCTGTGACATAAGCCTACTTTGAAAAAAAGTCGAATCATAGTTTTTTTTTACAATTTTATAATTTTTTCCATTTTTCGTTAAAACTACTCTTTTTTTCAAAAACATAGCAGAGACATTTTTTGTTCAGCTTGTATCAATAATGCATAGAACATCAGAGTTAAGAATAATTGGCGTATCAAATATTTTCACAAAAAAAATATTGATGGTATCTTCACGCACGCCATTGGTGGAAGTAAGCAAAACATTTTTTAACGAAAAAGTGTAGTTTAATACAAAATCAGTTGACACCCATTTCCAATACCGTATCTTCCAGGACTTTCGAAATAAAAAAAAAAAACAATTCTTATTTTATTTAATTATTTTAACACCCTGTATTTTAGAGGATAAGCATTTTGGGGCATATGTCCATATGAACTTTTCGTCTTAAAATATTGTCAGAAATCATATCCTAGATTTTCTTCATGTACTTAAGGATCAGGATACTGGGGTCTTTCGAGTCTTATTAAGAATACTTATAAGTAAATCGTACTGGTATAGTACAGGTTAATACTCACTATTTGGTGGGGTCTCGTCTTTTTATTTATCTATAACTAACCCAAACAATTAAAGGTTCGATTAATTATTTTCAGAATTTTGTACAACAAATGCAGAAAAAGGATAATACCGATCAAGGCGGTGAATGTAGTACGTTGCAATCCGATGCCACCCATCTTACAATACTCCCAGATAATCAATTGGTAATTTTAACGGAAAGCGAAGATGATACCAGTCAAACAGAAATGGCAACCAAAAGAAGATAAAAACAAGTTCAATTTTCATGAAGTTATCGACACTTATTAATATTGCGTATCCATTAGTCTTAGATTTGAAGTTGAATGGAGATTCCAACTCAAGGGACTTCTATAGACAACCCTAAATAGAATAAGCTGATTTAATTGGTAGTCTCTGAACTTAACTCAAAAAAAAATAAGACAATAAAAATCAATTGAAAATATCAAAAAAACATTTAGGTGATCATGATATGTGGTAATCAGTCCTTTAAAAGGACGGAAATATTTATTTGTAGAGCTGTAATATAAAAATGCTGTCGTAGCACAAAACATTAATTTATTAATTAAGAAGTTTTGCCAGTGATAAAAGTGTTAAGTTGTCGGTAAATATGTCGTCAAACAAAAAGAAATTGACACATTTAATTAACGATACAAATATTAAATGTAATTAAATAATCCAATAAAGTTTAAACAACTTTCTGCACAATAACAACGCCATTCCAAATCCCCGATTGGGGAAATAACTTGCCAAAAATTGTCTAACAATATGATAAAAGAAAAAGGAGGCTAGACCACTTTATAGACTTTCAAATAAAAATAGACGAAGCAGTCAAGCCTGTTCATGCTTTGAAACAAAGGTTTTGCGATATAATTAGTTGCTTACCTAAGCAAGTTGGGGATTCAGAAAAAAATCAAAACTTTTGATTTTCTTTTTCTTCTTGTTCTTCAAGACATTGCGAATTATGAACTTACCTTCCAAATTATTGCAGTCAGAAAAGATCGATTTTTTTCGGACTTGATCAGCTCTAAAATGTGCTGCAGAGTATTCAGAGCTTGAGAGCAAGTTTTGATATATTACTGGCAAATTAGAAAATCGAAATAAAGTTTGCAGACAAAAGATCACGTTAAAGTCAAGTATCACTTCGATGAATTATCCAAAGATGAGAGATTCATCAGCATAGGTCATCGCAACTTGGAAATAGATTTGCTGTAATGAAGACTGTTTTGGATACTTATTAAATCCTGCAACTTCATTAACTCACAGATTCATTGAAGAGTGACTTGGAGGACAAAAAACTGATGAGTTTTCAAAAACTTTTTCAAATGACGTGTCATCTTTTTTTCATCTCAGTTGCTGTTAGGTCGACATTTTCGAAAGAGGTCATGCAGTCTTATGAAAAATATCAAGCATGTTTCTTAATCATTTAGAATTAGTCTATAATTTATTTGAAAGTCTATGAACAACTTATACCAATCAATTCTGAGCAGAAGTTTAATTATCTTATTTTTTTTTATTCATAATGTGCACAAATTGATAATTGCGGTATTACCTAAGAGGGCAAGGGCCCTCGGCCGGCCCCCATGCATTAGAATAGATAATGTGTGAAGTATTTTCTATATTAATTCGTCCTCTTTAATGTAGAAGTAGACTAAGTAAGTCTACCGGGTGTAAATGAAATCACTGTACCTACAGAACACCACAGCGGTATGTTAAAAGAATTTTATTTAAATTTGGGTTTCTGCTATGCTTAAGCCATAGGCATCGTAACTATAGATCCAACACGCCATTCATAAATGCTATAAAATTGTGATGCCAATATCGTTTGGTGGCGAGACGCTGTGAGGAGCTAGGTGGGGCCGGGAGTGGGGATTACGCTGCCTTTACATATGCATGCGACAAAACTCCAGGAAAACAACATCCGCTATGCCGAGTATTGTCGAGTCGATGCGGTTGGCCACGAAAATGATGAAATCTGGGCGGATCCGTTATTGCTGCGTTGCCATACTACAGATTTTTTACAAGGTTTTAGGCAATGTTATATATAGGGAAAGGGGAAAAAAAGGCAAAAAGTCTTTCTCCACTAATTTAATAGTGAGCTATTAAAGGCTCAATTTTAAAATTAAATTGTCTCTACATGTTTCAAAGGTAGTAACCTTCATCTTCAGGAGACCAAAGTAGTGCTGCAGTTATTATTAGCAGTAGAGAGAAAACTGTTGGTGGAAAATGACGTTGATGGAGCTTTTTTTTATTTAAAAATATTTTGACAAGATATTAATAATTGAATGTAATCAGCATGCTAAAATTTGAATTGAATGTGGAATGTTATATTTAAATCAAAGTTTATGAAAAGACACTGTCAATTTGTGGTCGAATTTAAAAAGGGAAGATATTCATTATTTGAAAATCATACGTCAGGATATATAAAAAGGATCTTTTGGACATTCTAGATCTTGTTAGAGAAAGATTTTTGTTTGTGATTTGTTTTATGAGAAATTCTGTAATAAGAAAGAAATTTGTAATTAGTAATGAAATAAAATTATTAATAATGTCTGTACTTACATAATGTTGAAATTTCATTTGTAATAATTAATTATTTCATTACTAATTACAAATTTCTTTCTTATTACAGAATTTCTCATAAAACAAATCACAAACAAAAATCTTTCTCTAACAAGACCTAGAATGTCCAAAAGATCCTTTTTATATATCCTGACGTATGATTTTCAAATAATGAATATCTTCCCTTTTTAAATTCGACCACAAATTGACAGTGTCTTTTCATAAACTTTGATTTAAATATAACATTCCACATTCAATTCCAATTTTAGCATGCTGATTACATTCAATTATTAATATCTTGTCAAAATATTTTTAAATAAAAAAAAGCTCCATCAACGTCATTTTCCACCAACAGTTTTCTCTCTACTGCTAATAATAACTGCAGCACTACTTTGGTCTCCTGAAGATGAAGGTTACTACCTTTGAAACATGTAGAGACAATTTAATTTTAAAATTGAGCCTTTAATAGCTCACTATTAAATTAGTGGAGAAAGACTTTTTGCCTTTTTTTCCCCTTTCCCTATATTTCAACTCCACTTCGAGAATGGACTATTTCTTTAAATTAATGTTATATATTTCCCACATCATGTTAATCTAGTTAATCATAGAAGTTAATACTTTTAACAGAGTAAGCCCAGAAAACTACGTTTTCTGTGGCGTAAGTCTGGCAAAGCAAGTGGAGGGGAGCAGCTTGAATTTTGAACTACTTTACAATGGAATACATTGATGACAACACGTTTATTTGTTATTGTTCGGTCTAATAGTTACGATGTCTATGGCTTAAGCGGTATCGCCACGTTTTTAATTTTTATTGCACAATCGAATTCGTCTCAAAATTACCTTTTTAACGACGTACAGGGTGAGTGTTTTCGATGGTTTTACGGGGTACCTCCGTTATTAGTAAAGATAGAAGGATACGGTTTTCGCAGCACTGTGCTACTTCTTTGCAAAACAAAAGATGCCGCAATCAGAATTTTCCTTCTTGTTTTTGATATACGGAATGTTTATGAAAATTTTACATTTTGGGACACCCTCATATTTAGGTTACCCTGTAGCTTATCAAAGAGAAAACAAATGTTCTAGTATGTAGTTTTTTTACGTAGAAATCCAGTGACACCCATATGGTAGAGTGAAATACAAACCATCTCTCACTCTAACGTATGGGTAAATGTAATTTTTGTTTTGCTGTTTTTTCCATGTTTGGAGGCACCTTTACTTTTTATTCAATAAGAGAAGGTTTGTTCCGGGAAGAAAATTTAATAGAAATGAATTCTTTGAAGATTTCAATTTTTGTAATTAATACACAAATATCTAAGAGGAAAGGTGTACCTATATGTATAATAATTATTATAAAACCAACTTGAACACCATAAAACTAAAATATAATAACACAACTGAGCATTCATTTATAATCCTGGTACACTACAGAATAAAATATTCTAAATGGTACAACAATACAACACTAAACAAAGGCAACATATCAAAATAATAAAAGAAAAAAAAACAAAAGGCTTAGCCTCACTACAGCAAAGGTAAAGTTACAATTACAATGACAGGGTACTCAACATTCTCTTCACCGAAGCCAAACTATCAGAGAAAATATCACAATCAGTGAAAAAATTGTTGTAATTGTGCAGTAAACGATCGACAAATCCGTTAAAGCCATAGTTAGTTCTGTGATATCGCTCGTAAAATAACTGTGTAATGTAATTTTTGTTTTGCTGTTTTTTTCATGTTTGGAGGCACCTTTACTTTTTATTCAATAAGAGAAGGTTTGTTCCGGGAAGAAAATTTAATAGAAATGAATTCTTTGAAGATTTCAATTTTTGTAATTAATACACAAATATCTAAGAGAAAAGGTGTACCTATATGTATAATAATTATTAGAAAACCAACTTGAACATCATAAAACTAAAATATAATAACACAACTGAGCATTCATTTATAATCCTGGTACACTACAGAATAAAATATTCTAAATACTAAATGGTACAACAATACAACACTAAACAAACGCAACATATCAAAAAAATAAAAGAAAAAAAAACAAAAGGCTTAGCCTCACTACAGCAAAAGTAAAGTTACAATTACAATGACAGGGTACTCAACATTCTCTTCACCGACGCCAAACTATCAGATAAAATATCACAATCAGTGAAAAAATTGTTGTAATTGTGCAGTAAACGATCGACAAATGCATTAAAGCCATAGTTAGTTCTGTGATATCGCTCGTAAAATAACTGTGTTTGCCTTGTACGTCTTGCTGGAACTAAGAACATAATTAAATTTAAAAGGCAGGTGCAATCAATACCGCCGTTAAGAAGCTTATGGAGAAATAAAAGACATGCATTCCTTCGACGACACTCAAGGCTATTGACACCGCAAAGCAGGAGTCTAGTGTCATAAGGGATGTTGCTAAAAGGAAAGTGAAATTTGTACAATAAATATTTTAGAAATTTACTTTGAACTTTTTCGAGTCTTTGTACATGACAATCGTAACGAGGTGCCCAGATCACAGAACAGTACTCTAACAAGCTATGAACTAGACAATTGTATAAACAAGTTATTGCTTTTGTATCACTAATATGCTTAGAATTTCTCTTAATGAACCCCAACATCCTGAAACCCTTCAGAACAATGCTGTCTATGTGTAAATTAAATGTTAGGTCTGTATCAAATATTATTCCAAGATCGTTAATAATTGATGACACCTTTTCAATTCTTGTGTTGCCAATGGTATAAGTGTGGCCCAACGGATTACGACGTTTGTGAAAACTAATTGATCTGCATTTAGAGATATTAATAGACAAGTAGTTAGATTCACACCAATTAACAAAACTATCAAGATCAGACTGTAAGCCAACAGAACCGGGACCCACTGCACTGAAGAGTTTGAGGTCATCGGCGTACAGGAGGCACTGGGATGATTTAAAGCACGAAATGACATCATTAATAAATAATATAAAGAGCGCAGGACCCAGATGCGAACCCTGGGGAACGCCAGAGGTCACGGATATATAACGAGAGAAGGAACCACAAACGATAACACGTTGACGACGCAGAGAAAGGTAGGATTTAATTAATTTAATGTAATATCTCAGACAGTTTCTTGATCATTAAAGTATGACAGACACTGTCGAATGCCTTAGATAGATCGGTGTAAGCACTGTCAACCTGATAGCTCGCCTCAACGGATGATATAAGGAAGTTCTGATAGACTGCTAGGTTAGTGCAAGTGGAACGATTCTTGTAAAAACCATGCTGCTCAGGTATAATATAACCTTTATTTGTATTAAAAATTTCATCAGTAAGAACTGACTCAAAAGGTTTAGGTATGGCGGAGAGAAGAGAGATACCACGGTAATTACTCACAATCGACCTATCACCCGATTTAAAAATAGGAAGAAGATTTGAATTTTTCCACGTTGAAGGAAAGTAACCAAGGACGACAATTTCGCACTAATTTGCTCGGTGGAAAAAATATGAAATGACATCATAGTAGATAATTCGACAGGGCGATTGCCCGTTAAAACTATGTCATCGTGATTGGAATAACAGGACTGAAAATGAGAGGCAAACGCATCCGCAATATCATTTGAATTATTAAGGGATTGATCATTATATTTCATTGTGCTGGAAAAATTAGAGACTCCAGCTAAGTTTTTCATGTAAGACCAAAAATGTTTGATGTTTTCGGGAATGAAATGTTCAGCTTTAGAGACAAATGTCAAATAACATAAATCAGTCCGAAATTTTACTTCCCTCCTAATGCTGGAAAAGGCCTCATAATCTATTTGCGAGCCGGATCTTTAAAATTTTTTGTGCAACCTGTTTTTTTAAGCAATAAGTTTACGAAGTTCTCTGTCAAACCAACAGGGATATTTCTGACTCTTAATAGCTCTCTTAGGGATATAAAAAATCTTTACCATTAAATAGGATTTTATAGAATTTCTGAACAGCCAAATCGATGTCTAAAGTGGTACTTATAAATGACCAATCAATCGAACTGTAGAAATTATCTAATTCTGTGAAATCGGCACGATCGAAAATATAGTAAGTTAAGGTACTACTATTCTTTAGTTCAGGAATATAATGTATGTCGAAGTAACATTCAATGGCCGGGTGGTAAGTATCAATCTTAACTAGAGGATTAGAGCTCAATAGAATAGAAGAATTCGCGAGTACGTCGTCAGCGAAGATCAAATCTAAAATACGATTATGACTATTCAAGTGCGGATTGATCTGCTGGAGTTTCAGAAAAAACATCGACTCTATAGACTGTTTCAGCAATTCAATGCTAAGGGGACTAATGTATCATCCTCCACAGACCACTTGACCTTAGGAAGGTTAAAATCGCCACATAGAATAAATTACCAATTTTCATATCTATTCTTAAGAGATTTGCAAGTATTACAGAAGGACTGATAACATTCCACTGATGAATTTGGAGGAATATAAACGCAACAAATGATGACTTTAATTTGGCCAAATAACAAACTAACCCAAATATCTTCAAAAGACAGGTTGACAGGGGTATCAGTAACAGATGCTTGGATAATATTAGAGGTAGCTATCAAAACTCCTCCACCGCGCTGACAGTTAAGTTCGTCATAATTACGGTCTCTACGAAAGACGTTGAAACGTGAATAAAATATTTCAGAATTTAAAAAGCCATCATTTAGCCAGGTTTCAGACAATAGCACAATATCGTATTCTAGTGAGTGTGTACTAGCCAGGAGTTCACTAGATTTCGTTCTAAGACGTCTTACATTTTGATAATACACAGCTAATCTATTACAGTCGACGTCATTTAAAAATTTGGATTAACCCTGCACTTTTCACTGCTGGGAAGAGGCAAACAGTCTTCAGAGTTGGTTGGAATAGTGAATAACTTGGAGATTAAGTGTTCAAAAAGTTTCATCTTCGCACTGTAGGATGGGTCGCCAAAGTAGTTAAGCTCATTGTCGCTGGAAAATTCATTAAAGCTGAGAAACTTCGCCGGAGAGTCATTCACTTGTAAAATAAAGATTTTTTACTAATAAACTTAACGCTGCAATGGCATCTACAATTTCTTCGTTTTCAGTTTTCATTAGCAGCTCCGGACAAAACCCAGGGCCCCTCAAATTTTAGGGGCCCCTTTCAAGTAAAAAACTATATTCTTATTATATTCTTAATTTTCTTTTG
The DNA here is from genome assembly GCA_963920685.1 of Polydrusus tereticollis. NCBI lineage: Eukaryota > Metazoa > Arthropoda > Insecta > Coleoptera > Curculionidae > Polydrusus > Polydrusus tereticollis. The sequence continues at coordinate 30,727,568 of OY987327.1, forward strand.
CGAGGGGGGCGGGGGTATCAGTTGATTGTTGTCTCAAAACAGGTTAAAATGCTATTTGCACACAAATAGACAAGCTAGTTCTACATTAAACGAACGGATTTATCTACATGTACAGGGTGATCACGTATAATGTTATCCACCTTTAACTTCTTTGTTCCGCAGTTAAGAAAAAACTGTTAAATATAAAAGTCGTAGGATTTAATGCGAACTTTTTGCAAACTATATTTTCGTAGATACAAGGGTGTTGCATAAAAGCGTGACAGATCAAAGTTATATTTTTTTTAAAATGGAATACCCTGTATATTTATACAGTGTATATTGTTGCATTATTGGATTCTACAGACAATTCTAAACATAATTTATATATAACACTATATATCTAAATTGAACCGTTTTCGACTTATTGACGTTTGAAAATTACTATACTATACATATAAGAAATAATGTCATGCAAGTCAAGATGTATCGTTTCCATGGATAACAGGATGACGATACTGAACTGAATATCTTGCCCGCTATTAAAAAAAAAATCCCGAATAGTACTAGATCTTAGCTTAAATCAAGCACAAAATGATGAACTTGTGTAATTAATCAAACTAAATAAAACAAAGCAAAACTTTTATTACAGACTATAGAGCAGAAATATAGGTATTCTAAATATAGAGTGGTTCGACCGGACCTCCATTAACTTCAATGCACTTTATTAAGGTTCTTCGTAATTTTTCCAAGGAGTTTCTGATCGACTCAGGATAATCAGTATTTATTAGATTTATTTCATTTCTTATAAGTAGTTTAAGGTGTTCAAGATTCTCTATATTATTCGCATTAATTCTATCTTTCAGTGTGCCCCACAAGAAAGCATCGAAGGGTGTGAGGTCTGGACTGTTAGGCGGCCATTTAATCGGACCATTCCGTCCGATCCAGTTTCCAAATATTTGAGTGAGATAGTTCGTTACTCCAATTACGTTGTGCGACGGGGCGCCGTCTTGCTAAAACGTAAGTTGGTTTAAACGTGCTAGTGGCAAATCATCCAAAAAGTCTCCTAATTCATTTTGAAGAAATCGCAAATACCTATATATTTCCATTTAACATGCCTTCAAATAAATGTGGCCCAATGATTTTATTATCAAGTAGGTACCTATGCCGCACCATATATTTACAGATTGACGACCCTGATACTGGAATTCTCGGTAACTGTGGGGATTTTCTGTTGCCCACTGCCTGGTATTTTTTCTGTTTATAATGCCATTGCTAGAAAAGGTTGACTCGTCTGTGATCGGTTGAAATGGTTCTAATTGATTTATTCGGATTTTCTTGAATAGCGAGTAAAATGTTCAGTTCAGTATCCTCGTCTTGTGGAATACGTCTTTTCTTTCTATTTAAGTTTGAATCCTCTTGAAATTTAATAAATATTTTTCTAATTGTCTGTTTACAGGGAACGTGCATACGCGCATTATTTCTTCGTAGTTCTTGCTTTGTCATTTTCACATTATTATTATTTTTAATATAAGCAATTAAAATAGTTTGCTTTTTGCTGTTTATCAAAATTGACAATTCATGTTACGAATTTTACCAAGTTAACATTGTTTATATTGTTATCCATGGAAACGATACATCTTGACTTGCATGACCTTATTTCTTATATACCGGGTGTTGCATCGTCGAGCGGGACATAGGAAATCCCATGTAATTTTAAATGGGGTCAATTATTGGCTTCCCTAATTATTTTAGAGAAAAATTCTATTTAGGTTTATTAAAGAGCACTAAAACCCACATTCAAAAGAATAACTTTAGATATTTTTGATGAGCCCGTTTACGGGTTATCGCCGATTTCTTTTTAACTATTTCTCCTTTTTATGGCCCGGTATTTGCGGGAACCAGTCAAGGTAAAAGATGACTGTCAAATAAAGTTGTCATTTTGAAATGTGTGCTTTATTGTTATAAAAACTCGTACATCGAAAATATTAAAGGTGTATTTATGAGTACAAATTAATCTGAATAAAACTAAAATAAAGTATCCAATTACAAGGTTAATTATGACATTTTACATGTTTCAATATTTTACTAATTAATAGGTAGGTACTATTAAATTGTTAGAACTTTAGGATTTAAGAAGATGTTCAAATATTCCTCAAAATGACAACTTTATTTGACAGTCATCTTTTACCTTGACTGGTGCCCGCAAATACGGGGCATAAAAAGGAGAAATAGTTAAAAAGAAATCGGCGATAACCCGTAAACGGGCTCATCAAAAATATCTAAAGTTATTCTTTTGAATGTGGGTTTTAGTGCTCTTTAATAAACCTAAATAGAATTTTTCTCTAAAATAATTAGGGAAGCCAATAATTGACCCCATTTAAAATTACATGGGATTTCCTATGTCCCGCTCGACGATGCAACACCCGGTATAGTAATTTTCAAACATCAATAAGTCGTAAACGGGTCATATTAGATATATGGTGTTATATATAAATATGTTTAGAATTGTACGTAGAATACAATAATGCAACAAAATACAGGGTATTCCATTTAACAAATATAACTTTGATCTGTCACGCTTTTATGCAATGTATCTAGGAAAATACATTTTGCAAAAAGTTTACATTAAATCCTATGACTTTTGTATTTAAAAGTTTTTTCTTAATTGCGAAACAAAGAAGTTAAAGGGGGGTAACATTATACGCGATCACCCTGTACAGCAAGAACGTAAAGTTTGGAAAAAGTTAATTTAAAATCCATGTGTTATTTTTGTTAAAAATCATCAATCTCGTCAATTTTTTATTTTTGTTGTGCATTTTTTGAAGCTTAATTCATGTACACAGGTTATCCCAAAAACAAGTTATGGCGGTTTACTTTATTTTTTAAATGGATATCCCTATTTTTATAATATTTTTTTGGATTCTGCATAAAACTCTAAACATATTTCATGAAATATGGCAATGTTAAATTCATCCGTTTGCGAGAAAATCCATATTCAGATTTTAACACATGATTTTTTTATTATTACTTAAATCATGAACATTGTTGTAAATAAAGACTTTGGTTATTAGGTTGCCACGTAGTTTCGCCTCAAGTCAAAGTGTATGGCAAAAAGCTATTTTGATGATCTTTTAGTAATTTTAAAAAATGGTATACGCTTAAGTGAAAGAGAGCGAATAGAAATATTAATAATGATTGGTTATGGAGATAGAATGCGTACACAAATGAAAGTTTGCGAACTCTTCAATAACAAATATTCTCGCAGAGAACCGATATCTCGATCTACTTTCAGTAAAATAGGAAAAAAATAGAGATTTACGTCACGTTAGGGACAATGATACGAAAGGTCGATCTGCGGTATTAGAAGATACACAATTAAATGTGTTATTGTCGATTCAAGAAGACCACCATAAGGCGAGTAGTATTATTGCTTTGAAAAATCAAATCTGCAAATCATCCGTCCTAAAGTAATAAATTCCATGCTTACAAAGTTCAATTGGTTCATGAACTCAATGAAGATCCAGACAAAGTCCAATTTTGCGAGATAGTGGTGAATATGTGCAATAATCATCCACAGTTTTCGAAACGAATTGTATTTTCGGATGAGGCAACGTTTTATTTAAATGGAAATGTAAACAAACAAAACTGTCGGTATTGGGCTACAGAAAGTCCACGCTGGATTATGAAATGTCAAACCCTATATCCTCAAAAAGTTAATGTTTGGGCAGGCATTGTTGAAAATAGAATTTTGGGACACTTTTTTATTGACGAAAGTTTGACAGGTAAAACACATTTAGAATTTTTAGAAAATGTTCTAGTACCGTGCCTTGCCATATTATACCCTAATCCAGAAGATCCTGATGCACCGAACAATTTTTGTGGTATCAGCAGGACGGAGCTCCGGCGCATTACACCCGCCGTGTGCGTAAGTACCTTAATTAATACAGTTTTTCCGGAACGATGGATTGGCCAACGAAGTCCAATTGAATGGCCGGCCAGATCTCCAGATCTAACCCCTTTATAGATTGTTTTGTGGGGTTATCTTAAGTCTAAGGTGAACAGAATTAGAGGCGAAATAAGATTGATAGAACCTTACGTCGTTAACAACGTTTGAACATTTGAAGATCGTCTCGGGTACTGCCAGACTGTTGGTGGAGGTCATTTCCAACATTTAATAAAGTGACTTTTAGTTTCTTTTCAATTTTCTTTTCTTTTCGCTAATAAATAATGTGTTGTTGTTTTAAGTTACAACGTAGTTTTCTTGCAAACGGCTGACATATTTCATGAAATATGTTTAGAATCCGAAAAAATATTATAAAATAGTTATGTCAATTGAAAAAAATAAAGTAAACCGTTATAACTTGCTTTTGAGACAACCTGTATACATAAAATAAGCTTCGAAAAATGCACAACAAAAATAAAAAATTCGAGCGTTTTTTCGAAAAAAAGAAACACATGCATTTTAAATGAATTTGTTCCAACCTTCACGTTCTCACTGTATAAACTTGGTGAATGAAATGATATTGTTTATAATTTTTCTTTCTATTAAATTACATAATGCACTAGAAGTGAATTATACAGGGTGTTGGAAAACGAATGAGCCATATTTCACAAAGTAGCTTCCTATAAGGTTAAGATAAATCGATCTAGAAAAACTTGCAATTGTGTATGTTTTTTTTAAGTGATGAGACTTATATTTTTTCACACCAAAATTATAATTTTGTGTTATTTCATATCCAATTATTATATAATATGTTTTTTTAAAGCATATAGAGCATGGTAAAATTTCGTACTCGCATTAGACGTTTTTAATTCGAACTGCAGATACCGCCAAGGAAGGAAAGGCCATAAAATAAATAAACTTTTTGAGGAAAGTAAAACATAATAATATTGGTATGGTAATTTGTTAATTTAAAATGAACCTAATTGGAGTCCATAATTTACCATGTAATACTGTGTGGCCACACATCATACACATAAGACAGGTGTGATTTAAACATATATGTATGTAGGGAAAGGAAAGAAAGTCAAAAAGTCTTTCTTCACTAATTTAATAAGAGCAATCAGAGGCTCAGTTTTATGAAAGCGCGTCTACATGTTTCAAAGGTAGTAACTAGTGTTGTAAAATTTCCCGAAATATATGTTTGGAAATATTTCCTGAAACATTGGAAATATATGGAAATATTGGAAACAAATGAAAGACTAAAAAAAATAAGAAAAAACTAAATATTTATTTAAAAAATAACAACAAAAAATAGAACGCTTCTTATACATGAACACAAATAAATGGTAAACATCAAAAAAATAGAAATAGGGTCAAATTTGTAAAAAAAAATAATTATTTTTTACAAACAAGTCGAGCAAGAGGCATATCTTCATCGCTGTCGTCATCATCCTCAATATTATCTTCGGCATTAGGGTCTTCTTCATGCCAGTCAACTTCTTCAAAATCTTTAACAGTGTCACTAGTGTCAGTGTCGGAAATAAAAATTGACCTATCGCCCTTTTCAATTTTATTTAGCAAGTTTTCATTGTGGGATACGTAGAGCAGTTTAGCCGCTCTATCATTAGTAAGCCTGTTTCTCTTTTTAGAATGAATGTGACTATAAACGCTAAAACTGCGCTCAGTGGCTGCTGAAGATGCTGGCATCATCAAAATTCGTGACGCTACTTTTGATAAAGAAGATGAAGAACAAAGTCCTTTCCACCAGGAGACTGGGTTATGAAAACTACTTTTCCATATAAAATTATTGCCAAACAATTTACCACTTCTACAACGGTAATTTGCTATTTCATCTATTATTTCTTGCTCTTTTATATTGAGTTTATTTCTTGCTATGTTAAGTATGCATTCTATTGCTGAAAGAATTTGTGTTTCATCAAGTTCAGAACCTTGTGATTTTGGATCTAGTAATTCTGCAGCATAATGTATGGGTTTAATAACAAATTTTTCTCTTTTGTCAACAAACTCCAACAATTCAGTTTTCTCTCTGTCGTTAAGTGGGGACAATGCAAGGTTGTTCTGAACCACCCTTTTAATATCATGAAATGCTTTTACAGCAAAGTGAATAGTGCCATAATCTCCTTCTACAATTTTTAACCATTTGCAAATAGGTTGAAAAATGTTAATTAGGTTGGAAATTTGACCCCAAAATACTTCGTCATCTAATATCCACTGCTTAACATATTTATCAATCATTTGTGTTGCTTCTTGGCTAACTGCAACTCCTTGTAAACTGAGCCTAGTGCTGTACACACTTTTTAAACTGGTCAAAATTGAAGACCAGCGAGTTTTTACAGGCAAGTGAATGGCACCTGCATTTGGCTCTACATTTTTGTTTTCTTTTTGCTTTGTTCGTAAAAGTTCATAAAGAATTTGTTTTTTCTTGATCTCTTTTGCAATATCTGTAACTTTGTCAATTAGAGCCGACATAGTATTAATTTTAAGCAAATCATTACATAACAAATTAAGACCGTGGGAAAGGCAACCATATGGAATGATATCATATTTTTCGTTTAGTATGGTTCCAGCAAGTTGCATATTTTTTGCATTATCTGAAACGTAACCTAAGAATTTGTTTGGTCCGTATTTTTCAATTATCTTCCCCATTTCTTCAGCTATATACTGTGCAGTGTGTCTTTGCAACTTAGTTTCAATAGAAGCTTCCAGTAGAGGTGATGGTGTAGTGATTATACAATTTATGACTCCTTGGTTTCGTATGTTGCTCCACCCGTCGCTTTGTAGACCTAGAATTTCACTTTCATTAATTGTAGTTTCAACCCTCTCCTTTACTTCATTAAACGCTGCATCCAACTTTGTATTCGACAGTTTATATCTACTTGGTAGTACAAAACTTGGACGAATCATCTTAAAGAGCTTAAGCCATTCGGCGTTATCAAGGATGGACAATGGACAGTAACTGGCGTAAATTGCACGAGCTAGTTGGTTTTCGATTTTTTCCTGTAAAAAAAAGGTAGTAGTATAGTATCTGTATTCCGCATATCTTTCTATTTAAGTCAGTGAAATTCTAATCCTGCTTTTTAATTCATAAATAGATCCTCAATATCCTCATTCTGTATACAGGGTGTGCTTACAACTCCCACATTTTTTTGTATTCCTATTTTATTAAATATTAAACAACGATATTTTTTAGCAATAATCTACGGTACTTACTTGATTTTTTTTGGAAATTCGGTCAGCAAATGCCAAAACACTTCCAGAAGTAGCAGGTTTCATTAAAGAAGTAGTAGGTTTCATTAAAGAAGTAGCAGGTTTCTTCATTTCATTCACAACATCGGAAGTAGATGGTTTCGTGGGCGGCATTTCGACATCAATGTCAATACTGGAACTGTTAATAGTACTAGTACTACAAGTAGCTGTAAAACTTGAGGTTGACGGTACTGGTGGTAGTATTTCTGATACTGAGCGTTCTGATTCAGAGGCAACAACAGTGGAATTATCACTCAAAATGCTTTCATTTACCAAAACACATTCGTTGTCGCTTGATGAGCCGTTTTCTTCGTCATTTTGCATAAATTTTTTTTTTACTTGCTTGGGACAGCCTTTACAAACTTTACTTAGATGTGCCTTCATCCTGGACGCATTTTTAAAGAACGTTTTACTGCAATACATGCACTGGTAAATATTGTTACCTTTAGAAATGCAATACTTCCAAACAATGTCTTTTGTTTTCCCCATTTTAAAACTCACTAACCATCGACACTATCAAAGAATCAAAAATATACTTTAAAAACTTACAAAATATACTTTACACAACATATACTGTATAAAAATCTACTCTTAAAACGCACTGCGGACTGCGGCACTCATGTGCTTGCTTTAACATATTATCCGATGCGCTCGGGGCTTACCCGCTTTCCAGGTAGAAATCCAATGTTGCCGTTGCCAATAAATCGGAGAATCGTCGAGCTGGAGATATTCATATGTGTTTGTGAAAACTGTATTATTAGTATAGGGTTACAAAATATAAAAGATATAATAAACATTTGTTTTGAATCATTTAGAACAAGTTTTAAATATTTTTTTAAATATTTCCAATATTCTCAATATTTCCAATATTTCCGAGACAAGTTCGGAAATTTCCAATATTTCCATTTCCATGGAAATATTTCCGTTGGAAATATTTCCATTTACAACACTAGTAGTAACCTTCATCTTCAGGAGACAAAAAATAGTGCTGCAGTTAATATTAGCAGTATAGAGAAAATTGTAGGTGGAAGATGACGTTGATGGAGCTTTAAAAAATTTTTTGAAATGTGTCACGTAGTGAATGCAATCAACATACTGACAAGAAATTCTGTTAATAGAGGTAATAAATTCAAAGATAATTGTGAAATTTAGAAGGTCATAAAGAAATACATGTTCTTCTTATTCAGGTTCAAGTAAGGATACATAAAGAAGACTTTCGAAGTTCTTATTTATATTATGATTTTGTATTAAAAGAAAAAATCATAATATGAATAAGAACTTCAAAAGTCTTCTTTATGTATCCTTACTAGAACCTGAATAAGAAAAACATGTATTTCTTTATGACCTTCTAAATTTCACAATTATCTTTGAATTTATTACCTTTATTAACAGAATTTCTTGTCAGTATGTTGATTGCATTCACTACGTGACACATTTTCAAAAAATTTTTTAAAGCTCCATCAACGTCATCTTCCACCTACAATTTTCTCTATACTGCTAATATTAACTGCAGCACTATTTTTTGTCTCCTGAAGATGAAGGTTACTACCTTTGGAACATGTAGACGCGCTTTCATAAAACTGAGCCTCTGATTGCTCTTATTAAATTAGTGGAGAAAGACTTTTTGACTTTCTTTCCTTTCCCTATATTTCAACTCCACTTTGAGGATGGACTTTTTCTTCAAAATATATATATGTGTATTTATATTAAATGTGTACCTATATGTAAAAATGTGATATATGATTATTTTCTTACTGCATCTATTTATTATATTCGAAAAGCTGGTCAGTACCTGACAAAGTGTTTAGTTTTTTTAAAACCTGCTCAAAATTATCGTAAGTACCTTATAGAACAGAATTTGTAGGTTTCGTTTTTTTTTCCAATTATTCTTATTCAGGTACTTTTTATTAGAAGTAATATCGGTTAAAGTAAATTGAGTTTAGGACAATAATAAGAAAACTTGATGGGGCTTTACGGATATTGGGACCATGCTTTTTGTGATTGTGGGTAGTGTTGGTGTTTTTATATGGGAAAATGTATTGTCAAATAACTAAAATATTTACTTTTTCCAGTATTATACAGGGTCATTAGAAAAATAATAATTTAGAGAACGATTGATAATATCTGAGTTGCAGCAAGGAATTAAAAAAAATTGGTTGTTTTAAACGATGTCAAAATCTAGAGGTTGTATAAATTTAAAACTAAAAGATATAATTATGTAAATAAAAATGTAATAAAGAATTTTGGCTTTTTTTCGGAAAATATTGTATCATTACGAAAATTATTTATATCAGATAGGTGAGTTAAACGTTCTATTTTCGGATATTAATCAGTTTTTAAATCGTATATTTGTTTATGTTTTATCTAAGCGTGCAAATATACAATATTGATTTATTTGAAAGTAAATAGAATGTCTGAAAAAGCAACATTAATCTAATCAGTCAATGTTAAGAAAACTCGAGAATATAACATTTCAAAATATTTAATTTGCAAAATGTTAACGATGCAATCTACAATTTTTAAGTCGCGAAAATTATCTAATTTCTTATAATACTTAAAATCTACGTCGTGCATTTTAAAGATATTTATAAAAAAGTCATAGACAGTTTATACAGGGTCTCTAAAGGTCTGTACAAAATGCTAGCACAAATTCCTGAGGCTAAAACATGATGATCTAGCCCAACTTACCTTAGTCCAAAAGTTGATAGTTTGCGAAATAGGTAGGAAAAAGGTTATTATTTTTTAACTTTTTTTCAAATACAGGACCGTCATATTGGATGAACTATATTTTAACTTTATTTATATTTTATTCATAAAACTTGCAACAGAAAATAAAGTGGTATAATAATACTCCTTGTATATATTATTAACTTGATATTTAAGACTAACACCATACCACCATATTTTAAAACATCTGTAGTTACTCCTATATACAAGGCCGGCGATAAAACAAATATAACAAATTATCGTCCAATCAGTCTAATTAACAACTTCAGCAAAATATTGGAGAGGGCTATAAAAAAACGCCTAACTAATTTCCTTATGTGTAATAATATCTTATCAACGAATTAGTCTAGAGTCAGTTAGCAATATACTTAGACCTGGAAAAAGGCATTTGACACGGTGCTCCACACTGCCTTACTTCTCTCATGATATGGGATAAGGGGTCCGATGTTGGGTCTTTTTAAATCTTATCTCAGTCATCGTAGTCAAATTGTAAAAACTAACACGTTCTTGAGTGATCCAATGATGATCAAAATGGGCATACCACAGGGCACAGTCCTGGGCCCAATTCTTTTTATAATTTAGGTACATAAACTCGCTCCTTAAAGAGTGTCATACAGGTGGAACAATTCTCTCCTATGCAGATGACACTATAGTAATTTTTTTGGCTGAAACCTGAAATACCCTACAAAGCATTGTTGAAAGTGGCTTGAAATTAATAAAAAAATTGCTTGATTTATTTCAACTTTCTCTAAATATAAAAAAAAAAACCAATTACATTGCTTTTTCGCCTACAATAAAAAATTGACCCCACTTTAACAGAATAAGTTTAGATAATAATAATACCATTAATGAAGTAGAAGAGACTAAGTACTTACGAATTATAATAGACCGGCATTTAAAGTGGGACAGACAAATAAATAAAATTGTAAAAACTGTTAAGAATTTGATCCATAAATTTGACTTGTTAAGGGAATTCATGAGTGAAAAATTGTTAACTATTATTTACAGATCATTGGTGGAATCTATCATATGCCATGAAATTGTAGTTTGGGAAGGATTATACAGCGCAACACTAAAACCCCTAAATACTGTTCAAAATTGTATTCTAAAAGTAATTTATAAAAAATCTAAACTGTATCACACCGATCTATTTACTCTTCTGTTGTGCTGAATGTGAGAGGTCTTTATATCCTAAATACGTGTAAGTTTATGAAAAAGCAAGGAAATGTAGATACCTAGGATATTTCACAAATATCAAACTAGGGGTAATGTGCATGAAAATCTCAAATATATGAAAAATAACAAAACCTTGAACATGAAATCAGTTGTCTACATGGGACCCAAACTATTTAACCTATTACCTGTTAAAATACGTAATATAAAAATACCTAAAGTTTTCAGTAAAAAATGTGCTCAATATATATTTGACAATTACCATTTGATATTTGGAAGACTGTTTTGAGTTTGTGATTTCTCAATTTCTCAATACTAACACTACACAAAAACACATACAGATATTACATATGTAGGCGTTTTTGTTTGTAATAAACTTAATAGAATCATATTCTAAAAAAAAATTGTAATTTGTAAATTGTAAATTTATAATAATAAATAATAATAATAATAATAATAATAATAATAATAATAATAATAATAATAATAATAATAATAATAATAATAATAATAATAATAATAATAATAATAATAATAAGATTATTTAATGGAATATAGTGTGCTGTCAGTGACCATGCATTCATATAAAACGAATTTGGAAAAGACTCGTTAAAGAACAGTCACCGGGATAACCTCAATTTCAACACGGACGTTTTTTTTTAGTTCCTCTAAAGTTCTCGGTTGCTCTTTGTACACTTTCCTCTTTAAATAGCTCCATGGATAAAAGTCTGGAACAGTAATAATCGGTGACCTAGGGAGCCAGGAAAAGTTGCTGGTGGGTTATTCTTATTAAACAGGCAGAAAATGAGTCACACTAAAGTTTTATTACAAAGAAAAAGCTTTCTTAGTTTTCTAAAAATTAATTAATGAAATTGCACTATTTTAAAATTTTAATTATCACAAGTTTTAAAAATTTAATTTTTCCGTCCGTGGACAGTCACAACCTTTCTAAAGATTCTTAAATTTGTTTTCTTAAATTGGATAATTGAAGTAATGATAATGTTTTGTGTCTAAACGAAACTATACTTATGTTTCCTTACTTGTCCTAAAACATAAACAAAATAGTGTATCTTTATTTATTCATTTACACATTTTAAAATGTGTCACAAAATATTCGTCACGTCGGTGGATCAGTTTTATAATTTCAAAAATTCGCGAGTATATTAAAAATTCAGAAATGTTTTTCAGGTGGCGAAGCAGTTATAAAGCCAAGCTACTTGAACTAGATAAACGTAGGTATACAAGAATTTATTTTATTATGCATTTTAAGTAATAAACGTGATTTAATTGGTAAAATTTGTTTCGTCGACTTCTCTCGTCACCTCTGTGGACCCTTAAAAAGTAAGTATGACAATAGATTTAGGTTTTAGGAGACTGCTATAAATAAAAGACACAAAATTGTTAAAATTTTACAGTCGAAGCATTTTCTAACCTCAAAAATCGAGTCTCTAAAACGCTACCCACGTGTTTTTCGTCACGTCCGTAGACATCACGTCCGTAGACATCACGTCCGTGGATTCTTGTTGTCCACGGACATGACAAAAGATCCACGGATGTGATCTCGTCTATATTTAATATTCTTTTAAGTATATTGTTAAAAAATAGTTTACTTTATTTTAGACTTTAATATGGTCAAAACCAAGGAAACTTATAGCTATAAGTCAAAACTAAGAAAAACAGTAGCCGACAGTTGGAAAAAAGAAGAGAAGCTAAGAAAATGAGTATGAGACGAGCCAGAAAAAAAATAAGCTTACAGTATTCGTTAGAAGATTAAGTTGTTTAGAATGTCTAACAGTCTGCCAGCATTATCACTTAGGAAGCATTAGTTATAGTTGTGACCAAACTTACGAAAATTCTCTGCAATATCCGACAGACGATGGTGTTCCCGAACCTGTGATTTCGTCCCAACGATTACACTATGAAGATGTATACGGATCCGATAGTAAATCTAGCGATTACATTCCGCTCTCAAAATTCTTACATCATAAATATCAAGAAAACATGTTTATTGTTGTTAAATTGTCAGGAAAGAAAATTTGTCGCCACTATGTTGCTCGTATTTTATCTGTCGATCCAAATAAAGAGTATACAGTAAAGTTTGTGACGAAAACTTGTAATAAATCGTTTAAGTTTCCCAAGATAGAAGAAATTGCGGTCATAGATGAACCAGACATTAAAATGATTTTAGGACCCCCTGAGTATTCTGAGAAAAAAGATAAATACGTCTTTATGAGCGATTAAGGTTCTCTTGTTAACTTGTTTTAATAATAATTAGGCACTGCTTTTCAAAAGATTATTTTCTATTTTCCTAAACCATTTTGTTAATTACCATTTAATAAGTATTTTCTAATGGATAGTTTCTGAGTTTTTCGTTTTAGTTGATTCCAGTGTATGGCAATTTTGGTTAAAGGACTTATTTAAAGAAATCTTCTTTCAATTAATTTGGTACGTGTAATTATTCATTAACCTAAACCGTAACACTTTCTGAGATACGGCCGACAGCCATTCTTAGTGGGACACCCGGTACATAAGCAGGCCAAAACTTTTCATAATCGAGCATTAGTTGGTCCATTTCTCATTAATGATCCTACCCCCTGCTCAACGCCCTTATGCAAGTTACATCTAAATCCATATTGACGACAGAAAACGTATATACGGTTTTGGCCAGAACTGTACCTCTATCGGTTCATTAAAAAAAAATGTCAATCAAATCAAGGCCAATCATACACAAACTTCTCTGTGACTAATGTATATTATAAGGAATTCTCAAGTGCATTGATATTAACACATCCCAGTTAAGCTGGCTTATCTCAATTAGGACGGCCAAAAGTAATAAATAGCCGTTCAGTGTTTTGGTGCGGTGTATTACTCCTAAAATAATCAAAATGGCACCACCACCAGCACCAGAAGCTACTACTCAACCACAGGAAGAGGAGAAAAAACCACATAAGCTGGGAAAGCCTCTTACGCGTAAGTTTTTTTATTAAGTACATTTTTCATGTTTGACAATGTTTTTCTTGGCGTTATATTATGTTTTTAAAAATACCTAATTGTGCAAAAATGGACCCTCTATTTGTTTTGTTATTAAAGTTCTGTCTTCATACTTTGTTTGTAACAACAGTACCAACAGTTACATTTTACTTTTCTTCTAAATTTAGTTGGCACTTCATAAAACTGTGGATTTTATTTCTTTGATTTTCTGTTGCTCTTTTCTTAGTTTCTTAAATACAAAAAAAAATATTTACTGCTTGTTAATTCTTCTGCAAGGTGTTATTTACATGAATAATCTATGTTTAATTTATTAAAAATAATAATTGATACGTTGCGTTGGCGTTGTTGAAGGAAATATCAAATATAGCAATTTTCTGGACTCCACTATATTTCGCTCAGGGGAATAAAAACATTGTTGATGTATTAAACACAGAATATTATTATTTTTCTTTTTTATAGGTCCAGCGCCAAAACCTGAGGATGATAAGTAGTTTTTAAATTAATACAATGTGTAAAGATATTTGTACCAATTTGTTAATAAAATAAGAAGAGTATTCTTGGACTTGTTGCATTTTATTTACTTCAATGTTCAACTTTTTATCACTATCGTGATTAACGAATTTAAAAATGATTGTATATATAGGGTGTCCACTAATTAATGGTACACCACAGTAACAGATTTCTTATATAAAAATATTAATATTAACCAAACTTACCTTCGTCCAATATATCACAACAACCGAGACACAGATAGTGTCAACCTTAATGCTATTTATCGATTTTTTATTTATGAAGTAATAAATGCTCATTAAATATGCAAAACGCATACCGGGGTATCAAGAGCAATTTAAACACCATCCCTTAAAATTTATGGTGTTTACATTAAAGGATCCAAATAATGAGCATTCTTTAGGTAGGTCCACCCTGAATTTATTGCACGCTATTGTTATATTTGAGGATTTACCATTGTTATTGCGGAAATCCCTTAGCCAGGAGCGTGTATTGGGGAAGTTTTAAATTGAAAATCTTAAACATGCCTATTCGCTAAAAATGTTATTGTATTATATTTGTAGATATTTATAACATATAAAAACATTTAAAAAATCGTATTAACTAATAAATACAACGGGCTAGGTACTATTTTACATAATATAATTACAAAAACAACATATAATATAGAATCTTACAAACAAAGCGTTTTCAAAAATCGAATAATACTTTGTCGTTATGGCTTAATCATAATCCGATTCGGAAGATGAACTTTTATTAACATCGTTCATAATAAGCGGTTCAATCATTTCTTCGATTATTATATCTATCTGCCACATTTCTGCTTCTGCTTCTATCAGATGATAGATACAGTTTTTCCACTTTTCCACAAGTTCGATCGGGTTTAATTCCAAGTGGTAAGGAGGGAGTTTGAGCACAGATATTCCTCGCAACTTTGTCATTTCATCGACTACATATTTTTTGAATGCATTTTTATGTAAATTGGCTGGTACCAATAGTTCTTTATTTAAGGAATCTAATGAAAATTATATTTGTCTTAAACTTAGCCATTCTGTTATTTCACTTTTACGCCACGCACTTGTCGGTAATTTTTCCGTCAGTCCAGAGTGATAACTTGCATTATCCAATACAATTATTGCAACTTTTGGTACCTATAAGATCCAACATTTGCTCGAACCATTCTTCAAAGACATTCATATGTTCGTGATAGTCTCCTGTATTTTTAGATTGGAACATCAATAGACCACCTTTAACGAACCCCTCAGAACTTCCAATATGGGTTATGATAAGTCGATCTCCTATTCCAGATGGCGGTCTTAATCCTATGGACAATCCTTCCAAAAAAGCTTGCCTTGAACTTTTAATATTTTCATCCTGCCAAAATTTAGTCACAGTGTGGCCATCATTTGGCCATATTTCGTCTAGGTAAAATTTTTATTTGTTTTCTTCTCTGGCTTTTCGGATGCTTCTTAAGTAATGTCTTCTCCTCTTCTCCAACAGACGATATCGCTTCTGTCTATTAAAATCGATTGCCTATTATGTTTTTTTCACCAAAAACTTATTTTTTTTAATAATTTCCAAAGCGTATTTCTCCACATAAATGGGTAGTCCTGCATGGTCTTCTCGGATTGAGGACAAGATTTTGTCCAGCGTGGGAATTTCTTTCTTTTTAAATAAACTATGAACTTTTCGCCTTATTCTCTGTATTAAAACGTCATCCAGCTCAAGTTTTGCTCGTCCTGGAGAAGTCTCTGGAGGTTTGACGCCAACACTTTTTTCTTCTTTTAAAACTTTATATATTGTTGTTTTCCCAATGTTAAGCATATCTGGTGTAAATTGCACTGCATTGTCAATACTGAAATCCGCATTTTTACTTTTAAAAGAGTCGTTACAGTTAAGAATAATTTTTTTTTTCATTTACTGTACATGCATGGACCGACTCTAGGGCGTTTAGGCAATTGTTGAAAATTCTTCATATTTAATTAAAAAAAAACACTGACACCCATAAAGGCATAATAACCACATAAATAGCGAACAGGTAACCAAGATTAGGTATTAAAAAAAGGAATAAAATGATTAGCATAATTTTAAGCTTAAAAAATGTAATAATAAAATATATATTTGAAGACAAAACTTGAATTTAATTCTGCACAAATTTAAAAATTCAGGCCCATTTGTGTCGAAAAATCTTGCACGCTCACGGAGAAGACGGTTTTGATTGATTTATTGCTTCGCATCATTTAAAGATGGACTATAAATATTATCCCGTGAAAAAAATTATACTGAAATGTTGGCATACCCCCTTAGTGCGTACGCGATTGAATATAATCTGGATCTTATTACCCTCAAATACTAATATTTCTTAGTGGTTAGTTCAGGTTACTCATCTCCATTCTTTAAAGCAGCCCTTAAAGTTATGGACCACTATTTCCGAACATCCTATATGAAACTGGAAACTGATATACAAGGTTCCTGTTTAAAAGTGATTCATCTTTACTATTCATGAACAGTACATTTCTGATGATTTTTAGGTATATTTACTTACTTCAGATACTAAATTTTTTTTAATAAAAACGCTTTTTATACAGGAATGCTATTTTTATTTTAATTAAACTTCCTTACTTAATAATTAATTTAATAACACTTCAAAGTTAATAATACTTTAACAAAAACATTGGAAGTAAAAAATAATAACGCCTTGATAACAATTATTCAAAATAGCCATCATTGATCTCAATAAACTTTTGGCATAGGAAATTTCGAATGCTCTTTTCTCTGTAGGAGAAGTAGGGCAATCGATTTTTTAAAGAGTTAGATCGACATCAAGCTTAAAGAAAGTTATGTCATCTTAAAGAAGTGGGGTATGCCGAAAGTGGCGCTCTCTACTAGTAAAGTTAAAACTATGGACGAATTTGAATCACTCGCCTCAAAAAAAAAACCCAAAACCCTAATTTTGTGCTGCTTTATCAGTTCGTTGCGAAACTATTGGGTAAAGTCGAAAACAAAATTAAAGCTCTGACACCCGTATCTTGGTCACAGAAAACTATAAGGTTGGTTTTCTGGGTCTTGGTTATTATCAACTTTGCGATTAGATAAGTTTGAATAAATCCCAACATTTCCTCTTAACAACTCTGCTGTTGCGCTTTGGAACATTCTGTATTTCGTGCATAATACTGAAATGGTACCACCACACCTAAACCGGTGATGTTGAGTGCTCCAAAACCACGTGGACGAAGGACGCCCCAAACAATTATAGTATAAAATATATAGTATAACATAAATCAAGTAATAATATTTTATATCACCTCTCTCTCATAATCCTAAAATCTTAAAAGCAATTTAATAGGTGATAATTTATGATTTGTTATTAATATTAGCCATTATACAGTATGTCCACGGATGGAGTTTAAAAGAGGACAAATGGACTAAAAATTGAAAGATACGAAAAGAAGTCACTCTTAATAAACGAACAACTGAGTAACACGATTTCTAAGGGACTTCATAGGATTTTCTTCAACAGATTGAAGAACTAAGACTGTAGCAGCATCATCATGGTCGTATTTCTTTTTTTTTTTTTTTGAGATCCAAAACCGAACCAATTTTCTGGAACTTTTTTATTAACTTACAGATTGTCATCCTTGTTATTGGGATTCCTACAAATTTCTCGGTAAATTGTTCCATGACGTAGCGGTATGAAACTTGACCATCCCCATAACATTGTATTATAAAAACTCTTTATTCAGTAGATAGCATTTCTACTTAAATAATAACTTCATTAAATAAAGACATTGACAACAAGTACCATCACCTTAAGTGTCATTATTATTTTAACTAGGTTCACCAGTCAGAGGTGTGCCAGCGAATACTTTTTGGGAAATAATTTTTACATAGGTAAAAGCCTTTTAATGAATTGTTCTACTTCGGCTTGTTGTGTAGAAAACACATTCATTAAGAGTGGATTTTTTTTGTATCTTTCAAAATAAAGTATGTTTACTCTTAAGCAAAATAACATTTTTGCAGCTTTTACCCACCCTGTATAAAAAAATGAAGTTTCTTATAATGAATCGTATTTTCTAGTCAAGTAAAAACGTTTATTAAGAGTGACTTTTTTTCGTATCTTTCAAAATAAAGTATGTTTACTCTTAAGCAAAACAACATTTTTGCAGTTTTTACCCACCCTGTATAAAAAAATTGAAGTTTCTTATGGTGAATCGTATTTTCTAGACAAGCAAAAACGTTTATTTAGAGTGGCTTTTTTCGTATCTTTCAAAATAAAGTATTTTTACTCTTAAGCAAAACAACATTTTTGCAGTTTTTACCCACCCTGTATAAAAAAATTGAAGTTTCTTATGGTGAATCGTATTTTCTAGACAAGCAAAAACGTTTATTAAGAGTGACTTTTTTTCGTATTTTTCAATTTTTAGTCCATTTGTCCTCTTGTAAACCCCATCCGTGGACATACTGTATACAGAATGGCAAAAAGTCGCGCAAAATGCCTGTAACTATTGAATTACCTCGTATACAAAAAAGTGACCTGTATGAAAGTTGTTCAGTAAATTATTCACCACATTTCTACCTGCATGAGTTTGTTCTGTCATTTCTGGTTTGGTTGCCATAGAGACTAACTTACTTCTTTTAAATGGAACACCCTGCATATGATTGCATATTTGGATTCTACTGCGGAAACTCTGAATTTTTTGTATTTCAAATTTTTATTTATTTAAAATTGTAACAAGCTTTATAATAACAAAATAAATAGCCTAGAAAATTGAACAACTTAACATCGGAATAATAAGTAAGTGAAACTTTTTCAGTGGATCAGGTGTTCAAAACGACCACCATTTTCTATTAAGCAGAGTGCCAGTCGATCCCTGAACCCGTCTACAACATTTAAAAGGAAGTCCTCTGGAATGGCCCGAATTTCAGCACTAATTCTGACTTTTAAAGATTCTAAGTCATTTGGACAAATAACGTAGACCTTGTTCTTTAAGTAAAAGAAGTCGAGCGGGGTTAGATACGGGGATCGCGCTGGCCAGTCAATAACACTTCTTCTGTCTATCTAACGTCCTGGAAATTGTTCGCTTATGTATTGTCTAACATTTGCCGCATAATACGCAGGCAGGGGCGTAACTACCATAAGACAAGTACGCGCAATGCGTTGGGGCCCCCAAGCTTGGGGCTGTAGCTTTTGTCTAATTTCCGTCGTAAGTGAAGCTGCGAACAAATTAGACCTTAAAGATTTAATTAATGAATTTGAAATGTGTAAAGCGAGAAAAAAATTATTTTCGGGTTTAATAAATTTAAGTTGAGTTTTGTTTTAAACTCCGGAGATTTTATTACAATTTACAACTTCGTTAATAACTAATTATTGGACTTGTTTTGTTTTACTTTGACGAAAAGAAATATTTTGTTAAGTTATATGTAAAATAAATAAGAAAAAAGCTCGTTCGTTGTTTTATTAGTATTTGTGATTTGTGACCTTCTTATATATTTTGCGTTGAGGCCAAAAAATTCTAGTTACGCTAGTGTACGCAGGTGCTCCATCTTGCTGGAACAATGCCTGTTCGTTGATGCAATTATTTACACCCGGTAAAACTATTCTGCAAGAAGGGATTATGTGATTCCTGAGGAGGTCCAGATATTTTTCGCCATTCAAATTATCATCTATGAAAAAAGGTCCCACAATATGTCTACCGACTACAAGGGCGGTTTTAGCTTTTGAACATGGGGGGGGGGGTAATTTGAAATCCGAATTTTTTTTTTAAAAAAGTAACCAGAAAATAAGTTTGGGAGGGGGGTCAGGAAAAAAATAGCGCCGCAGGCGAAAAATTTTTGGGTGCCACGCCTTTTTTTCAATGATGATGCTTAAAATTCTAAATTCATGGGGGGGGGTAATTACCCTATTACCCCCCCCCGTAAAACCGCCCTTGACCGACTATGCCCGCCTAAACATTAACTTTTTCGGGCCTCTGAGTATGACCTTCCTGGAACCAGTGAGTATTCTCAGCAGACCAATAACGATAATTGTGTCTATTAATAAAACCATTTAAATGGAAAGTAGCTTCATCCCCATCCGTGAAAATGATAATTGTTGCAAAGTTATTATCGTTATTGCATCTTTCCATCAGCTCACAAACTTCAGCTCTTCTATCAAAATCCTCCTCGTTTAACTCGTGCACCAACTTTATCTTGTAGAGAAGCAACTTCTCCTGCTTAAACAAATTTTTCACTGCCTGATGAGACACATTAAAATCAATTGCCGTTGGCCTGGATAATTGTGTTGAAGTTTCATGTATTGAGAGCATGATATCCAAAGTTTAGTCTCCCCCGGTTGCTGTTTTAGGTCGACCTGATCTAGCGGCTTCCCTAACACTGCCTGTTTCTCGAAATTTCTTTAACACTCGACACACCGTTGACTGATTTATTGGAGGCCTATTTGGATATAATTTATTGAAAAGTTGACAAACCTGATCTTGCGATCCTTTCATATTTCCGTAACCGCTCATTATTAAAATTTCAGCTCGTTGCTTCTCATTCAGATGCACCAAAGTGTACACAAATTAGAAATTAGACAACAGAAAATTAAACAGGAACTTAAAATGACTTGAAAGAATGTGGCCAATAATTTACTGAACAACTTTAATAAAGGTCACTTTTTCTTATACGAGGTAATTCAAGAGTTACAGGAATTATGCGCGACTTTTTTGCCACTCTGTATAGTAGAAAAATACGTTTTTGTCCCTAACACATTAAATCAATGCAGGTTATTGCAAATATTGAAATCAACACACATCATACACTATCGGACAAAAGTAGAGCAACACTTTCGAAAAATGAAAGAAATCTCGATTTTATAATATTAAATAATTGATATCGTACTTAAATACATCGTGTCTTAAATATCAAAGTAGGCTGCTGTTATCGGCGGCAACAGCTTTTTCCAACAATTAAAACAAATAATTTGATATTGACTTAAACTTTCAAATACAGTATTATAATGCGTCAAAAGTAAAGCAACATTTTAATATTTTCCTAAAAAATAGAGGTTTTAGTGAAAGTAAAGGTTAAAATATTTTTGCAGAGTTTATTTTATGTTTAATTAATATTTCTGTGCTGGACTAATCATGC
Source organism: Polydrusus tereticollis (assembly GCA_963920685.1). Classification (NCBI taxonomy): domain Eukaryota; kingdom Metazoa; phylum Arthropoda; class Insecta; order Coleoptera; family Curculionidae; genus Polydrusus; species Polydrusus tereticollis. The sequence goes on from OY987327.1 coordinate 30,749,286, forward strand.
CAAGAGGTGTTCAAATTTCGAAAGAATTAAAGCAGAGAGTAGTGAATGCACACTTGGAAGGTACCTACAATACAAATACAAGCCACAATTTCAAGACGGTTGGTTTTACCAAGATACAGCGTATCTAAAGTAATTTCAAGTTACATTCAAAGGGGACATTTAGAGAATTCACCGAAATCGGGAGGGCCGAGAAAAACAACAATTTGGACAGACACATTTAAAGAATTTCTCAAAACGATCCTTGGATGTCTGCACCTAGAATTATTGCTGAAATTCCCGAATTTATGGTTAGTCCACGGACAGTTCAAAGAAGGTTGGTAGATGCAAAGTTATTTAGTAGACGCCCGGCTATAAAGCCCCATATTTCGGCAAGAAATAGAGTGGCTAGGCTTAAAATTGCCCGTCGACATTAAAATTGACAGTAGACGAATGGAAAAAAGTTTTATTTAGTGATGAAACGCAATATAGAATTTTCAATTCTGATGAAATGAAGCGTGTAAGACGGCCAATCAACACAAAGTTTAATCCCAAATACGTTACACGGCATAATCCCCAGAACTTAACCCCATTGAAAATATATAGAAAGAAGTTGAACCTGGAATTCGTACACAATTATTTCCAAATAAACAATCATTGGTAAATAAAATCAATGAAGTTTGGACAAACCTTCCCGAAAATACTGTTCAAAAATTGATTGCCTCAATGCCGCGACGTTGTCGGCAAGTTATAAAAAATAATTGATATTCTACTATTAACATAATACTTCTAGCTATTGTAATTATTAAATGTGTGTAATGCTTTTTTATTGTAATATGTAAAATAAAATAGTGTTGACACAATTTGTTGCTTTACTTTTGTCGCACTTCATTTCGTCAATTTTTATAATTATAAATATTTCTCTATCTTCGTTTTGTTTAAAGTGTACCAAAATATTGTGAAATATTACTTATATTATGGGGATTAAAAATAGCTGGGGATCACAATCATATAATTAATTTTTTAAATTCAAAGAAATAAAAGCACTTTGTTGCTCTACTTTTGTCCAATAGTGTAGCTGGTGGTAGTGATTTTTAGCAGTTCTTGTAGATTAAAAAGCTTTGCGGGAGCAGTGGCGGCTTTTTTAAATGCATGTATACATTATTCCCTTTTAGGCTAACTTGCGACGAGAACGGTGGCGATGAGCGGGAGCGGCAACGAAAAGTTTTATAAATGCATTTTTATACTCACATAATATTATTATGGTTCATACTTAAAATTATTATTATATTTTAAAATATTTATGGAATATTTAAAATCTTTAATAAAATTGCATTTATTTCCTAAACGAAGCCGAAATAAAAAAAAATATCAAAAGGTACTATGCATTAGACAGTGAACTCTCTGTGTTATCAAAAAAGAAAACGCCAGGGGCGCACATCTTTTTTGTTCCGCTTAATAATTGTATCATCCCGTATCTCAAAAATAAAGCGATGCGGACTTATGTTTCTATGAGGGCATTCAATTCTTTTGAGATTGTACTTTTTTCAATGTCACCCTGTGGATATTTAACTAAATAACTCTAATTAACGTATTGTAAATTAAAAAAAAATCCAACATGCATGCAGTCAACAAAAATGATTTATTTCTAAGTATCTAAAACCAAATAGATGACCTAAACCCACCAATAAATTCTAAAAACTGTTATCTGAGGAATTTGCGATTAACCAATGACTTGGCCAATAAATCCATTATCGAATAAAGCAAAGCATATAAATAACAGGTAAGCGTGAACGTGCGGCATAAAATTACAACAATGGCACCTCCACCACCACCACACGATCCTCACGGTCCACCACACGAGCCACATGGCGGACCACCACGTGGACCCGTACATGATCCCCATAAACCACAAGGCGGACCACCCGGACCAGGAGGCCCACCTCATGGTGGTAAGTTAATTTTCAATTGTATTATTTATTTTTGTTTAGAGAAATGGTGAAAAAGTGAAGTTGATGCCTATTTGTGGCTTCTAATTTTGTTATTCTTTGGTATAAATTAACAATAATTATTATAATCTTAATACAGAGTGTTTTTTTTTTTAAATTAATTGCTCTTGCAGAAGATATTTATTCAGATTATTTAAGTAAGAATATTAGTATTTAATTAAACTTACCTTAATCCAAGAGTACAGGGTGTCCAGTTTTCGTATGTTTTAGTACGGGTTATCTGCGTTATTAGTAAAGATAGAAGGTTGCGGTTTTCGCGGCACTTTGTTACTTTTTTGAGAAACAAACGATGCCACAAACAGAATTTTCATAGCCCCCTTAGTTTTTTAGATACGGGGTGATTTTGAAAATTTCTCGGTTACGCTGCAACTTATCAAAAAGGTAAAAAATTAACTTATTAGTTTTTTTCACGTAGAATCCAGTGGCTTGGTCAGACTTTTTCTATGTTTAATTGTTTCGAGAAAAAGAGCAAACTTGCATTCTTTTAAATGGGACACCCTATATATTTTCAGCTATGTATTATGATTCAGTTTATCACAAGCTTTTCAAAAATATATAATAGTTTATAGCTGTTTTCAATGTACAGGGTTTTCTTTTATATTTAGACCCCTATTTAGAGGAAAAACTATAAGAGATAGAAAAAAACTTTAAATATGAAAGTTTTATGATTTTTACTGAATCATCAGAATATTAGCAAAAAATTATTAAAATACTATTACAATGCCGAAAAATATAAGCAACTTATGTTTTTTTAAATGGAACACCCTGTATTTATTTCATTAAAATTATAGATCTTTTTTTCCTGATTACAAAAATATAGGGTTTGTCTATATTAACTCCAACCAGTTTTAAAATATTAGCGATATAAAATAAAAATTAAAAATACTTTCTTTTATGAAATTTTAAAATATATTTGATACAAAATAAAGAAAAAATGCAGAACCATAGAAAATTATTGATTTTCAACATAACCCCCTTCATTTAATATTCATTTTTGAATGTTTCCTAATAACTTATGATTTATTGCGTTCATAATGAACACTGGAAAGTCCCTATTTAGCACCAAAATTTCTTCGTGAATTCTTTGTTCCAGAACTTGAACGTTTTCTGGCCTATTGTAATAAATTTTATTTTTTAAATAGCCCCAAAGAAAAATGTCCAGAACCGTCAAGTCAGGGCTGTTTGCCGGCCACCTTATTGGTCCGTTTCTTCCAATCCACGTATTATATTTTTCATTTAAGTATCTTGTAACAGGGACAACATTATGGGGTGGGGCACCGTCCTGTTGCCAAATGAGCGTAGCGTATTGGTTGAGAGGAAGCTCTTCCAAAATGTTTTCAATCTCATTTTCAAGAAATTCCATATATCTTGGACCAGTTAAACTCCCATTATAAATCATTGGACCAATGACCCTATTTCCTATAATGCCACACCACACATTTATAGACCTACGACCCTGAATTCTAACAGGCTGAATTTTGTGGGGATTTGAAGTTGCCCAAAAATGTTTATTTTTTCGGTTAAACATACCAGCTGTGCTGAAATTTGCCTCGTCGGTAAATAAAATTTTGTTTAAAAGATTCCCATCAATTTCACGCCTTCTTAAAACATCCAAACAAAATTCTAGCCGCTGTCTCTTGTGATCTTCTGTTAAGTTTTGGACTGGTAAAAATTTATATGGATGATATCCGTATTTTTTCAAAATTTCGTGTATTTTTGATAGGGATTTATTAAAATGGCCTGCCGCATCTGGTATAGAATTTTCAGGATTTTCTGTAATACAACATTTAAGTAATTATTGTAGGATTTAAGAATTAGTATAAACTAGAATGTTTACCTTCAAAGAACAGCAAGACATTTAAATCTAATTGCTCATCTCTCATTACTGTCCTCTTTTTCCTTTCTAAGCTTTTGGTCTCTTCAAATTTTTTCACAACATATTTAATAGTGCTTTTGGAAGGTAAAATTCTATTGGGAAATATCCTGTGGTACTCATTAAGCAGTTGTAGATGGATTTCTATTATTAGAATAATATAGATGGATAATATCGAATTTTTCTGCTGTAGAATATCCCATGTTATTGTTTTAAGTACGTAGCAAAATGTTCGTTTAATACAAGCAAACAACGACAAAAATGTCATAATAACATGTGTTTTCAATGGCGACAGACCTTTATCATTTTTTATTTCCAAAGCATTCTAGACTAGAAACTAAATACAACTTCTTAAAATTTTGATCGTTTATATCTTAAAACTGGTTGGAGTTAATATAGACAAACCCTATATTTTTGTAATCAGGAAAAAAAGATCTATAATTTTAATGAAATAAATACAGGGTGTTCCATTTAAAAAAACATAAGTTGCTTATATTTTTCGGCATTGTAATAGTATTTTAATAATTTTTTGCTAATATTCTGATGAATCAGTAAAAATCATAAAACTTTCATATTTAAAGTTTTTTTCTATCTCTTATAGTTTTTCCTCTAAATAGGGGTCTAAATATAAAAGAAAACCCTGTAAAGCTCAAAATTTACATTTTTCAACAAATTTACATTTTTTTAAACGGCACACCGTATAAATTTTAAGATTAAACAATTGTCACAAGCTTCTCACAAATATAAAACAATAATTTTAAAAATATATACCTATAACAATAACTTTTATAAATATAAATAACAATTAACTCAGTTGTGTTATACGTTCAAAAATTAAAAGCTACAATTATTTGATGATTTAGGAAACTGTCTCATAAATATTGCTCAAACTGTTCTCCATTATGCATTTAAAATAATAAAAGGCCGTGCCTGTAACTCCCTAAAGGCTCTTTCAGTGGCTTCTCTTAAATCTGCCATCGTTTGGTACTGGACGGTATAAATTTTATTTTTTAGGTAGCCCCACAAAAAAAAATCCAAAACCGTTAAATCGGGTGACCATCTTACAGGTCCATGTGTTCCACTCCAGCGGTCAGGAAAATTATTGTTAAGATATGCTCTTACAATTTGAGCATTGTGAGCGGGAGCTCCGTCCTGTTCCAAATATAAGCTATTAAGATGAGCTAGGGGCACATTCTCTACTATTTCGGGCACAATGTTTTCCAAAATTTCTAAATATTTATTTGCAGTAAGACCGCCTTCAAATATATTATATAAAATTTTACTTTCCAGTATGGAGCATGAAACGCTAAACCCAAATCTGCCTTGCCGTTCCCGTGGAAATATAACATGTTGATTTTCCTGGCACCAAAACCTACTATTTTGCCGATTAAATATACCGGCACTGGTAAAATGACTCTCATCAGACCATATAATCGTTCTTTTAAAATAATTTTCTCTATTTACATTTTGTAAAAATACCAATTACAAAACTCTACGCGGTCTAAGTTTTGACATGAAATTTGTATGGCTTAAACTTGTGTTTTTTTAGAATAGTTTGAACCCTTGATTTTGTAACACCGACAGAACCTTCCACTGTTCTACAAGAACTATTTTGATTTGTTTTAATTGAAGCCAAAACGTTTACTTCATCAATGTCCTGGTTTTCCTTATTGTAAATACTAGGTCGGGGTTTGTAAAATGAACCGACTTCAAATAAGTTTGATTTTATTTTTAAAAATATTCTTTTATCCGGCTCTTCTTTCTGGAAATCTGCGAATATTACGTTTTTATAAATTTTAAAATATGATGAAAAGTATAAAAAGACGCCCATACCTGTTAAAATAAACTTCTAATGCTTCATCCGAATTTTCGTTACACTGAATATAACAATCGTACTTTCCATAATTCTCGAATTTTGCATTCGCAGCCATAATTAAGAAAAAACTGCTATTTATCCAAACTAAATAGAAATAAAGAACAGAAAATGGATAACCTATTCTGACAGTAAATAAAGAATTTTTCAGATAACAAGCCTGTCATGGCCTACTAAAAAAAAATTTAAAATTGTTGAAAAATGTAAATTTCGAGCTTCACATTGAAAACAGCTATAAAGTATTATATATTTTTGAAAAGCTTGTGATAAACTGAATCATAATAGCTTAAAATATATAGGGTGTCCCATTTAAAAAAATGCAAGTTTGCTCTTTTTCTCGAAAACAATAATTAAACATAGAAAAAATCTGACTCAAGCCACTGGATTCTACGTGAAAAAAACTAATAAGTTCATTTTTTACCTTTTTGATAAGTTGCAGCGTAACCGAAATGCGAAATTTTCAAAATCACCCCGTATCTAAAAAACTAAGGGGGCTATGAAAATTCTGGTGATGGCTTGTTTCTCAAAAAAGTATACAGTACCGCGAAAACCGCAACCTTCTATCTTTACTAATAACGCAGATAACCCCTAAAACATACGAAAACTGGACACCCTGTACAGGGTGTCAAAGATTAAACTTCTCTCTGATTTATTAAAGTAACCTTGGGAAAAACAAACGTTTTTGCACAACATTTTGGACAGAAAATTTAAATATATTAGAAGTTTTTATATAGGGTTTCATTATTATTGCAAAAAAATGAGGTCGAGTTTCCTTGCTTAAAAATACAAAAAAGAGTTTCTATAAGCCTATGCCTGGAAATGCTTCGTTGCGGAGATACAGGGTGCTTAAGTTTTATTTTTATTTTTTCTAAATAATTTTTGAAATTATGTCGATATTTGAACTAAAATTTGTATCTAGGGGTTTTTTGAAATTCGAATTTGATGTTAGTATGGCTCCCTATTTTGAGAAGTCATAACTTTTTTATACGTGCTAGTATTACATTTTTAAGCAAAAACATATTATATTTCTCTATCATTTTTACGTAAAAAGGGCATACTTGGTTGAAGTCGCTTAGAACAACCAAGTCGAAATCAAACAATTATTAAAAGGTACTTCGTATTACCCATTAAACTGCCTACATAACAGTGTTATTAAAAGAGACAACGGCAGTGACATACATATTTTTTGTTCCGCTTTAAAATTGTTTTTAATTTTAATTAAAATATCGACATTATTTCAAAAATTATTTAGAAAAAACAAAAAAAAAAGTGAAACTTTAACACCGTGTATCTCCGAAACGAAGCGTTTCCAGACATTGAACTTTTACACAATATTAATGAAACACCCTGTATTGTATAATAATAATAATAGGTACATACTGGGTGGCCTACTCTCAACGCATGATTTCATAGCATCTAAACTACTCAACTTTTTAATATTTTTCAAAAACAGGATCTTAGGAAGACATTAGGCCTACAGTTTAAAATTATTTTGAAATATACCGGATGTCCGAAAAAAAAGATCCATAGCAAAGTTATATTTTTTTAAATGGAACACCCTATATCTTACAATATTTTTGGATTCTACATAAAATAACAATTATTTTTTTTGTAAGTGCATTATAAGTCTAAACTTAATAGTTTCTGAGATATCGAGTTTTGAAAAATGACATTTTTGAACTTTGACAGCTTTTAGCTTTCTAACGGTACGTCTTAGAGCAAAAGCATGTCCCTATGTGTGTGTGTTAAACCGGAAGTAACTCAAAAGCCGCCGGAAATTGGAATTTTTGGAAAGATAATAAAAAAGTAAGATAGGGACATGTCAGCCGTTTTGCTATATGGCGTATCGTTAGAAAGCTAAATGCTGTCAAAGTTCAAAAATGTCATTTTTCAAAACTCGATATCTCAGAAACTATTAAGTTTAGACTTATAATGTACTTACTAAAAATTAATTGTAAATCATAATTCAATAATTCTATAATTCAAAAGTAATGTAAGCTATAGGGTGTTCCGTTTCAAAAAAAGGTATGTTTGATATGCCCTGACTATTTGGGAGACCCTGTATAATTTAAAATCATTTTAAATTGTAGGCCCAATGCCTCCCTATGACTCTGTTATTAAAAAATATTTAAAAGTTGAGTAGTTTAGATGCTATATACATGGTGTTTCAGATGTACAGTACGTCACTTAAGGAGTGATTCCCTATGATATTCTAAAAGAAAAAGTTCATATGAACATGTGTCCGGAGTTGCCCCGTTTCTGACATACAGAGTGTTAAAGTTTTTTAAAAAAAAATCAATTTTTTATAATTTTTTTAAATATATTTTTCCCGATGTTCCTGAAATTTGGTACCGTTATTAATAATCATAAGGGGCTTAATTAGCCCTAACTACATTAAATTTAATAAGTCCAGTGGCGTCCCGGGGACCATCTTAACGAATATTATTGACAAAAAAAATGTACGCCACTGACTTTTTACTAATTTTCATATTTTTTTTTGGATTTACTAACTAATAATACAACTGCTTTGTTCCTTAAATGGTTTTCGTATCTTGCATCGTTTTCGAGAGAAAAAATAAAAACTACTTTATTGCATGTGCAAAAAAAATACCTATGTATTTCAAAGTTAATTAGCACATTTAAATTAAAAATAAAATTATTTTTTTAAATAATGATACAAAAAAAAAGTGCAACATTTAATCCAAGCAAATATTGAAAATGACCACCTTCTAATAAAACGCACGATTGCAGTCATCTCACCATATGTAATTCTCATAAAGCCTGTTTACATTAGGAAATTGCACGTGCAATGCAATAAAAAAATTGCCTGTATAAGCCTGTTTATATTAGGTGCAAAAAATGTCATGCAAAGTATTACTTCTGCAAAGAATTGCAGAGTCGTAAGTGCGCATACTTACATGCAATGTTTTATTGCATTGCACGTGCAATTTCCTAATGTAAACCGGTTTTAAGCATGCGCACTTGCGACTTTGCAATCAGCTGTTGGATTTTTTTTTGCATTGCATCAAATAAGAACACGCGCTATTTTTACGTCACATGGCATGCAGTTTTTGTGTGAAATCACAGGTACCAACATAAAAAAAATCAATTCATTCATTGAGTTAAGTCGTTTTCATTTAGTACAGGCGTCTTGTGTACAAGAGACTTTAGGTGACCCCATAAATAATAGTCTAGGACTCTAGAGGATTCAAGTCGGGACTGCGAGCTGGTCAACCTTGGGGACCTGCGCGTCCAATCCAGCAATTAGGAAAAGTATTGTCGAGGTATTGACGAGCAACACATATTAGTTCTTATTTGTAGAGGTATACGTCTTCTAACAGAGTGTCAAGTTCTTCAGATAGAAACTGCGTATATAGGAGTTTCCATTCAATCGAGGTGGTAAAAAGTATGGTCCAATAAGATAGTCGCCAATGATCCCTGCCCATACATTCACCGAAAATTGTTGCTGAAAACAACTTTCTCTAATTTTATGAGGATTATCGTCCGCCCAAAAAATTCATAAGAAATTACTCCCTTAAGTTACGTACCGTACTTCTGAAACACCCTGTATAATCACATAATAATATAGAAATAATGTACAATTTTTTAAAGATATAATGGCTAATAAAATTTTAATTTATTTCACGCGCATCAAATTCAAATCTACAAATACCAATTTATGGCTATCAGCAAAGAAACTTTATAGCTACGCAATAGCTATAAGTTTCTTTGCTATCAGGTATCATACTGCCAAAATGCGATTGGGTATACGAGAGGAAAGACAAATAAAAAAATTAGAGCTGACTCGACACCCTGTATTTCAAAAGCTAAGCAGTTTGGAAAATACATAAAAATGTATAGTACTTAGTAACGCACCACAGAAAATACAGCTACGCAGTTTTGTTCTGCAATAAAAATAAAGGACATTTTTTGCTTGGAATGATACAGTAATTTTCAAAAATGGTACCGGGTGTTCCACCTTTCCCAACTTTCAAAATAGAAATGCCGATTTTCTCTTGATTTTTCTTAATAAAAATATGTTAAAAATATAAGCATTGTATTCTTCATAAAATTATACAACTTTATGTTAGGAATCGTTTTTTTCTATTTTCAATAATAAAGTGGTGGGAGAAGGTCAAACTTTTTTTCTTTCAAACGCTGATATCTCTGCTTTGGATAAACCGATTTTATTCAACTTGGTCTTGAAAAAAAGCCCTTCTTTTCCTCTACACGTAGATCTATTAACTATACCATATTGATTCTGTTGGTGGCCACTAGATGGCGTTTTTCCGTAATTCCTCAATAAATAAGGATTTTCTCAAAAAAATCAAATGTTATGATATGACTTTTTCATCATATTTTATTTTAGGTTTATAAAATCTATTAATCTAGTGGCCACCATCAGAATCAATATGGTATAGTTAATAGATCTACGAGTAGAGGAAAAGAAGGGTTTTTGTTCAAGACCAAGTTAAATAAAATCGGTTGATCCAAAGCAGAGATATCAGCGTTTGAAAGAAAAAAAGTTTGACCTTCTCCCACCACTTTATTATTGAAAATAGAAAAAACGATTCCAAACATAAAGTTGCATAATTTTATTAAGAATACAATGCTTATATTTTTAACATATTTTTATTAAGAAAAATCAAGAGAAAATCGGCATTTCTATTTTGAAAGTTCTCTTACGGTCATTTTTCGAACTTGAAAATAATTTCCAGCAATTTCTCTTGGCCGCTTTTATCGATATATATTTTTTCCCAAAGTCCTAGTGTTATTACTTTCTGAGATATAGCCGATTACCTCCTTAGGTGGAACGCCCGATACATAAATATGGGATGTAAAGAAGTCTGTGTCAGTTGCTTTAATCTAAAATATCAGTGACGTCAAGTATGTTAACAATGTCAATATCCAAAAATCAATATTATATATTTTCCAAGCTATTATCTGTTTGCATTGGTAAAATAAACAAAAGATACCAACTATTGCTAAAAAGAGTATAGCAAATCAAGTGCTTTATGTTATCATTATTAATAATATTATGTAGGTTTAGGGAAAAATACAATATTGTATTTGACAATGATATAAGCCCCATCAAGGTTAGTCATATTAATCAATAAGTTTTGGCTGTTTATATCCGAGATGTTTACTCAAATTTATTTTTTAACTTGTGTAGTTAATTGTTTCAATGAATTTTAGCAAGGTGGTAAATCGTAACAACCTCTCTAATATGGCGTTTTTTATTACAGGTCCAGGAGGTCCCCCTCATCCACCGCATTAAATATTTTATAATATAATTTATTTAAATAAATACTTTTTTTTTACTTTTTGGTGTTTCTTAAAGGTTCATTCTCACATTCCAAACTGTGCGCCGACCGCCGACTGTCGGATTTGCCTACAGGTGGTTTAAATTGAGATTTCATTGGGGAACACCTTCGGCGCACGGTCTGGTACGTGTGAATCGACTTCATCCTTTTTTCATGATTAAGTATATTCCTAAAATGAATTAAAAGCAATATATGACTTATTTCAATGAGTTTATAGATACAACTTTAGACCATTGTATACAGGGTGTGGGGTACGTATATGGCATACTCTCGGGAGCATATACGGGAGGTCAAAGTAAAAAAACCCTAATTTGTCATAGAAAAAAAATTCCTGAAGTGCCCCTTAACAAAGGGGTACCCAGCAACTTACCTTCTCGCCTTTAACTTTTGAACCGACATGTATAATTTAGTGAAATTCTAATATTTTATGTAGGCTATAAAGACTCATAGAACCATACTACAGTCGATGTTTTACATCGTCAGGGAAGCCAGGACCGGACTTGGCACCACACTCGATGGCCCAAATTTTTGACAGGTGTCATTTTACAGAGCTGAAATAGTATATTAAAGTACATGTTTTATAAAGCATCATCTTATAGCACGCGTCCATGTTAAAAAACGAGCCGCTTGCGGCGAGTTTTTTAACGGGACAAGTGCTCTAACTGCTTTATAAAACACGTACTTTATACTATTTTTTCTATTTTGTATTTTTTTCAATAAGAAAATACATATTTAAAAAGAAAATCAACCCTTCAAATTTTGTAAATTTGTGTGTCTAAATTCTATGTTGGTAATACTCTAAATTTCTTTTTATCATAGTAGCCTTGACAATAAATAATATTTTCTTTGTGTCATTGTCACGAAATTTGTGATTTAATATTTCATAGAGTTGTTCATAATTATAATTAAAAAAATATGGAGCATGATAATCTAAGTTTAACTCCCCCTGAGTTAAGGGATATTGCTAATAAAACGATAAATCAACTTTTACCAGAGAAATCCCGAAAACTTTCTTTTCTCATGGATAACAATAACAGGAAACGTCAGACGTCAACAGAATAAAACATTTAAATATAACCAATGCCAACTTTTAAAAAATAAAATTCGGAGTTCGAAATGGATATATTTCGAACTCGCTAGCGCGTTCGAAATATCTACTTTTCGAGACAAAATTAGAAAAACTGATTTTTTAAATACTCTGGTCATTCTTCTTTAAAAAAGTACTCTACATAAAACTAGCCGTTTTCCAAAAAAATATTTTTTTTGTATAACACGTTTAAGCAGTGGCTTTCGAAATGTTTATTAACATAAGTTTATTAAACACAGTAACTAATCGAATAACAACATTACTAATAATTCGCAATTGAATGATGAAATTTATCATTATTACATCTCATTAATGCTCACATGCATCTAACTACTTATCGACAAGCCCTCGGCAATTGTGAGGATGCAAGAAGAATTTATTCTGATATATTTCCAATTCAAAGTGCGCCCCATAGAGGAACCATTGTCATTTTGGAAATCACTTAAACGCAAGAATGTTAAAAATGTGAAAGATTTGCTTCTTCTTGTTGACTTCAGCAGGTTTTTGAAATGGGCGCCCTGTACCCCTACAGGGTGGTCCAACGAAAACTTAACACCTCGATTTTCCTGCTTTAAAATAAAAATGTGGAAAATCGCTAGGTCCCGACGATTTCTGATTCGAGGGGGAATAACTTTTCCGCTTTTTTCGTCTCCGTAACTTCAACCCCCTCATTTTGAATAGGGATGAGGGGTGTTGCGATACCTCATTTTAAAGATCTTATCGAGTACTATCTGACCCTAAAATTTCGCTTCAAAATTTTTATCTTTAACGAAATGACAGCTAAAATAGTGGAATACTACTTATATACTTTTGTGATTAGTTTATTAAATGCTGAAAATGGCCACCATTCACTTGCATGCAGTAAAGAACGCTGGTGTATGAGTAAAGAATGTGGAATTTACCTCGAGGATATAACTCTTCTTCAAGGGCGGTTTTAGCTTTTCAACATGGGGGGGGGGGTAATTTGAAATCCCAATTTTTTTTAAAAAATGGTATCAATTACCTAGGCATTTAGGTAGTTAAATTTTTTTTAAACAGGCATGCAGTGATAAATAGAAAAGCTTTTATTAAGCTGAAGTAACCAGAAAATAAGGACGGGGGGAGAAGTTAGGAAAAATAGCGCCGCAGGCGAAAAATTTTTGGGTGCCACGCCCTTTTTTTCAATGATGATGCTTAAAATTCTAAATTCATGGGGGGGGGGGGTAATTACCCTATTACCCCCCCCCCCCCCCGTAAAACTTTGACTTATTTATTTATTTGTTAATTTTTTTGTCCAAAAAAGTAGACAGACCATGTTTTTGATTTACCTTAGTATATCGTGAATTTTTAAGAACGTTAAAACTGTGTCAAAGCGATTGTAACTTTGTAGTAGAATTAAAATGGTGTATTCCGTAGAAGAAAGGGTGGAAATGATAAAATTATTTTTTAGAAATAACGACTCTGCGCGAGTAACAACGGCTTTATTTAATGAACGACATCCTGAAAAAAATGTATCCGCTGCTTACGTTGTGCAACTGGTTGCCAAATTTGACGCTACTGGTTCAGTCGGAAACAAAAAGAGGGTGTATGAAAGAGACGAAGCGAGGGAAGTGGCCTTAGGTCAAGTAGCAATAGATCCGACCCTTAGTACTAGGAAATTGTCCGATGTATTTGGTGTTTCACGCACAACAATCATGAGAATCTTTAAACAACATAAGTTCCATCCTTTTAAGATACGACTGGTTAAGGAACTAAATGAGGATGATTTCGATCGCCGACTCCAGTTCTGTTAAGTGGTCAGTGGAATTATTAACAATAATCCTAACTACATGTTCAATATCTGTTTCTCGGATGAGTGTTCATTTTACCTTAATGGCATTGTAAACAGGCATAACTGTCGGTATTGGTCAGATGAAAATCCAAGATTATTTCGTGAAGTGCATACTCAGCATCCCCAAAAGTTCAATGTTTGGGCGGGTATTTATGGAAATCACATAATCGGCCCTTTTTTTATACCTCTCACTGGCCAAATTTATTTAGAACTATTAGAGAACGCTATTTATCCAGCCCTCGTTCAAGTATTGGAGAATGAAGAAGACCATGTAACGATCATTTTTCAACAAGATGGCGCACCACCTCATTTCGCTCAACCTGTGCGTCAGTTCTTAGATGAAAATTTTCCTCAGGCCTGGATTGGAAGAACGGGACATATTGAGTGGCCACCCAGATCACCTGATCTGGCTCCACTGGACTTTTTTCTATGGGGTCACCTGAAATCTAAGATTTACGCAACCCAGCCTAAGTAACTGGATGATTTGCGAATTCGGATCACTAATGAATGCCGTCAAACTACACCAGAAATGTTGAGTAATGTACGTGAACGTTTTGAGCAAAATTTATTTTACTGCATGGAAGTGAATGGTGGCCATTTTCAGCATTTAATAAACTAATCGCAAAAGTAAGTAGTCTTCCACTATTCTAGCTGTCATTTCGTTAAAGATGAAAATTTTGAAGCGAAATTTTAGGGTCAGATAGTACTCGATAAGATCTTCAAAATGAGGTATCGCAACACCCCTCATCCCCATTCATTCCAATTCATCCCTAGTAAAATTATGATTTTACCTAAATCGTTTAGAAATGGATACAGGATAATCAGCGGGGGAACTGAATTTACTAGTTCCCTCACTTTAATGCATAGTCCCACTCTTTTAACTTCGGCAACAAGCACTTGACTTAATCAGTCGCATATCGTCGTTGCAAAACGAAGATAAAAAAAAAATTATAATTAAGCTTATTTTAACTTACATCTAAATTTAAAAAAAAATATTCCAGATGGAAGAAAAAGCACAGTAATCAATAGTTATGAAAAAATAATCATTTGTCTATGCAATAAAATACAAAATGTTTTTTTTTTAATAAATGTCGATAAGTTTTGTAATTTAATAATATTATACGAATAAAGAATAATTTATTATTAATTTTTAAACAAATTTGGAAAAAATTAAAAAAAAAAATTTTTTTATCTAGCTGAAACTTTAAAATTATAATAGCTTAAAATCTGTAAAAATTAAAAATAATAGCTACTATTATAAGGTTGAAGTCTGCCAAGTTTCAAATTTTTTAAACAGTTACTTTGGCCGAAATAAAAAATTGATTATTCAATTCCCCAAATCCCATGTTATCAGATATCATGATTTTTATTATTTTCTTTTCACCTTGTCAAATATCGCTTAAAAGATAACATTCCATATATTACACTTAGAAAATGTTGTAATAGCTTAGTAAAAATCCTTATAAAATAAAATTAAAAATTTGTTTATACATTTTCTTATTAAGTGGCTCTACATATATTATGGTATGTACTTATTTTATGGGGTTACGTAGGCCAATTTTAAGTCGAAATGTTCATATAAACATATGTCCGCGCTTTTTTTTGAGGTACAGGATATAACAATTTTTAAGCGGAACAAAAAATATGTGCGCCACTGCCTGTTCCCTTTTCTAATGCAAAAAACCTTTTGTTATTTTTTTGATTTCGACGTTGTTTAGGAGATCAATGCCATTTGCTCACTCAGTGATAAAGCATAATCATGAAAATAATATTTTGTTTGAAAAAAACAGTGGCATACTTATAAGTTTTTTTTGTTTAAAGTATCAAGACTATTTAAGCGCGGATGCCACTAGTAAAGGGTTTTCCAATAAGAACGATATGATTTTGAAACGATATGGTAACCATGGTAATAAAGTTATACCTGTCACCAGTTGTCAGTTATTGTCAGTAAACTATAACTATTTATTATGGCTAAATACGCGCTTCAAGAACGTTTGGTTATTATCCAAAAATTTTATGAAAATATACGATCTTTTGTGAACACTCATCGCGCACTTCGCGAAAACTTTGGTGTAAATAATCGTCCTTCTTTGCTTGCCATTCGTCGCATCGTTGAGAAATTTGAAAATAATTTTACTCTTCACGATGCAAAAACACCAAGAAGACATCAAAACGCAAGAACTGTTGAGAATATTGCTGCTGTAAGAGCTAGTGTTGCAGTGTATCCAAATTTATCAATTCCTCGTCGTGCTCAAGAGTTAAGGATTAAAAAACGACAACTTGGCGTATTTTGAAAGAATACTTGAATTTACACCCGTATAAGATTGTTTTGACCCAAGAACTTAAGCCACTGGACCATCGTCGGCGCAGAGAATTTGCTGCTTGGAGTTTAGAACAACTTGAAAGGGATCCTAATTTTGCCAAAAAAATTATCTTTTCAACAGTAATATACCGATAGAGGAGGCGTCTTATCGGTAATACCGATGTTTTTAACAAGAAATCGATTTTCTGACAAATTTTTACGAAATGTAATTTTTACTTATAATCTGATATGATCCCGAGAGCTTTAGCTCGAGGGTCTTATCTTTGATTATAAGTAAAAATTACATTGAGTGAAAATTTTCTTGGAAAATCGAGTTTCGAGTGAAAAACGAAGGTATGAAGATAAGAAACCGCCTCTAGAGGTGTATTTTATTGGATAATTTACTGAACATAAAAATGAAGGCCGTCTGATAAAGGTAAATATA